>JBBYHK010000004.1:1657710-1690350 GCA_038382065.1 Adansonia grandidieri
AAAAAAAAAAATCTGTCAAAAACCCCGACATGGTATGCTTCATAAGGGGTTCAGCCTCAAGTAAAATTTATGCTAACTTACTCTATTAGATAATAATATAAAAGTCGAATCAAATTAAATCAAGATTAAATAATAAAAATTTTTGCTTACTGAAGTTGAGTTTAAGTTAATTTTTAAATTTATTATTTAAAATATATTAAAAAAATTAAAAATATTTTATATTAATAATATATTTTATAATTAAATTTAATTAAAATACTTTTATTAATAAATAATAATTCAAATAAGATTTGACTTATACATAAAATATTAAATCTCAAATCCGACACGACCTTATTCAGCTTGGATCAAGTCTCTCGTGCCGGACAAATAACATGACCCATAGTTGGATTTTTTCTAATTGATATCATTTTATAAAAGCAAAATTAAGCTTATTGCAACTGTACCCTCCACTCCCCCCCCCCCCAACCCTCTTTCCTCCATAAATTACTCTTTTCATTGATTTATTGTCCCTTTGACTTACAAAAGAAAAAAACATAAATTATAAATGAATGAAAAGAGTGAAATTAATTAAAATTTTGTACGTTCTACGATGAGGTTGACTAAGAGCACAAAGGCAGCTGGATGCAGCCTTGTTTCTGCCTCTTATTGGCTGAAAAGGGTAAATATCCTGTTCATCTTCCTACCAATTTTTAGCCAAAGGTCAGTTGGGTTTAAAATATTTAAAAATAGATTAAATCGAATTAATTTATAAAATTTATTTGAATGAAGATTTTTAAAATTTAAATTAATTAAATTAAATTTATCTGATTTGATTTTATTAATTTTTTTATTTACAAATTATTATTAAGAGTTTGAGTTTACGAGAATAAAAATAAATTTTTTATATTTTTAATTAAATTAAATTTTTTTAAATTATTTTGATTTAAAATTTTAAAATATAATAATCGATTTAACGGATTGATCACGATCGAACAACGTCAATTTTGATTGATTGATTCGGTGAACTGATTTTTTGCACACCCACCAACAGGCAGGTCCCAAGTCCTTACATTTTGCTTAACTCTTGCACAGGGAAACAAAGATCTCAACTCATATTAAGGAACCGATTTTCTTTCCATCCCAAAGAAAATTACTTGAATCTGTTTAAGATTAATCCATAATAAAAGATTGTCATAAATCCATGTTAATTCTAGCACTTGACAGCTTCACACTCACTGCTACACAGCATTGAAGATTTTAAATCGTTAGGCTGGAAATGAACACTGTTTAATGTATAATGTAAGAGCAAGTTAATTTTTATTCGTTTATATTTATTTATAAATCTAAATAAACGAACATAAAAAAATTTTAAAGTTAATTTATTAAACGAATTGAAAATGAATATAATATGTTTGATTTATTTATATTTATAAATAAATTTATGTTTTGGAAGAATAATAATAATAATAAATACGAGTTTATTTATAATAAATAATCTTAATTTTTTATTATTTTATGTTTAAAATTAATAAATATATTTATTTATTTATTATTCATGAATATATTTAATTATATATTCACAAACATATTTGCTTAATTTAAAGAATAAACATAAACACGTCAAATTTTAAATAAATAAATATAAATATAATTTTAATATTTTTAATAAATAAAAACTAAATACAAATAAAAATCTATTTATTTTGAAAAAGAGCATTGATATAAAAGAAAAAAACAAGGATAGGATGACAGTACATTACATTTACATCTTCTTCACGACAAAATAATTGTTCTTGTTTTTTTGTTTATTATTTCCATCGCCGAATCCCACCAATGAGAAATCACTTAGTACAACTGCTTTCAGAATTTGTTGTAACGGTGACAAGACAACTGTTACGTTACCCTCTGACCCTTTGTTTTTTTTTTTTTGCCCCTTTCACCCTCTTCCATGTAATTTGGGATCAAAGCAAAACTAAACCAACTTGAAAGAAAAGAAAAAAAGAAATCTTTTTATGCTGTTTTTCTTCAATTTTTTTATTTTATTTTGGGTTTTATTCCAAAAAATAAAAAGAAAAATATGAATCAGTAAACTAGCAAAGAGTCCTCACCATATTGAGTATGCTGTCCATTTTGGAAGTTCTTTAAAGAGAAAGTTGTTTTACTTTTGTTTCTTCATATATCTATGTCTAAATTTTTATTTCCAAATTCCCATTTTGAAGCTTTTTAGTAGTGCTAGTTATCATTGGTTTTGAATTGGGTTTATCATTTTTACTTCAAGATAATTAGTGTCTCCACTTCGATCTTCAAAGCAAGAAAAAATAAAAAGAATAAAAATGGTGTTTTTGTTGGCTTCAATGGCTCTGTTTGTTTGCAGAGAAAATTGAAAACCCAGATTTTTTTTTTTTTTTATATTAGTAGGGTTAAACAGACCAATTATTCTTGTACTATATCACCTTTTTTAATTGAGTGTCAGATTTTTTTTTTTTTTGCACAAATAGATATTGAGATTATTATTCTGGTAAAAAATTTACTTTATTTACCATTTTGTAAATAACGTTAACGTGCTATTTTCAATTAATAATACTATAACACGAGGCAAAATAATAATATGATATTTTGATGATATGATATTTATACTTACGTATTATAATTTAATTAGATTTATTTGACATATTATTATTTATTTAATAATGTTGAGATAAAATTTTTATTTATTTAACGAAATGATAATAAAAATATTTATTTAAAATTTTGAAATACTCAATTAAAAAATATATAAAAGAAAGGGGGTAGTCAAGTATTCAATCCCCTTTTTCAAAACAAAGAAAGCAAATAAGTGACTGTGCTGTGTCTGCTTGCCCTTATTGGGCAGTTGCGGCTTTCTCTTTTGCCATTAAAAAATGGAAGTGTCTTTCTTTCATTGTTCATTAAATTTATGTGTTTCCATTTCTTGATAATGGAATAAGATATTACATTAATATATAAATCACTTTTTTCTCCCTTCTTTTGTTTTCCTTCTTAGCCATCAAATTCAGTTTTTTATTTTTTATTTATTTATTTTTTGTTCTGTACACAAACAGGAAATTACTAGCAACTAGCCTACTTGTTTATCTGTTTCGAGCTTCATAGATACCCCAAAATACCAGCTTTTTAAGTCTTAGCTGTTGAAGTTTTCATCTTTTTCTTTCTTTCTTTTTTTTTTTTTAAAAAAATTCTTGAAAAACAAAAATATGTTGGTTTTGAGCTCTGGGTTGTTTCTGGTAAGGGAAACATGAGCATTAGTTAGACAAATCCATCTGGTTTTTGCTGTTTTTTTTTTTTTTTTGGGAGGGGGGAGGGTAAAAGAATCATGAACTTGAGCTCAGCACCTGTTTTGGTTGATACTTTGGTTGATATTGGAGCTGTTGTGGGGTGAATGAAGAGTAAGCAATTAGAGTAAGAATCAGTTTGCATCTGATCTGATTGTTGGTGGATATATATAAGTACAGAGAGAGAGAGAGTTTTTAAGTATAGATATCTTTCAAATGGCTACTGGGGTTCAAAATCAAGAGAGAGTGCCATTGAACCTGAAGGAACAGCTTGCTTTTGCTGTGAGAAACATCCAATGGAGTTATGCAATTTTCTGGTCCATTTCGGCTAGACAGCCTGGGTACCAGATCTTCCATTTTTGCTCTATCTTTTTTCTGTCGTAGTGTTAAAGAACAAAATCGTAGAATCAAACTCTTCAAGGTGCCAAATTACCTTAAAAAATGCTAATATTTCTTTAACATTCTATGAAGTTGACCCTTCTACTAACTATCCTCATTCTTCTGCTAAATCAATGTTAACACTCCCAGGGTCTTGGAGTGGGGCGATGGCTATTATAATGGAGATATAAAGACTAGGAAAACAGTTCAAGCCGTGGAGCTCAACGCTGACCAACTTGGCTTGCAGAGAAGTGAGCAACTGAGAGAACTTTATGAGTCACTCTCGGCTGGTGGTGGTGACAGCAGCCCTCAGGCTAGAAGACCTTCGGCTGCATTATCTCCCGAAGATCTTACAGATACTGAGTGGTATTACTTAGTTTGTATGTCATTTGTATTCAACATTGGCCAAGGGTAATGTTTCTTTCTTCCATTTTTTTTTTGTTATCAGTACTTCAAACCGAAAAACTAGTAGTCGAACTCAGGTGTGTGTCAGAAACGGATGTCTGACATTGGTATGTTTAATTTTTTTATAAGTTTTTTATGGATTATGAGGGTACTTAAAGCATTATATCCCATAGATATGTGTGAAAATATATTGGATACAAGTATTAGACACGAATACTTTTAAGAAAAATGAAGAGTTAGAAGCAATATAGTTGAAAAATATCAATGCGTCTGACCGTTAATACTTTCCTCTAAACTTGTTGAAAGATTGCCTGGAAGAACATTGTCAAGTGGTCAACCAATTTGGCTTTGCAATGCTCATCATGCGGACAGCAAAGTGTTCAGTCGTTCACTGGTTGCAAAGGTAGGTTCCTGTGCTTCGATTCTGGCTAAGTTTCAAGATTAGTTACCATAAGCTCAGAAATGACAGTTTTGTTTCTGCTTCCATGGCCGAAATTATTGTCAACCGGCTCTCTCAGAGTGCATCTATTCAGGTATTGATCCAGTTTCTCAATCACTCAGAGCTCATTACTGGAAATGTTGCCTTAATTTTAGTAAATGTAGAGTCAGAATACTTCATGTTTAGACATGGAAAACCCTGGCCGGAATTTAGTTAAATTTATGTAAATGTTTCTTAATGAAACCCTTAAAAATTGTCTTTGATTTCAGACTGTAGTATGCTTTCCGTTTTCGGGAGGTGTGATTGAGCTTGGTGTAACTGATTTGGTAACTCTTCTGCCATGCTTTTATTTGTTCTTGTGACATTGCGAAATTCGCTTCCAATGCAGTTTTATTTCAGTTTTAAGTCATGCTGTTATGTCGATTGCATTCCCGTAGGTATCGAAAGACCTCAGCCTCATTCAGCGCGTTAAAAGTTCGTTCTTGGATGCTTCTCAGACAATTGTTTCGAATAAATCGATTCCTGTTGCTGGAAGAACAGGAACAGGTCATGATATTCAGGGCCTTGACGCCAAATTGAGTCCACTTTTAGGTTGTGAACAACTAGAAATGGCATCTGCCGATGACAGTTCGGATGGTTTCGAGCCTAACCAACCAGCAGAAGATTCATTCATGATTGAAGGGATCAATGGTGGAGCTTCTCAAGTACAAAGTTGGCAATTCATGGATGAGGAGTTCAGCAATTGTGTCCACGATTCCTTGAACTCCAGTGACTGCATATCTCAAACCTTTGTAGATCATGGCGACACCGTTCCTCGCTGCCAAAGGGGAGAAAAAGATAATGACAATGGTTTGCAAGATGTTGAAGAATGCAATCAGACAAAACTGAACTCTTTAGATCTTAGAAGTGACGATGAGCACTACCGAACAGTTCTGTCTGGTCTATTAAAGAGTTCACACCAGTTGATTTTGGGACCGCACTTTGGAAACTCAAACCAGGAATCCAGCTTCGTCAGCTGGAAGAAAAATGTCTTGGTGAAGTCTCAGAAAGCAAGAGATCATGAAACCCGTCAAAAGTTATTGAAGAAGATATTGTTCGAAGTCCCTCGGATGCATGGCAAAGGATTGCTTCAATCTCCGGAAGATAATGGTGTTGGAGATGCAGATTCAAGACCAGAAGCCGACGAAATTTGCGGTAACCATGTCTTGTCGGAGAGGAGGAGAAGGGAAAAGATAAACGAACGATTTATGATTCTCAAATCACTGGTCCCTTCAAATAGCAAGGTAGTTAAATTACCATTCCCCTTACTTATTCGTAACAAGGCCATTGGCCATTACTAACTGTCTTTCATTATGCAGGCTGATAAAGTTTCAATACTAGATGATACAATAGAATATCTGCAAGACCTCGAGCAAAGGGTTGAAGAGTTGGAATGTTGCAGGGAGTTAACAGAGTTCAAGGGAAGAACGAAACGAAAACCTCAGGATCATGTAGAACGCACATCCGATAACAAAATCATCAATGGGAAGAAATCATCTCTGAACAAAAGGAAAGCCAGTGATATTATTGATGAAGCAAAGCAGGAGATCGAGTATATTGCGTCGAAAGATGGTTCGATTGATAACATCACTGTCAGCATGAACAGCAAGGATTTTCTAATCGAATTCAAGTGTCCATGGCGGGAAGGGATTTTCCTTGAGATAGTGGATGCACTAAGCAATCTCAATTTGGATTGCCATTCAGTTCAGTCATCCACCACTGAGGGAATTCTCTCCATGACTATAAAATCCAAGGTAAAAGGACTCTTTAAGCTTTGTGTTTCACAAGAAAACATGTTCTGAGAAACCAAATCAGTTAATATTTTTTTGGACATTGTCAAATGT
This sequence comes from Adansonia grandidieri, assembly GCA_038382065.1. Classification (NCBI taxonomy): domain Eukaryota; kingdom Viridiplantae; phylum Streptophyta; class Magnoliopsida; order Malvales; family Malvaceae; genus Adansonia; species Adansonia grandidieri. Next base: position 1,664,106 of record JBBYHK010000004.1, read on the forward strand.
TTTGAGAAACCAAATCTGGTGCTTATTGCAGTACAAAGGATCAAGCGTTGCAAAACCAGGGACAATCAAGCAAGCATTGCAAAGAGTTGCTTGGAAGCGTTGAACCATATCTTCTGACAGACAATGATAAGATTTATTTGTTCTAGATTTTTTAAAATCCCATGTTTATGGAGGTTCCGTAGATGATAGTTGCAGCTCACTGGCATTCCCGAAAAGAGAGTCCGTGCTTAAACGAACACTTCAAGGCACCAAAACTAAAAGCTTACCGGATCAAAAATACAGGTCACTTTCGAGCAAACAAAAGAAGGTTTTTTTTCCCCTCCATGTAGGTTAGTAAAATAAAGGGAAAATAAACCTTAGTTTGGAGCCATTGTAATATTTCTTAAATATTCTAGTGCATACAATCAAATCAGAGAGAGCTTCAATCTTTCACCTTTGTATAACATTCAGAAAAAATCAGTTTTCGTGCAATGCAAGAAAGCACTTTTAGAGCTGGTGAAGCTGCAAATTTTTGCATGTGCATAAAGTTTATTATAAAGTAGTAATGTAGTTTGGTAAAGAATGCAACTTGGGTTATTTTTAATGAAAAAGTTAAACTTCACTTTGGCCAAGAAAGTAAAGAATTCTAAGCTTTAAACAAAGTAAAGAGAGGGCTGATTTAGGTAAAGTCAAAAAGGTCTCATAAAAAGAGGAGAGTTTTAAATGAACAATACAAGGAAAAGGTTCACAGAGTTTGCATTTTGCAAAGACATGACAAATTTTAGGGTCAGGTAAATGAAAGAAACAAAAAAACCCGTAATAATTTTTGCGATCAGAAGTCGTAATTTGAGATAAAAAATTATAAATGGTCGAGATTATTTTTAAACTTATTGATTATTACTTCTTAAAAGTAATTGAATGAATAAATTAAATTAATTTTTTAATAAAATTTGTTAAATTAAGATTAAGTTTTTGTATTTCATTTTTGGTGCAAATAAAACTGGTAAGTTGAAGATAAAAAAAATTTAAAATATTAAATTTATTAGATGCTAACTAATTATTTAAACGAATTAAAATAAATTTTATAATTTTATAATTTAATATAATTTTATTTGATTTAATTGGCCCACCAAATCGGGGAAGTTATATAGGTAAACAATTTCGGTGGCAAACATTGACAAAGGAAAAGGTATAATAGTGTTATGGCAAACGAGGAAAAAAAAGGTCCATCAGTCATCAATGGATTTAAAAAGAGATGCAAGGCATGGCATCCCAATGATTTGATTACATTTGTTTACATTTTTTGGTTTCTCTTAAACAAAAACAAAAAGGCAGTCCAATATTTTGTTCGTTAAAAACCCAAATCTATAAATAATTCAAGAGTGCTTTCGCTAAAACGTCGGCCTTGAGATGGACTTTTAGTTTTAGGGTTTTTAAAATCATGATGATTGTCATCATTTCCTTTCAGATTTCCACTAATAAAAAGATATTCTCAAGTCTTTAGTCTTGTCTAATCAGTTAGCTTTAATGTGAGTTTAATCATAAGTTAGGCACACTTTTTTTTTTCTTTGTCTTATATCGTAATGAGTAGGCATCTTCGTCGTCGGATTGATTGATTTTTATTAAATTTAAATAAAAATTTTAATGATTTAATTTAAATAAATAATAAAAATTTTTATTTAAATTTAATTATAAATATAAATAAAAAAATATTTTTAATATTTAATATTATTTTAAATAATAAAATAAATTTTTATATTAATTCGAATTTAATTTAATTGGGTTAAATTAGAAAGTAAAAAAATTGAGTTACACCCTAACTCATAATAACCTCTATAATCACCTCTAGTAATAAGAAACAAAGATTAAGAGGTCACATTTTAAGATGGATTTTATAATTGGTATGTACATGTTTTTTGTATTTTTTTATATTAATTGTGTAAAAAAATTTTCTTTACATTAATGTAAAATTAAATTAATTTTATACATTTTTATAATTTTTTATATGATTAATATTTTAACAACTTAAAAATTAAATTTAATATTATAATTACACTTATCATGCACGTAAAATTTCAAATCAATAATATCCCGATCATATTGATTTTTCAGTAACAGCTGAAAATTTTTTATATAAATAATAATTAAATATTTTTAATTTACTCAATATTAAATGTATATAATCTATATGAATAAATATAATATACGAAATTAAATTAAATAAATATTAATAGTATAAAAAATAATACAAGTGCTTAAAATATAAGCAGATCTCCCCTTAAGTAAATATAAATTCACTACAGGACAATAAATAGACTATACAGTAAATATCAACTTTTCATTTCACATAGTGAGAACAATGCATTGGAAATACTACTGCTAATAAAGAACACATGATTTTTACAGTTGGATAAAGTAAATCATTAACCCCTAGAACACTAATGATTTGCAGACATTACATGGATTAAACAAAAACTGCAAGGCAATGCATGATTAATTACTGCACTTCAACTTTTAAACCAGCGAAATCTTTTACGGTGTGTCCTATTTTCTCAAAATTACCAACCTCATTCTTTTCTCTGAACTTTATGTAAGCCAAGCATTCAAATGGATGGTAAATCCTGGAGTTTCCAACTCCCACAACTTCATCTGGTGCCAAGACTACCTTCTGATCTTCAAAGCACCAAAAGAATGGTAGGGAGAACCTGTTCCGGAATTGCTTCAAAATGACCCGGTGTTCGGATGATCTTAACCTCCCATTGCTCCAAGCCTGCATTAGATCTCCTATGTTAACTACTAATGAATTCTCACATGGATGTATGTCCATCCACTTACCTTCCTTAGATCTCATTTGGAGGCCGCCGAGCTCGTCCTGATACACGATTGTTATGCAACTCATATCAGTGTGCATTCCGAGTCCTTCGGCTTCCCTTTCTTCGACATCATCTGGTGGTGTGTAATTCACTATCCTCATATATCCATGACAGTTACCGAATTCAGACTTGTAGAACTTCTTTTCATAACCATCTCCTAAACTCTTTAAAATCACCTCAGTGATTCTCTTTGACAAGTTCATCATATAGTTTCCATATTCTTGTAATATCTCACTAAAGATAGAAGATAACAGACAACAACAGAAAAAGCAAAACAAAATATGCACATGAATTAACAGAAATCAAATGCGGTAACAAGAGACTTTTAAGTATTGGACAAAACTATTACCTAAATTCGGATTTCTCTTGGCCAAAGAGTTCAACAGCAGAAGCCTTAGCAGATGCAAAGAAATCCGGTCCACTTACTCTTAAACTCTCAAAGTAGGGAGAAGCTATGAAATGGGGAGTGTAAGTTTTGATACATGATGATGGACCAAGCTTGAGCATAGTATCTAGAGGAAGGCCAAATATATCATTCGAAAGTGCACGAACTTTGTTAAATAGATTTTGGGGGATGCCATGGTTGGTAACATAAAAGAAGCCCCATTCCTGACAGGCTTTCAAGAGAGAAGACAGAAAGGAGGATTCAGCGGGTTTGGTTAGATCTAGCACAGGGAGCTGTATAGAATCTTGCAGTTCAGACATCATTATATATGAAAATAAAAACAGATCCGAGAATTCGGTTGCAGTATAGGGATGGTAGGTTGGTTACATATATGATATAGGGAAGAAGGCTATGCTTATAGATTAGCATTGTAGCACATTCTAGAAATGATTTAAGTAAAGAGTAAGGGCACTATCAAACACCACTAAGTATTATAATAAAATGCATCATAGAAAAAAAAATGGCAACATTGACCACAAATGCTTTGCACAGATTGGTTAGGCATAAAATGATGTTGGGCAGAGAGCGAGTTTTGTAGCTATCTTTTACGAACAAGTTTCAATTAAAAATTAAAACAAAATGGTGGAGACCACGGATCAAAAGAACCACTAGTAATAGTATTAGGCAAATAATATTGATATATTGATATAACCTAATGGTTACATGCAGTGGATCCAAGAGAGTAAAATGATTTTGGCAGACAAAGAGACATCATGGTATGGTCAGCTAAAGAATTTTAGTATAATGCCAGTTTCTATCACGAATACTTTAGTTTTTAGGTTAGAAACATAAACAAATCAAAAAATGGCAACCATAAAAAAAAGCATAAGACTGATTGTGTGCATAGACAAAAAGGAGACTTGCACTCTGTTCTTGCATGCTAATTAAGGGCAAGAATCGTCATAACTGAAAATTTATGAAAGATGTACACACTCAGAGACATAAGTTCTTCGTATTTGGCTAAAACTACAAAGCATGCATCCCCCAGGAAAAATAAATTATGACTGCCAAAAGTAGTGCAATGTTTAACAGTGATAAAAGTGTTAACAGTAATTTTTTATACCAAGTGCCTTGACAAAAATTTTGTTGTGAAAAATAGGTAATATAGATATGGGCATAGACCTTACAAATCCAGTGACTCAAGTTAAGAAATCATGCTAGACTCAGTTTCTTCTCTTGTCATCAGGAAAAGAGAGTAACAACATGATAAATATATCACCTTCATGACTAGTTACTGACATCCAGCATGGCATCACTCCCATTCAATTGTTGATGGAGGCTTTGATATAATATCTAGAGTAACATGATTCACACCACGAACATCGTTGCAAATTTTTCGGGCAACATCATCAAAGAACTTGTGTTCAAAACAGTACCTGGACTTCCAAAATTGCATGAGAAAAATGAGAATTTCAGATTTTTGGAGTTCAGATGGGGAAAAAGGGAGATCAAAAGATTAATTCCTTGGTTTTTGGCCACAAAACCACAGTTAATGAGACAAAGGAAAATGCAATTTTCAAAGACATTGAGAAACTAGTAACATGCAACAAATATATTCTGACAATGTGTAACACATAAGAGGATAGCGAGACATCCATTTTTATTAATGCAGGAAGCTGTGCCCTTTTCTTGAGCCTCCCACTAAAATTTGAGTTGAACTTACTACATATTAGTATCAACACTCTAGAATGCTAAGAATCTCCTTTGAATGATTTCCAACTTAAACTGCTTCGGGTATTTCTGGTCAACAAAACAATATCGTTCAGCTTTACCTATCCATTTCAGCAAAATCATAACCCTTCTTGCAAGTAGCCATATCATGTGCATTAAATTATTTTTTAACTCAGCCCAAAGTCCGAGACACATTTGGACTTATGCTTCTCACTTTGTACTATTTGCTTACCCTGAGCACCTAAATATTGCAATGATCATAAATAGCAAGGCAATGCAGAACAATGAAAAGTTACCAATCTGCCGTCATTCCAGCTTGACTTGTTACAGCTCGGAGAGTAACAACATGAGAATGTGTTCTTTGATCACCTTGAACTCCAACCAATTTTATAGGCAAAAGTACAGCAAAGGCTTGCTAAATTGAGTCATAAATACCGGCATCTTTGATTGACTGAATGAAAATTTCATCAATCTGAGGAAAACAAGTCCATGAGGGGAGAAAAAAAGTGCTAAAAGTTAACAAATTATAAACCGGTTGACGAACACCACATACCTGACATAGAATATCTAAGGCACTGCCTTCAGTTACATCACCCAAGACTCATACAGCAAGGCCAGGCCAGGAAATGGATTGCGCTTTAAAAATGGTTCAGGAACTCTCAAAATCCTCCCACGTTGATGAACTTTTATAAATTAGAAAATGAAAAAGGAAAAATAGTTTAAAAGAAGAAAAAGCCTTCTATAAAAATAAATGTTATCCAGCAAGGGAACAGAATCAAAACCTCATCTTTGAATAGAAGTTTAAGCAGCTCAATGGGCTTTAATTTCATGTCTTTGGTAAGCTGTCCAACATTATGATGACTTTTGATTGTGTAAGAGTGGTTCTTCCGGTTCCTGGTGGAGGGCTAGATTCAATCACATCCGGATACAGGGTTCCTTGAATGAGGAAAGCAGGTTTCTTCCCTAATTTATGCTCCAATTCTTGTGCAAAAGCATCAAATATACCGACAATTTTTTTCCAATTATCTTCCTTTTCATCTCAGGGTGTACTACCCCTTTTAGCTTACTAAGAAATTGACAAGTTGCATCAACACAAGTAACAGGTGATGTAGATCCCTTTCAAAAGTTTCCATCACACGTTCTCGCTCCTCATATGTTATACCTACAGGAAATGAAGCACAATAAATAAGTTTATAAGCAATGAATTACAAAACTTATAAAAAATGATAAAAAGAAGAATTAATCTAGAAATTAATGGTGAACAATTAAAAAAAACAAAAGAACAAGAACAAGAACAATAATTTTTGCTTTCTCACCTTAATAAACCGTTGTCAATGAAAACACAGTGAAGTCTGTCTCCAATTGCCTTGTGAACTAAGGTTGCAGCAACTGTGGAATCAACACCCCCAGATACAGTACAGATAACATGATCATCAGTCCCCACCATATTGTTGATCACCTTAATTGCTTCATCCATTAGATCTTCCATTTTCCAACCAGCATTCACGCAACCGATATCGAACAAAAAATATCTTAAGAGTTTCCATCCCTTCTAGTGAATGTGTAACCTAAATAAACACAAATCACAAAAACATTATTCAACTGTTTCAAAAGAATGCAAGAATTGCATTTGGATACAAAAACAAACGTTAAATGTTCTTCAAAATTAAAATTTAACTTTCAAACAACAAAATGCAAGATTGAACTGGTGTTACATTTGATTCATTTGTTCACTGCTACAAATAGAAAAAATGACAATCAGAACGAAACTTAATAAACACAAAATAAAACCCAAAAACTCAATAAACGTATCAAATAGAACAAAACCCAGAAACTCAAATTACCTCAAGATGATACTGCAACACATAAAACCTCCTCGCCTGATCCTCAACGGCAGCGACGGCCCCCTGCTGACTCCTAGCCACCACTTCAAACCCATTAGGCAACTAAGCAGCCTCATCCCCATGACTCATCCAAACAACCTGCCTATCTCCAACCCTCTACCCATAAAAAAAGACCACAACTTTTCTCAACCTCAATCTCCATCCTTCCAGCCACCTGCTTCTCCCCAACCCTAACTTCATCACCAAGTCTCTGAACAATCAACTGAAGCCCATAACAGATGCCCATAACAAAACCCCATTGGATTGGGCCCACTCAACGAACCCATCAGCGAACAAAGGCGAATCATTGGAATGGACCGAGTGGAGTCCGCCGGAAAAGATAACAACTTTTGGGTTGAGGGATGTGATGGAGGAGAGAGAGGAAGTGCTGGAGATGCAGAGGGAGAAGACGGAGAGAGAACGGATACGATGAGTAATGAGATGTGTGTATTGGGAACCGAAGTCCAAAATCAGGACTGAGTCGGATTTTACGGCCATTGGGCCCGTTGGTGGGTTTTGGAGTGGTAGCGACGGACAGCGGGTTTTCGTTTTGGCTTAGGGACGAACGCTAAAGGGTGGTGGAAGGGTTTAAGCCTTAAGGAGGAAGGAATGGTGGGAAATTAGGGCTTTAGGTGATGTTTAAAAAATCGATCGGTGATCAAATTGGTAAGATATAGTTATCGATTTAATCGATTATTAAATTAAAAATAATTTTAATAATAAATAAATAATAAATATAATAATTATTTAATAAAAATATATAGTTGAGTTAACAATGTAATTTTTAATATAAATCTAAAATATTAACATAATTTTTCATAAAAAAGTTTAAAATAATTTTATAAATTTTTTGTATTTTTATTTATTTTTTATTGATTCAATTAATTTTTTACTTATTCAATAAATTCATAATTTAATGACATATAATAAATAAGATAAATTACCGATTTTTGATTTAGTAGAATTTTTTTAACACTAACTCAAAATTCAAAAACAAAATATGATGTTATGCAAATAATGAAATTAGTTAATTAATTTTTTTTTCAGGCAATTTCACAATTTAAAAAATATCGAGAAATAATATTTTCTTTAAAATTAAATCTAAATTAAAAATTAAAAATATATCAAAATTAATATATAAATTTAAATTCGATTTTAAATATTTTTTTCTTTTACATTGCCGTTGAAAATTAGATGCGACGAGGCTTATTTGTTGGCATTGAAGCACTAATATCCGTGTCAACAGCTCGTTGAGCACATTTGGAAAACAAGAACAAGTTCCCAAGTTTAACTAAACATTAAAAGTTCGACCCGCACTAAATCGAGTTTGAATTTAAATTATTGTTTAAGTTGTAGTTTTTTCAACTCCAGGTCAAAAGATAACTCTTTTCTAATGTCTTTATTTATTTATTTATTTTGGATATTTACTTATTTAAATATCAAAGTGCATCGGATGGCCACTTGCTCTCTTTTGTGGACTTTTCAAATCCTCTTATCAATCCTATCCCGGAGCTTACCTCTAACAACCTAGAAACCCATCAACATATGCCGGCCATCAATTTCCTTTTACATTATCCACACCATGGAAAGAATGTAATGTTCATTAAAGCACAAAGTTCATGCATCATAACATTTTTTTTTTTGGGTAAAGTACCAAAAAATAAAAAAGATTATTAGAAAGTAACTTCAACTACTCAGATTGAAGTAAAATTGCCTCAAATATACTAATTGATATTTGGTATTATGGTTCACCGTAAGTGGAAACTCTGGTCTTAAAATGACACCGTTAGAGGTATCTCAGGGCCGTAGCTTGAATAAACCTGGACACATCTGCTTATTGGGTTTTAAGGCATGCAAATGATTATTCAGTTCGGGGGTGAATTATGTCACTTCTTTTTTTAATTAATTTGATGCATTCAAAATTCAAAAAAAAAGTTCTTGTTGGGCATATATATTGACAATTTAATGGTGATTGGTGTTCAAGCATCTGCAAATAGTGTAAACTCACCTTACCCAACCGACTTTTTTTGAAAAAAAAACAAGATTAATGTAAATGAATACTGACGTTGAGTTTGATAATTTTCAAGTGAACACAACCGTAAAAGCGGTGTTTGTACTACTTTACGACTTTTCTACAGTTGCCGTACTGAGCTCAGTTTTGTCTGAAACTGAATAGATCGGAAGAATAAGATACACCAAAGATCTACTAACTAAAAACAAAAAGAAAAAAAAATCGATCCACGCCAATCCAACTGCTGCCCTTCAGTTTATATGACGTTAAAGTCGTAGGATTCGGTTCAACTGTTACGAAATTATATTAAGTTTTAATTTAAATAATAATTAATTATATTTAATTCATTTTAATTTTCAGTTTATAAATAAAAAATTTATAATTATTTAAATTAAATTGAATTTTATTTGAATAATATAAAATATATGTTTTATTTTTAAATTAGTTAATAATTTAAAAATATTATAAAAAATATTTTTAAAGATTTAAAAAAAATCGATAAACCGAATTTATTTAAATCGATTAAATTCAATTTGATTTGATTATAAAATTTTATATCGTATTCGATTTAATTTTTAAAAATTAGAATACTACATGTTAACCATGATTGTTTTCCAAAACTGAACACTTATCACCCTCTCCATAGGCGTTTGTTCCTACTCTTTTTAAGGCAACCCAAACATTTAGCAAGAAATAATTAGTATACAGTAACACATCGATCTCATGATTTTCAGCCATTTTCAATTTGATTCAAAACAAAAAAAAAAGGATGAATCCTCTTCACTGATCACCTCACTCAAAGTGTTAGATACATTTTCCTGATGTAGAAATCTTCACTGATGCAAAAGCAGATTAAGAAGCAGGAGTATAAGCAAACAGCTTTTTAGTTTTTGACAGTGATGACTATTTAAAGATGTTAAGCAACAGTGAATTAATTTATACAACATCCATGGAAAATATAGACAGAAAAAAAGGGCAGGAATTTTTCCCATATATCCCCAGTTTTCATCAAAGTTCAAATTTTCCTGGAGCTGAAAATCATGTACAACACAAGACAATTCCTCTAGGGGAGTTGGGGCATCTTATGTGCTCAAGGATCGGGTTTTCCGGCGATCTCCTCATTGTCCGAGGCAGCAAATTCGTTTTCACTCAGCTCTTCGTCACTTGACTTCTCTTCTCCCACTGCTCCGACATCTTCTGGTTTGGCATATTTCTCACAATACTCTGGAAAACGAACGAACAAAAACAAAAATCATAAGCATTGCAATGTTTGCATTATTAAAATGACATCAAAAAGACGACAACAAGTGAATGTTGTTGCAGAAGTAAAAATTGCAGATTACAATATTCTCAAGGATGATAAATGCGGGTTGCCATAAGTTATTACTAATGACTAAGAAAGTAGGCGAAATGGAATGGCAGCAACAGATAGGTCAAGTGTAACTATTGCCAGCTACTATTTATCATATTTTCACCGAAAAATGGATACTTTAGAAAAACTTTTGCACTCTAGCTATGTTGGCCGACTCTTTAATTTTCTTGAAGTACTTGTATCATATACCTATATCTAATACTCACACTCAAGTTCGAGTAACATAGCTCTAGCATACTCAATCTAATCCCATATCAATAAAGAATAGCCAAATTGAAAACATGGATTGCCAATGACAACAGATAACAAGCTTCAGCTTCGGTCTCTTTAGGTATAGGCAAAACAGTTGGCAAGATTGCAATAGGAGAAAATAAGATCTCTCTGAGCCCTTCAGAATTAAATTTTCCTGCCTATTGATCAAGTGGAATTAAGGTTGGTTCCTTCTTAGTCATGGTAAAGTAATGCCTAACAATGAATTTACAGCAACTTGAATATATGTCATCATCTATTTCCTACACTAGAACCTCAGCGACAAAACACGCAATAAAATCTTCCTTGAGCAATAAATGAAATCTGTGTTACTCTGACATCATTTTTTCATTAAATACCCATGTCCGTGTGAAAAACATAGGTACGAGGGTGCGATCCTCCAAATGTATTGAAAAACATAGACCGTATATGACATTGACCCCCATGTTCTGGTGACATAAAGTAGAACTAGTTTAGACTAATGATGAAGTTCAAGATTGGTGTTACCTACTTTAGACTAACGATAAAGTTCAGGATTGCTGACAACTCTAATAAAACGGCCATTGCTCATTAGTCAACTTGAGTACATATTAAACAGGTAAGCTGTTACATACTACTAATAAAAACAATTTTCGTGCTCCTACCATATGAGATTCATAACCTCATGTGAGTTCTTTCAATAACACAGGTGGCCAAGCAAAATTCTTGTAAGTTCAATGCTACCTGACTTTCACTTAATTGGCTTTAGAAAAACAAGAAACCCGGATAAATATGTTAACTTTTAAGCCAGATATTCTTAAAGAGAAAGAAATGCTTAAATAAAATATAAAAGCTTATCCAGGAAATGCTACCTTTCACTCTTTGTTCATAGGCCGCGCGATCGCGCATCATAAGAGCAGCAGCTTCTCCGTTCAATGGATCTGATGGATTGGGATACAAAAGAAGTTGCGGAAGAAACACTTCGAACACATTTACCAGATCTGAAAATCAAACATAAAGGTAGGTTCCAAGAGTAACAGCAGCAATATTAAAACAAGTAAAAATGAGGAAAATGAATAATGTGCAAGCGGTAAGGTTTACCAAACATGGGGCTCCAAGTCTGATTGATGACATCCAAACAAACTGAGCCAGACCTGAAACTCAATAGTTGAATGATTAATCTTAATTAATCATAATAGAGCATTTAAAAGTTCAAAACCAGTTAATCATTTCTAAAAATTACTCCATACAGTTAATACTACCACACAAGAGAAAGTTAAAAACAGTCAGATTTAGAACTTTTTAACATCCAAAAAACCTTACATTTCATCAACATTTGGGTGGTAGATCTTGTTTACAAAGCCAATTGATGGAGATTTATAAGGATAGGCATCTGGAAGCTCTACCCTTATCTTCCAAACACCACCATGATAAGGACCTGTCATATTCCATTACCAGATTATATGTGAGATGATGATGATGATAATAATAGTAATAATCCTTATTTGGCTCTTTCTAAAAATACCCAGAAGCAAAATCTAACAACCAATCCCATCCTCATTCAGGAAATTGAATGAACTAAATAAATAAAAAAGTGGCAGCTCAGAACACATTAGATTAATTGGCCAAAAAAAACACAAATATATAGAAGAATATTAACATTCACACGTCAAAATCATCAAAAAAAGAAGACCCAGTAACAATTGCCAGATGGTCAACATACTCCCAAGAAAAAAAAAAGGGAACTTTTGAGATGAATGGGAAAACCCCAGAAAGAAAATATAAAAGAAAATTAAATTTTGAGCAGAAGTAAAGAGATAAATCATAGAAATTAATGGAAAATAAAGGGAAAAAAGCAAGAACAGGGGTAAAGAAACGAATTTTTTTTTTTTTTTACTATCTTTTGGTCCATTGAATTCAACATAAAATTCTTGCATGCCATCATTGATCATCTCCACCTTGTAATCACTCATCATCCTAAGTAAAAGAAAAATCAATCCAATAAATAACCAAAAGAATAAAAAATAAAAACCAAATCAACAGAATAAAGTTAAAATTAAACTAAAGAATTTCTTTTAGATGTAATATGGGTCAAAAAAGCAATAAGCTTTTACAGTTTCATCAAGTCCATCTCTCGGCGTTTGCTTGGGGAAGACATCTTTTTTCAGGAAAAAAAAAAAAACAAAAAGAGAAGAGAACTGAGATTTCTTCACAAAGAACAGCAACCCCTAAAAAGTTGTTCGTGCAGCAATGAGTGAATCCAGCAGTAGTTTATATTTATATATATATATATATATACATATATATAGTCACCGCAATGTTTCTAATTTCACCTCTATTAACTTTCTCATTTCTACTGTAGAAGACGGTGAATCTTGCTTATGTATGTAAACCTCAACTCTCTTTGGCTTTCCACGGGACAATGTTGGTTTTTTAGGTTTGATAATTTTTTATATAATAAAAAATTGACATAAAAATTATATATATAATTAATATTAAAATTAAGAATGATATTAGTTTGGTTCGATTTAAGTGTCGGTAATATGGTAATATATAATTAAATTAATTTGAATTGATATTCAATTAATTTGATTTGTTTAATTCATTAAATATTTTAAAATTATTTAATTTGGTTTAGATAATTATGATTTGGGATAATGAATAAATTTCTTATTATAATATAAATAGATATTGAAATTTGTTATTATATTTGATTTTGATTGATATTTTTTTATAATTTTTAAAATTAGAATAAATTTATCATTATAGTATTATTTTATTAAATTTTAACAATAAACTTTAATATTTGATTGAATTTTGTTATTAAAATTTAATTTCAAAAGACTTAAAATAAAATTAATTTATAAAAATTAAAAAAAAATTAACGTACAATTTTATGTTATAAAAAAATTAAGCTTTAATTTTTTTATCATCGTTTATTAATTAATTTATTAAACCCTAATTATAAAAATAAAATATTTGAAGAAAATTTTTTATTACATTTTATCTTAAAATCATATAAAATAAAATTTGAGCAATAAAATTCAATTAAAACTCAAAATTTAGTGTTAAAATTCAATCAAACAAAAATAGAGTGATAAAATTCAATGTTGAATTAAATTATAGTAGCAAATATGCACTTAATCTAAAAATATAACGTTAAATATTAATCAAAATAAAATATACTATTGAATTTTAATATCCGCTTATAATAAAATTACAAATTTATCTATTAAACCTTATAAATTTTTAATTTATGAATTGAAATCAAGTTAAATATATTTAATTATAATACGAATTAAATGCAAACTAAACATTTTAATTTAAATACATTCTCAAAATTTTTAAAATTTTACTCAATCTTAACAAAAATAATATAATAAATATAATTAAACGTAACCGAAGATATCTTTAAAATTTTAAAATTTTTTATCCAAAATATATTATAACCAGTGGAATAATTAGGATGCAATCATTTTGTTTGTACTGCAATCATTGGTGGAGAAGATTGCCTTGGCAAAATCAATTTGCTCCTGAGAAAATGATTCTAAAGAGGAAAAAAAATAAAGAAAAGATAAAAATAAACGAGGGTTTATAAATGTCTATTAATATTTTCAAAAAAAAAATTATATTATTTTTTAAAATTTTTATATATAATTAATATAATATATGAGATTTTTTTTAAATAATTAAAAAAATATCTAAAAATATTTGTTAACAAAATCTTAAAAGAAGAACGAAAGAATCTTTATTACTATTGCGTCCTTTAATCATAATTATTGTTAATAGATTTAGGTTTATCACGTCACTTACTTTACTTGTCTTCATTTACTTGTTTTGTTATGAATATGATTATTGGACAAACAATTCCTTAATTTTAAATTTCACTTTAAATTCTTTATAATTATAATTATAATGGAAATTAAACTCAAGTCAAATGGCATCATCATCATCGTTACTGTTTGCTATTTGCTTTTTTTTTTTAAATAAAAAAAATAATAACTTTGGATAAGAAAAAAGTTAATATGTTTCAAAAATTTTAAATTTACGATGTTATCATTAATTAACTAATCTAAATTTTGAAATTTTGTTACTTGTTTTTTAAAACTCAAATGAAAATTAGATTTAGAAGTGTTCATAGTCGAACAAGAACCGTGGCTTGAAACTTTTTATTTTTTATTTAGGTTTAAATTGACCTTAAAATAGGTATTACTATTTAAAATAATATTAAAAATTATTTTTATATTAATATTTATAATTAAACTTAAATAAAAATAATTTTGATAACTTGAACTGTAATTCGAATGAACCAATTAAAGTTTCAAAAATTTTTATTTAATTTGATATAATATAAGCTAAATCTATTAAGTTGAACGGGCTACTTGAATTATGCCTAAGTCTAGTTAGGGTTCGTTGTAACGCTTTTTGAAAACCCAACTTAAATTGAATGCTGCTTATTGGGCATGTAACTGGGCCCTTAAGTCTAAACCGTAATTGGACCAAAAGGTAACAAATGACCCGCCTCCGAACGCTGCGTTTGGAGTTTACCCGGTCGAGAGGACCCCACAAACAAGAGAGGCGAGGCGGTCCGGCTATAATTAACTTGGAGCTCATCTTCTGACTGAATTACGTTTCAAGCTCTGAAACATTGTTCATCTAAACACAGATAAACGCAGACATGGTACATGGTAAAAGAACACAACAAAAATCCGTAAACTTTTTCACGTTTGATCCTCTTTTGCTTCTGCTTTTGTCTGTCTTTGTTTAGATATTGTATGAGTTTTTAACATTTTTTTAATGATTCTCAGGAGAAAGGGGTCGGCCTAGCAAGAAGCTTAAGTTAGCTTTGAAAGTCATCCAGTTCCTCTACCTTCTTCTTTTTTGCATAAAATTTATGGGTTTTATTTCTTTTTCCTAAAAAAAAAAGCTTTCGTTTTACCTTTTTTGTTTTTGTTTTTTTTTTTTGCAGGATGATCACGGGAGCTCAGCTATCGAAGATGAATATTCGTTTTACACTGACGAAGGCGATGACGATTCTCGTGATGGTACCCATTTCTTTGTTCTTCTTCTTCTTCTTTTTTTAATTTGCTTTAAATCTATCTGGATTGAATTTAAATTGTCTTTGGGGGGCAATTTTTTTTTATGATTAATCTGAAGATGAAAAAGAAGGAAAGAAGAGAGATTTTAGCAAATTAGAACTAAAGCCTGACCATGCAAATCGCCCATTATGGGCTTGCGCTGATGGCCGTATATTCTTGGAGACATTCTCTCCTTTATACAAGCAAGCTTATGATTTTCTCATTGCTATAGCTGAACCCGTTTGCAGGTATGGACTTCGTAAACGAAAATGTGATTTTTGAATTTTTGTTATTTGCTTATTGGATGTATCTTTATATGTTTATGGATGTGATTTTTTCAATTTATGTAGACCGGAGTCGATGCATGAGTACAATCTAACGCCTCATTCCTTGTATGCTGCGGTATCTGTGGGGCTCGAAACGGAAACTATTATTTCCGTGTTGAATAAATTGTCCAAGACTAAGCTTCCTAAAGAAATGATTGATTTCATACATGCTTCTACTGCTAATTATGGCAAAGTGAAGCTCGTGCTTAAGAAGAATCGTTACTTTATTGAATCCCCATTTCCAGAGGCAAGTTGGTTGTTCTTTTGTTGTTTTTGTTAAGTTTATAATCTACTGGAATTTATGGGTTCTTTGGTATTGATTGTTTGGTTGTGTTGATCCTTGCAGGTACTAAAGAAACTGCTTCAAGATGAGGTTATAGTTCGAGCAAGGATTGTTTCTGAGGTTTGTTACAAAATGTGAATTGAATTTATTGATTTATTTTGTTTAGTTGCTGTTGGGGCATGAGCCTCAGCTTTCTTTTGGGTTATGCTGTAATTCCCCATTGAAAGTCACATTTTCCAAGTTAAACTTTTCAAACTTTTGGCCTAAGTGATACTCTCTAGTGCAAATCAGTTTCCTCCCCCCTACATACCGCTATATGCTCCTTCACTTAAAGGTCTTCAACTACTCTGGCATAGTCTTATCTTTGATGCCAGCCATGAATAATGATTTAGGAAAAGCATTTTGATAGAATAATTAAGAATAAATTGGATCCATTTGGACTACTCTCTGGCGTTGGCCTCCTCATAAGCTTTCTATGGGGATTGTTTATTGTTAACTCTCTTGGTTCTTTGATTGTCATATTTCTTCTAGATGCTTGTCAATTCTTTTTTCGACTTTCAGTTTCTTTTCTTACTTTTTGAGGAGATGTTCTCTTCTCCCTTCTTTATATTTTTTCCCCTTCTGGATTGTGTCTTTAATCAATCCATCATGGTACTGTACAGAATGTACATGGAAGTGACGGATTTACAATCAGCAAAACCGCAGGTGAAATTGAAACTGCCAATGACGGTTTGCTTAATGAAGCAGAATTAGCAGCTGCTGCTGAAGAGAAAGAAACCCATGCGTTCGAAATTGACCCTTCTCAGGTATTCTATTTTCTATTGTTTGACTTCATATTTCAAGTTCATGTCCCATGATCTCTTTGAGGATACAATTGTTAGTGTGCTAAGCTTTCAACTACTAAGAAGTCAACCTTTGAGTAGAAGAATGCCTGCAAGGGCTGCCTTATTAATTTTTTTCATTGCTTTTACGGCCATCTTTTTGTTTTCGCATTCCTATCTCGTGATATCGTAGAAATACGTCGTCAATGTTGAAATAAATATCGTTAGACAGACTATACTATTAGAAGTTGCTTTGCTTATAGAGTTACAGTTTGATGAAAAATTAATGCTGTTGCCGTTTTCCTAGTGGATCTTCATGATATGAGATTATGTAACATTTAAGTTTTTCACCTTGTACTTTGTCCATTACAGGTTGAAAATGTAAAGCAACGATGCTTGCCAAATGCTTTAAATTATCCAATGTTAGAGGAGTATGATTTTAGAAATGACACAGTGAGTAGCGTTTATCATTTTCTTAATACTAATAGTAAAGTGGCTTTCAATAAATGGTGGCAACCGTGTTCATATTATCCTGATCCTGATATTATCTTGGTTACTTTATTGTTCCTTTGACTTGTAGGTCAATCCTGACCTTGACATGGAACTGAAGCCCCATGCACAGCCACGACCATATCAGGAAAAGAGTCTTAGTAAAATGTTTGGAAATGGTGAGATTACTATATTATAATTTGTTCAGCAGATTGATATTATGTTTAGTATTCTCAAATTCTATTTTTTATTCTATTGATGACAACTTAACTTCTCCAATGAAAGAATTATACACTCTTTTTAACGTAAACGTGCATTTTTCTGAGTTGCTGCTTTATCACTTAAATGTTACAAGAGCAATGCAAAGATGACTTCTTGGTTATTAGAGCACTTTTACCATTGTATCTCAGGCAATTGTGGAAATAATGTAACGTTGTTTTTATGGTCGTGTTTTGAACAAACATAAAGCAAAAGAATTCTCATTGTTGTTTTCTTGGCTTAAATTTAAGTGCTTGCTTTAGACAACATTTTGAATTTCAATATTATATAATGCAGGTAGAGCGAGATCCGGCATTATTGTGCTACCTTGTGGTGCTGGAAAGTCTCTAGTTGGTGTTTCTGCAGCAAGCCGAATTAAAAAAAGTTGCCTTTGTTTGGCAACAAATGCAGTTTCTGTGGATCAGTGGGCCTTTCAGTTTAAGCTTTGGTCAACCATACGGGATGAACAAATTTGTCGTTTTACATCTGACAGCAAAGAGAGATTCCGTGGCAATGCTGGAGTGGTTGTGACAACATATAATATGGTTGCTTTTGGTGGTAAGCGGTCTGAAGAATCTGAAAAGATTATTGAAGAGATAAGAAATCGAGAGTGGGGACTGCTGCTTATGGATGAAGTAATTAATAATTTCCATTATTCATGTCTTCTCTATCTATAAGAAAGTTTTTCGACTTTATATGCATTAAGAGAAAGCATAATTTTCCGAGCAGGTGCATGTTGTTCCGGCTCACATGTTTAGGAAAGTCATCAGTCTCACCAAATCCCACTGCAAACTGGGCCTTACTGGTACTTCTGTTTCTCCTTTGACTAATCTTTGGCCCTCAGCTGCCCCTTACTTAAATATGTAAATCCTATTCTGTAGCCACACTTGTGAGAGAGGATGAAAGAATTACAGATTTGAACTTCCTTATCGGTCCCAAATTGTATGAAGCAAATTGGTTGGATCTAGTAAAAGGTGGGTTTATAGCAAATGTTCAGTGTGCTGAAGTATGGTGCCCGATGACAAAGGAGTTTTTTGCTGAATATTTGAAGAAAGAAAATTCCAAGAAGAAACAGGTTCACTTATCTAATTTGTTCACTTCAATTTCTTGGTTCTTAATGAGTTTTGCTGTTATTCTCACTGCGCTTATTTAGACGTATCTTGCTTGCTTTTTACATTTTTTTGAAAATTGAGACATTGCTTTTCAAGCAGTCAACGGTTACCTTTGTGTAGTGAACTTCTTCCTTTTCATACATGTGTAATGGTTGTCTCTTGCATTTCAGGCACTTTATGTGATGAATCCTAACAAGTTCAGAGCATGTGAGTTTCTCATACGATTCCACGAGCAGGAGCGTGGTGATAAGATTATTGTCTTTGCTGACAATCTTTATGCTTTGACTGAGTATGCAATGAAACTACGCAAGCCTATGATTTATGGTGCTACCAGGTTGTTTTTGAAACATCAATATCTTGCTGAAGTCTGCTTTTTCTGTATTATAATATATCACTGAGTGGCAACCTGCCCTATTGATGTGCAGCCATCTAGAGAGGACAAAAATTCTCCAGGCATTCAAAACTAGTCGTGATGTGAACACTATTTTTCTCTCAAAGGTATTTAGCACGTTACATTTTACTTTCATTATCGTGAGCGTAGAGAACATTACCGTGCGTTGGAATTTTGAGTGTTATAAACAAATGTTGTGCCCTAAATGCTTTTGGGTGTAAGTATTTATTATTGTTAACATCATCTTCTTTAAGCTGATGAAGGGTGAGTCCCCTGTTTCATGAAGTGTTCTAAATTCTCTTTTTCTTGGTTTCACTTACACCTACTTGGGAACTGACAACTCTTAGGTTTCAGTTATGTGGTTCTTTTTTCTTGTCCCATGAAAATGGTCTTGTGTTGTTTTTTCACTCAACAGGTTGGTGATAATTCAATAGATATTCCTGAGGCAAATGTGATAATTCAAATTTCATCACATGCCGGTTCAAGACGTCAAGAAGCCCAGCGATTAGGACGTATTCTTAGGGCAAAGGTTATTCTTACAGTTTTATCCTGCATCTGAAAATTTTCACCATTGTTTTTCTATTTGGCTGGATATGTCAGTGATGGTATCAGTTGATAAATGCAACATGTGTGAAATTTTGTGTGTTCAACAGGGTAAACTTGAAGATAGGATGGCAGGTGGCAAAGAGGAATATAATGCATTTTTCTATTCCCTTGTTTCTACAGATACACAGGTATCGATATATTTTCATTACAGGACCATGGGCCATTTGTAAGCATCGGGTAGATAATGTTTTTCTTTAACTAAAAATAAATGTTTAACCGGTACTTTTTACAGGAAATGTACTACTCAACTAAAAGGCAGCAGTTTCTAATTGATCAAGGTTATAGCTTTAAGGTATATCATTTTTTATGCAACTTGTATGTGCTCTATACTGTTTCTACTTTGTGCTACTTTTAAATTATGTTAGTCCAACTCTCCATTTTTTTTGAAGTACCTGTGTCTGACACATATCTGAACATTAGTATAGAGATATAATCCTCTAAAGGCTCACCAAATATATGAAAAACTTAGAAGAAAATGAATATACCCGTGTTGGATACATATCTATATCTGACACTTGTATCCAAATCCGAGTAACATAGCTTTAACAGTGGCTTATATGCTTTCTTGCTGTAACGTGATCCACCTGATGCATGAATTGGCAAAGTTTTAAAATCGAATATTTTAGCATAACAGGATTTCGATGCATATTCCGACAGGTGATAACAAGCTTGCCTCCTCCCGATGCTGGTGCTGACTTGAGTTACTGCCATCTCGATGAGCAATTGGCCCTACTAGGAAAAGTGCTTAATTCTTCCTCTCATTTCTAAATTTTTATGAGTTTGTCAAAACTAGTGGTCACTTACAAGTTTTATACATCAGGTCTTGACTGCTGGTGACGACGCGGTTGGTTTAGAGCAGTTGGAAGAAGATGCAGATGATATAGCCCTTCATAAAGCTCGTCGCTCTGTGGGTTCCATGAGTGCAATGTCAGGTGCAAACGGAATGGTCTATATGGAATACAGGTATAATGTTCTCGATCTTTTAGCTTATGCTTTACTTACATGTCTAGCTGCTCCACAAGATAGCTAAGCGTTCGACCTATTTCCGAAGTTCTCTTTAACTTGCTTTAA
This sequence comes from Adansonia grandidieri, assembly GCA_038382065.1. Classification (NCBI taxonomy): domain Eukaryota; kingdom Viridiplantae; phylum Streptophyta; class Magnoliopsida; order Malvales; family Malvaceae; genus Adansonia; species Adansonia grandidieri. Next base: position 1,685,003 of record JBBYHK010000004.1, read on the forward strand.
GTGCCATTGAACAATCCTAGTTAATTTATATACAAATCCCTTGCTCTTTGTAGCACTGGAAAGCATAAACTTCTTGGTCCGGGCCAGAATAAGAGTAAGCCTAAGGATCCGTCCAAGCGTCATCATTTGTTCAAGAAACGCTATGGTTAAGACGAAAACCGAACCCTACAGAATGGTGAGTTTTACATTACCATCCGTTAACGCTTTCTTTGCTTACGAGACACCATATGGTTGAGGCAAATGTGATTAATTCGGACTTCATAACATGCTGAGCAGGTTATTTCTTTGGGGCATCATTGCTAGTTAGTTTTTATACAAAGGAGGTACTAGTACGAGAATAGGAGGAACGAGTCAAAGGTACTCAGATTTGAATCATAGAGCTATCAGATATCACTTCTTAAAAGGTGACTATGCAAATAAACAGAACCAAGGCACGGGTTCAGGCTGAAAGTTTGACTTTATATCTGCTTTGCTTGAGCTTCATTTATATATATATATATATGTATCATACCGAATTTCAATCTATACCAATAAGATCTAGTTAAACTTGTTAATTGTATCAAATGTAGTTGCTGTAATAGATTTCATCTAAACTATGAAAAAAAAATGACATGATTTACCCAGATTGCTATTTACTTTTTCATGTTTAATTTTTACTTAGTTAAACCTGTAATTTGTTTATTAAGACGTATTATTCATACTTTTCATTTTTTTAAAAGAAAAATTATTCTACAAATATTATAGATATAAATATAAAATATGATCGTGTCAAATTTTTTTCAAAGTAATAAATGCAATTTATCAAGTTGCTTGATAATGATCATTATATAATATTATCTGGACTTTTCAAAGTGCTATTCATTACTTGCGCTTAAAATAAATAATGGATTCAAAGTTTCAAGCGTATATTTTAATTTATTCTAATTATATATAAAATATTTTATATTTTTATAAATTTAAAATTAATTTATATTATATAAATTTTAAAATATTAATATTTATATTATATTTTTATTTTTTATATCGTATTTTTATAATTTTGTACAGTCAGTTGATGAGTTTCCCGAGGACGCCAACGAACCATTTGAGCTTTAGTTGGAAGTTTGCAAGCATGCCCTTGAGAAATGGGATCTTTATATTTGTTGCAATAATCATTTTGGTCAAAAACAAATGGGTCATTAATTTATAGCGGCGTGCAATGCTTAATGTTCTTAACGCTATGTTTGGTAAAACCGTAACGATATTTATAAGCATTGATCAATAATTTTTTATTTTTAAATTTTTTATATTTAATAAATTATTTTATATAATTAAAAAAATAAATTAATTATGATTTTTTTATTATATTATCTTAATTAGTGTAACTAAATATTGATTAATATTTTTCTAAAACTAAACACGAAATGAAACAATTTTTGACTTTTTTTCAGAAACAAAGAGACAAAAACTAGGTATAACCCTTCAGAGAGGCTTCTAAGTATGGTAAGCAATGTTAGTGTTAATTAATTCATATATTAATTGATAATATTTAATAAATTTAAAATTTAATATTTAATATTTATAATTTTTTTGGGAAAAATTTAATTATACATTTTGGAAAAGTTTAATTTTATAAAAATAATTGATATAATGTAAAAAAAATATTTAAAAGAAATTTAAATAATTAAAGAGTGCTTATAAATATTTATTAATTATTATTTTTTATTCTAATACTATAATAAAAAATTGAAAGAATATGCAAAGGAAAGGAAAAAAAAAAACTAAGTATTTAAAAAAAAAAATTAAAGTCTTGTCTGTAAGACTTGTTTTAAATTTTAATAATAATGATGCCCTAAAAACGCTGTCTTCCCATTGGCCAATTCAACTTTCCAAATGCTTTCAAAACTTTTTCGCTTGGTTCCATCTCTGTTCTTTCTCTGTTTCTCTCTGTGAAAAAGAGGTTTAATTTTTTTTTTTTTTTGGAAGATCTTTTGAGCCATGGCGTCGCAAGAGTACCTTGACAAGATGCAACTCCGCCAGAACTATCGAAATCTCTGGCACACTGATCTCATGAGCACCATGCAACGCGACCCTGCTTGTATTCTCCTCTTTCCTTGTTTTCATTTTTCTGTGTTTCTCTTTTTTTTTAAAAAAAAAAAAGTTTGATTGATCATTTCTTTTCGTTCATTGTTGGGTATTTTTGCAGATTGCTGCTTTGCTTTTTGGTGGTAAGTAATTCTGAATCTGTTCTTTCTTTTTATTAATTTCTCTTTTTTTGTTTTCCAGATCTGCTCGTGACTTTGTTTCCTGAATTCTATGTTTTTGAATAGTTTTTTTATCAGCTGCAATTAGGGTTCTTATCAATGATGGGTTAGGTTTTACAGTTTGAATATTGAGACTTCGGTGACTGGATTTGACCTATGATTGACTTTGCCTGATTTCATGTTTCTGTTCTAAATTGTATGATAAAATGTCTATCCAAGAATGCCAGGTTTTAATTCTAGTATTTTGACTTCTCTGATGTGTAATTGAAAGGTATGCCTTTCACCTTGTAAAACCCCTCACTTCTTTTTTGAGCATTTTTCCTCTTTACTATGAAATGATGTGCAGCATTTGTGCATAAGCTGATGAACCCTTTCCCTCACTTCTCTTATAGTTTTCTTTTTTTTTAAAAAAAAAAAAAAAAAAAAAAAACCTTCTAACTGTTGATTTTCTTTTCTTCTTGTAGTGGGCCATGTGCATCCTACATGCTCCGGAAACGAGCTCTTTATAATGACATGTCAAGGTAATTGATGCATTTGATCCCTCTTTGATCACAGGTCAATGATGTAATATCTTGGTTTAAAAATAGCCTCTTCTTGTGTTATTTAGGTATACATGTTGTGCTGGCTATATGCCATGTAGCGGTAGGTGTGGAGAGAGTAAATGTCCTCAGTTTTGCCTTTGCACTGAGGTACGAAGTTTTTCTATATGGTCCGTACTGCTTCTTTTATTACTCTAACCCATGGTTTTATTTTATATGCATGCTTGTTTGATTCTCAATTCGAGAATGTCTATGGGGTTAGAGGGACTTGGTTGCGTTATGAAGAACTATCGGAATATTATAGGAGTAATGGAAATTTGGGTTTTTAAAAGTAACCATATTCAATTCTGAAGATGTGGCGAAAAATCTAGCTGTGAAAAATGTTTAGCTAATTTCATGCTAAGTTCTTATTTTGGTAAAAGATATGTAACTCTTTGTGTGGTTGGTTTCTTTTTCAATACATTTTGGTGACATGGTGTGGCAGTTGTAGATAGCTCCCATTCCTATTTCGTCATTAGTTTCATTATCATGTGTTTTTGTGTCCAGGTTTTCCTCTGCTTTGGAAACTCAGTGGCCTCTACCCGATTTCTGTTGCAAGATGAATTCAACATTCAAACAACAAAATGTGACAATTGCATCATTGTAATCTATCTCTTTCTACACTATGTATTTGTAATAATAGCTGCACTTCTTGGCCACTGATTAAATGTCTATTGCTAATTGGTATATAGGGTTTCATGTTCTGCCTACAACAAATTGCCTGCATATTTTCCATAGTTGCGATGATTGTTGGAAGTGAAGAGATTCAAGAGGCGTCGCAGTTGCTGAATTGTTTGGCCGATATGGTTTATTGCACGTAAAGTATTCCATTCCGTACTATGCATATCTTAGCTAGTTTTGCCTAAAGATACCATACTGACGATTCTATTTTCTTTTACCTTTTGCAGGGTCTGTGCATGTATGCAGGTATGAAGTGCTTCTAATACATGCCAATGGGAATTTTGTTATCCTTATTTTGAACCATCCTTTGACATTTTCTTTGGTTACAGACGCAACATAAGGTCGAACTGGACAAACGAGATGGCATGTTTGGTCCACAACCAATGGCAGTTCCCCCTGTTCAGCAGATGTCCCGCATTGATCAACCAATTCCTCCGTCAGCTGGCTATCCACCATCAGCATATGGACAGCCTTACCCACCTCAGGCACCGGGCTATCCAGCTCAAGGTTACCCCCCGGCCGCATATCCCCCTCCTCAATACCCACCAGCCACTTACCCACCACCGGGTTACCCACCATCCGGTTATTCTAGGTGATCTTTCTCTGGGTTTTTATGTTGGTTGAAAGCACCATAGTGATGATGTGTTTGACGTGTTTTGCTCTTTCTCTCGCTGCTTTAAACAGCTAAAGGCTTAAATATTGGCACTATCAACTCGGTGTGTTTATGTAAATTTTATCTGCAACTTTTTGGTACATAAAAACCAATATTTGTCAAAGCTTTTATTGAATTCGAGTTGGCCCTTATCTGTGAATCCAGTAAAAGGTTGTTGATTGAAACGGTTGGTTCCAGCCCGCCCCTGATCAAAGAGTTTGGGTTCAAGAGCTACCATATACAATTGCTTAGAGGGATTGTGATTTTCCCTTATATTGCCCTGATATTTTGTTTTTCTTTAAGTACTCGTGTACGACGTCTATCAAGGATTGATTATGAGAATATAATTCTTTAAGGGCTCTTCAAATATGTGGGAAAACATACAAAAATATGGACATATTCGTGTTGGACACATATTCATATTAAAAATTCACCTCCCAAGTCCGATTAAAATAAATTTTCCTCGTTACTTCGGTGAATCTAAAGATGCAGAACTATATGAATTACATAAGAGATGAAGTTTATTTCCCGCTTAATTGTGTGCTAGTTGTTTGAAAAAAAGAAAAAGAAGAAGTGAGTTCGAGTCTTGAATCGCAAATGATTTCATCGTCTACTTCTAAGGTTTTAACCCCCTAGTTGATAGCTCTTAAAGAAAGTGTTTTAAGGCATTGATGATAGGAGGATGACGATTTATGTAATTTCTGTGCACATCATTCTAATTTTTAAAAAGGAAGAAAATCTAAAGATAGCGGAGTCCGATTCACTCAATAGATTTTTGCATCATTGATTTGAACAAGGATACTACGTTTTACCTTTTAAAAATGTTATTTTATTTTTTAAAATATTTTATATATTCGATTTATATTTTTAATATACATATATATTAAGAATATATATAAAATCATATATATACTATATTATATTATATATATACACTAAAGAATAATATATATCAAAATTATATTCATTAATAAAGCATAATGGATATATTACAATATTAAATAAAATAATTAATAAAAAAGTGGGTGGAGCGACCTGGAGCAGTTACAGATATAAGCTAGACTGATACGGAGATATGAGTTTACAATATTCATGTAGATGGATAAGACATTTTCTTGCTCTGCTCCATTTCGTTGCCATCTCTCGGAAGATCACCTAAATTACATCAATTAAAAATGGGTTTTGAAAAAAAAA
>JBBYHK010000004.1:1701595-1712003 GCA_038382065.1 Adansonia grandidieri
TTTGATTTTATATATGATTTACTTTAAGAAAAATACGATAAGTATAATGGAATATAATAAAAATTTAATTATAAAATTAAATTAATTAATTTTGCCACAGATTTTTAGATCTCAAACATTACGTATAAAAGAAAATTAATAAAAATTTCATAAACAAAAATGCAATTCTGAAAACACAAATCGAAAGACTTGGCATAATATAATTTTATTTTATATGATATGATAGGATAGGATAGGATATTTACTTAAATATTTAAATGCCCAAAATTTTTTTATTTATATGACTTTAAATAAAATCTTTAAGATAATATTTATTAATAAATAAAATTAATTATATTTATTCTAAAATAATTTTAAAATTTTATATTCCGATAATATTTAAATTTATATTATCAAATACAACCCAAATAAAAATACTTGTAAATTCTCCAGAGTTTTATCTAAAGCCATTCTCATTGGATTTTGGCTCCAACTTTTTAGGAGAATGAATTTTTTATTTATTCATTAAGTATTCTTAGAAACAAAAATAATAATAGCAATATTGAACGATAAATAATAAATAAAATTCAAATGTAAATATTTGATAATTTATATATAAATATTATATTAATATATTTTATTATATTATGATCATATTTAAAATATTTAAATTTATATAAATTTTAATATATTAATAATTTAAATTAAATAAATTTAAAATATTTATTTTAATAATTATTTTTATCGTATTATATTTATATTATATTTTATTATATTTTATTTTTTATTTTTTATCATATAATAATATTGTCTAAAATTGTTAGGCAAAATAATGGGTTTTACCCGACACGCAATATCCAGATCTGCATCAGATGCTTAGAACGGCGTCGTACCAAGGGAAACCAAAATCGGAAACCTAGGCTCTTGGCCTTTGCTTAGAATTAGAACTGCCTAAATTTCCATCTTGTTGAACGAAACCCCCTCTCTTTTCCAATTCCATTTTTTCTCTCTGTAGTTGATTCGTTCGCTCCGATTCGAAAATAATCAATTAGTTATGGCATCCAAAGATGCGGATCCTTCACTCGGGTACTTGACTCGTAAAGACACCGAGGTGAAACTCCCTCGACCGACCCGTATCAAGAACAAAACTCCGGCTCCCATCCAGATCACCGCCGAACAGATTCTCCGAGAAGCTCGAGAACGACAGGAGGCAGAAATCCGACCCCCTAAGCAAAAGATTACGGACTCAACTGAACTCGCTGACTATCGCCTCCGCAAACGCAAGGAATTCGAAGACCTAATTCGCCGTGTTCGGTGGAACGTTAGCGTCTGGATCAAGTACGCCCAATGGGAAGAGTCCCAGAAAGACTTCAATCGAGCACGGAGCGTGTGGGAGCGCGCTCTCGAAGTCGATTACCGGAACCACACTTTATGGCTCAAATACGCCGAAGTGGAGATGAAGAACAAGTTCATCAACCACGCGAGGAATGTTTGGGACCGTGCCGTCACGCTTCTCCCGCGCGTGGACCAGCTTTGGTACAAGTACATCCACATGGAAGAGATGTTAGGGAACGTCGCCGGAGCTCGCCAGATTTTCGAACGCTGGATGTCGTGGATGCCGGACCAACAAGGTTGGCTTTCCTACATCAAATTTGAGCTTCGTTACAATGAAGTCGAACGTGCGCGCGGAATTTACGAACGGTTCGTTCAGTGCCACCCCAAAGTCGGAGCTTGGATTAAATATGCCAAATTCGAAATGAAGAACGGGGAGATTGTGCGAGCAAGGAATGTGTACGAACGTGCAGTGGAGAAGCTGGCTGATGAAGAAGATGCGGAGCAGTTATTCGTTGCATTTGCTGAGTTTGAGGAACGGTGTAAGGAAACAGAACGAGCTCGTTGCATTTACAAGTTTGCTCTTGATCATATACCGAAAGGGAGGGCGGAGGATTTGTATAGAAAGTTTGTGGCTTTTGAGAAGCAATATGGGGATAAAGAAGGGATTGAGGATGCCATCGTAGGGAAAAGGAGGTTCCAGTATGAGGATGAAGTAAGGAAGAATCCGTTGAATTATGATGCTTGGTTTGATTATATAAGATTGGAAGAAAGTGTAGGCATTAAGGGGAGGATTAGGGAGGTTTATGAGAGGGCTATTGCTAATGTTCCTCCGGCGGAGGAGAAGCGATATTGGCAAAGATATATTTACTTGTGGTGAGTTTTTGTGTTCCTAATGTTATGCTTGTTTTATTATTATTATTATTATTATTATTATTATTAGGAACTGACTTATGTTGTGCTTGTAATTTAGGATTAATTATGCTTTATATGAGGAGCTTGATGCAGGAGATATGGAGCGGACAAGAGATGTTTATAGGTATCCTACCTTTTCTTCAATGGATTTATGTTCTGTTGTTTGCTACTTTTGCTAAATTGCAAGTGGAATCATTGCTTTACACATAAATCTTGCCAACTAAACTGTGCAAGAAATTTTCCATTTGCCAACTATTAGAATGTTTGAATATAACGGTTTCATGGTCTACTTGTTTGCATATGTGAGTACCCTTTTGGTGAAATTTTAGCTTTTCTCGGGAAAGTATGCTGATAAAAAAGGACAAAGAAAGAGGAAAATCTCTGATTTAACATGCTACTAACTACAAAGGAGCTTATTGACTACATTGTCTTTATTGCACCCTTTTTCTCAACGGGTGTTCAATTTCTTTGTTGCATCGGCATCTTCACTCTTTCCATGGTTGCCTTTCTATTCCATATTTCTTTGCTTTGCATTGGTTCCTTTAGTCTGATTTATATGTAGACAGCTCTTTTTAGCCAAAGAGTTACGAGAAATAGAGAACATTTCAGATGCTCATTGTATATCTTTAACATGAGTTGATCTATTTTCTGGTGGTTTGATGAATTTGATGGTTTTATAATATGTAGTCAGTGGCGAATTATTGTTACAAATTTATAGCATATATACAATTTTATTTTGATTGTTGACTCCCTCCTTATCCTCGGGTACATACATAGGATGCACTCTAAAGAATAGCTCATATTTTGGGCGTTTTTGACCATTCAGATTTGTGATTATAATAGACTTTGAGTAGTTCCTCATCCATTTAAAACTTTTCCAGGGAGTGCCTTAAGCTTATCCCCCACGAGAAGTTTTCTTTTGCAAAGATCTGGCTTCTTGCTGCACAGTTTGAGATAAGACAACTCAATCTCAAAGGTGCTCGACAAATTTTGGGTAATGCTATCGGAAAGGCACCTAAAGATAAGGTAGGCATCCAGCTGATGCTGAAAGTTCATAAAATTGACTACTTTAATATGAAATTTTCTTATTGTGCCGTTTTGTTAACATTCAGATCTTTAAGAAGTATATTGAGATTGAGCTGCAACTTGGTAATATTGATCGTTGCCGAAAGTTGTATGAGAAGTATCTAGAGTGGGCACCTGAGAACTGCTATGCATGGAGCAAATATGCTGAGTTAGAAAGATCATTATCTGAAACAGAGCGAGCAAGATCTATTTTTGAGCTTGCCATCACACAACCAGCTTTGGACATGCCAGAGTTATTGTGGAAGGTATTTGCCCTATGAACAACTGTTTTATGTTTATCTTTGCGGATATTGTTATGCCTATTTTATAGTGAAGGCAGAAGCCATTACAACAAGTGCTGGGTTGGAGGGTGAATTACTTAATTATCTTTCTGTAGGTTATTCTTGATAATTTTGTCTTATTGCCTCATAGTTCATCCATGATGTCTAATAAGTTTTCTTATCTCATGATTAAGGTTTTGTTAGTGACACATGACTGATGATTTTTGTCATGACACTACACTTTAAAAACAGTTGCATGTTCGCTAGGAGATATATGCATGGTAAAATAATTTGGACCGCTATGGGGTCTTTAAGAGTAATTGTTTTTGGTTTAAGAATATTATTTATAACGATATTATAGCAAATGGTGTTAATGCTTCTCATTCTTTGATGACAGGCATACATAGATTTTGAAATTTCTGAAGGTGAATATGAACGAACCAGAGGATTGTATGAGAGACTTTTGGATCGTACAAAGCACTTGAAGGTGTGGATTAGCTATGCGAAGTTTGAAGCCTCTGCAATGGAGGAGAATGAAGATGGGGGTTCAGACTTGCCTGAAGATGGGGACCAGGAATATCATCATGAAGGAAGGAAGGGATGCGTTCAGCGTGCAAGAAGTGAGTTTAGACCTGTCTAAATTTTGCTGCCTTCTGTAAATCTACTTTGATAATTTATTAGTAGAATAAATTCTTACCTTTAATTTGTTTTTACCAGGAGTATTTGAAAGAGCAGTCAACTACTATAGAACGTCAGCACCAGAATTGAAAGAAGAGCGTGCTATGCTCCTGGAAGAGTGGCTTAACATGGAAAGCAGTTTTGGTGAGCTTGGCAACGTTAGCCTAGTCCAGTCTAAGTTGCCTAAGAAACTCAAAAAGAGGAAGCAGATTACAAGTGAAGATGGTGGTGTTGCTGGGTATGTAACTCAATCATTTACTTTTCTTCTGCCACTTGCTTGGATCCATCATGGTACTGCATTGCACTCTTTCTGCAGCTTTAGTTGTTTATTTGAATGAGTCAATTAGGCACTGTGGTACTAAAGCCACTGGGCATGCAAAGTCAATATAGTTTCCCTTTGTTCCATAACCCTTTAAATTGTGGGCTCTTTTTCCTAATTGTTCATTGACCCTCTCGTAGTTGTTTGGATGTTGCTTTTACTCTTCATTTTTCTTGAAGTACTCATCTCCGATACTCATATCTAACACATATTTAGATATGGGTATAGAGATATAATCATTCAAGAACCCTTTAAATACATAAAAAACTTAGAAAAAATTGAATATATCCATGTCGGACACATACTCATGTCCAACACTCACACGAATCCGAATAACATAAGGTGTTTTGCCTACTACCATAAAGGGTCGACTTGTTTGAATGCACTGTTAGCCGCTTGTAATTTCAGCATTTTTCATTCATTAATTTCTTTTATGATTTCACAATTTAGAAGACCATTGCATCAAACTCTGGCCCAAAAAAAAAAAAAAAACAACGTTTTAATCCCCACTTGAACAAGATTACTCGTCAATGAATTTCACAATTAGGTACATTTAAGTATTGGCATATATCAGTATTTTCATGGAAACACTAAAATGTTGAATTTTTTGGCTTTGCAGGTATGAAGAGTACATCGATTACGTATTCCCTGAAGAAAACCAGGCGACAAACCTCAAGATTTTAGAAGCTGCATATAAATGGAAAAAACAGAAGGTTGCTTCTGATGATGAGTAGTAGGATGATATTTTTTATTGTAAGCTTATTCTTGGATTTTTAGATGTAAATACAAGCATGCCAAATTTAGCTGCCTAATTCTTTTAATGTCTGGATTTTGTTATGCTATGCTTGTGTTCTGGGAAAAAAGCTTTTCTGGGGTAGATGTATCTGGAGACGAACTTTATTCTGTGAAATGAGTTTTTTTTTTTTTTTTCAAAGATGTCTTAATTTGAACTTCAAACTTATTGAATATTATCACGAAGTTGTTCTGTAAAAAATGTTCACTGTAAATTACTTATAAGTATTGCCTTTTATGACCCGTCAACTAGTCCTGCCTGTGCAGGTAAGCTTGGTTTGATAAAGTTTGTAAATTCAAGCTTACATAAATTACTATTTAATAATAAATAATTATTTTTATTTAAATTTAATTATAAAAATATAAATATTATCATAAAAGTAATATTACAATCATATATTAAACACTGAAATGAATTTTCGAGTTTATTTAAGGGTCTCGTTATTTTGTTGAAATTAATTTCTAGAAAATGTTTTTAGGAAAATGTAAAGAGTTTTTAAAAAATCAGAGATTTTTTAATATTTGAATGATTCAATGAAAAATATTTTTTGTTGTTTGGTTATTTTTGAAAAATTTATTTTTTTAAATAAAAATATTAACATGATTATTAAATTATTAATTATTAAAATATTAAAAATATTTATTTTTGAAATATTAATATTTCAAAATAACAATATTTTAATTTTTGAAAAATGCTCTTAATTTTAGCCAAAGACCTATCTTTTAAAAAAAAAATCCTAATGTCAATCATTCTCGGTACATAGAATGAGGTAGGAGAAACATCCAGGAATCCGGTTGTCGCACAACCACGTATCAGTTTTGTAGTCAAATTCCAAAGCTCAAGAACTATAGATCAAGTTCTTCCTAATTCCCATGATCATGGGGTTTTGTTATAGAAGTTTTAATAGTAAAGAATTATATTAAAAAACTCCAACATTTTTTTGTTCACATCATTAAAAAATGCCAACAAATATAAGTTTCTACTATTGTATAAATAGAATAAATATATGATTGACGTAGATTAAATATATATATATATATATATAAATAAAAGCAAACAGGTTAAAAAGCTTGTAAGGTTGCATAATTTTAGCCATATATGAACACACCATATATATTCCTTTTTATTAAAAAGAATCAACTTTTTTATTTTAAAACATTATTAAGAAAATCAAAAATTAAATTGTTGTGATACAATATTAGTATAATTTTTAATATAATGTTAAAAGATTACAAAAATATTCTCTAAAATTAATTAATTAATAAAAATAATATATTTTTAATTTTTTTATCAATTAAATTATTATTTTTAATTTTTATATAATATTAAATCGTATAAATTTTTAAATTTTAAATCAAATCGATGCTACTGATTTACTAAAACACATAATGACACGTCTCACGAGATATGCGTATCGGTCAACAAGTTGCAGTACTCATAATGCTTGGAATATTAGATGTAATTGTAAATTAACCCTTACTTTCTAAAGATTGAAATAAAAATAAATAAATGGATATTCACATTAAGGGAACCTAATAAGCAAAATATTTAATTAGTATTTAGTGATATTTATAAAAAATATATAGTTAATATATTATTTTTTTGAACTCTATAAAAATAATATATTGAATATTATTTTTTAAATTATAATTAAATAAATTAAGAAAAATAATAATTAAATAATTTTTAATTTGGATCAATTAAGCAGATCCAAAACATAAAATTAGAAAGAATATTATTGGGCAATCCATGGCATTTGGGATCACACTGTATTTATTGTGTAAATGTCATAAATGCATGATTGATGTCAACAAAAGAGACAACAGATTAAATGTTTGTAACGTTGCATATATTTTGGCCTATACCATATATATATATATATATCATTTTCTTTCTTTAAAAAAAAATTCTTTTTTTTACCATATATATATTTTCTATTTTTTTACCATCAAACCATATTAAAAAATTGAATTGAAAGTTTAAATTGATAAAAATATATATTTAATTGAATTTTTTTATAAATTACAATTATAAATTTTATCACTTACAAAAAATATATTTTTTAAAAAATTTAAAAATAAAAATTATTTTTTCTTGATTTTCTCTAATTTTTCAATAATTGAATTGGGTTTAAATCAATTCAAATTTATTTTTTTTTATATAGTATTAGAGTTGATAAATTTTTAATTTTAAATTAAAATTAGTCCAAAAAATTGATGGGATCCGATTTTTTCATCGTATTATAAAGCAAACAATGCAGTCAATTCTTAATCTACTCAATCCCTGTTTGCAAAATTTGGTTTAAAGTAGAGAGGAAAAAAAAGGGTCCAAAACCAAAGTTAAGATTCTAGAAAACCTGTAAGCCTTAATGAATCATGATTTCTTCTAAAATGCTGAAATCCTTTTGCCATGTTGAAACAATTAATTAATTAATTAATTAAGCTAAACATAAGGCCAATGCTTAAATTGTAAGGCATGATGGGGACCATATCTTAAAGGATATAAATATATATGTATATGTATATCAAAGATGCAATAAAAATTTTAAGCATGTGATCGAAGAGAGAGTCAAATTATATATATATATATATATATTAGCAAAATAAGTTTTTATTCATTTAGATAATACTTAAGATTAAGACAACTTTGAGGAAATCTGGTTGGATCTGTCCCAATATGTTGTAATATCAAATTAAACCCATTGAAGATTAAAGAATATCTTGATGTTCTAGCAACCAAGAACAACCATTCAAGATGGTATCAAGATCAAATTTCTAGTTAGTTTCAATTATCTTCAATATTTTTCAAGTTTTCTCTATGCTTTATTCAAAACCCAATTTAATGATAAAATTATTTTACAAATATTAAAATTTAGATTCAAAACCCATTGAATTTCCAATTCATAAAAGATATTGTCGGCCTAAGTTAAGGTTTTTGGTCGTACATAAAATTAGCTGAGAAATATGTGATTTAAGGATAAATTGTTTAACAAGGAAATGAGAGATGTGTAACCATCCTTCAATAAATGCAATCTTTTCTCTCTCGTATTGAATTAGATGCTCCCTGTGAAATTGAGAGGGACCGTGAACGCAGTCACGGTCTAAATTTTTTCTTTTGGGGTCATAAATTACGCGTTTTATCGCACCAACCATCGCAGAATCAATCAAAAGAAATATTTTCGTCCGCCATTTTTGTCTCTCGAATCTTTCTTTTCCTCTGTTACTATTTTTTTTTCTTTTTGTTTCGCCATTGACAGAAAATATGGAGAAATCCCAAGCTCAAATGGTGGTGGAAAATCCTCCTGAAGAAGCCAAACGAAAATCACAGACGACGCAAGAGGGCAAGCATGATCTTGTATGGGATTGTGGTAGCAGCCTTTATGACTCGTTCGAGCTCAACGCTTTCAAGCGTCAACTCGACTCAGCAATACTCCATTCGAGAACCATGTCCATGCCTCATTTAGTCCACCACCGCAGTCCTCCTCCTCCTCCTCCCCCACGGCCTTTTCCCAAGAAGCTCCCTTCCAATAAGTTGTCTCGCTCGATTCAGAAGCTGTTCAAATCCATGTTCAAGTTCAAACAAAGTTCATCAAGCTCTTCCGTTTTGTGGCTGAAACAAAGATCATCGCACGAACACTATTACGTGGTTTACGACAAGACGGGTGCACTGACAACGATCCCAGAGGGTCCCGAGATTGATTTTGGAGGTTTTTCGCCTGAGATTAACTCGTTGGTTGTTAAAAGAACTGCCTCAGAAAGATTTACTACTGCAGCCTCCACTGTCGGTATTTCATGTGCTTCATATTAATATACAAATTATAAAGAAGGATTTATACAGAATTATATATATATATATATATGAATAAATAAACGAAGACATGATCAGATAGTTTGTGTTTATTTTGATCATATTTTAAGTTTTTTTAGGATTTCTCCATCTCTAAATTATATGATCAACAGTTGAATCTGTTAAATGAAGATCAATAGGGGCATTCATTTAATTCTTTTTGTCTTATATTTTCATCTTTCTTTGGTTAAACTTCATGTTAGCCTCTTGGGTTATTAGTTAATTAATCCCTCGGAGGCTTTAGGAATCAAATTCAAAGATTTCGACCTGCTTACTATCGTGATACATTTTTTGTGACATCATATTTATAACGATCGTAGATATAATAAATATTATTATATTTAATTACAATAAATATTGATTATAAAAATATAAAAATTATAAAACATCAAATATACTATTACATTGCTACCCTTATCTAAATCTCTTACCACTCTGTTTATTGAGGTACGGATCCAAAATTTTTCATTCCTTTTCGTGATGTGAACCAATTGAAACATGTTTTTGTTGCTGAAAAGCCAGAAACAAATTATAACACTGAAGACTTTTTATAAGTGGAAGAGTGATTCATCCTCCATTTTATATATGGGGTCATTTTGCATGGCATTTCAAGATTTTTCTTAATTTAGGAACCTACAACCTAAGAAAAAACTTGGTGTAGTGTTACTTACATACATATATATATATATATATATATATATAAATTTTTGGTCTTTCTTGATATAGCCATTCTTACTGACCCAACATTAAATTAACTTGAACCCAATATTAAAAAAAAAAAACTCAATCAGCTGCCATTTCAATGGTAGTTCACTGTCAACTAGCTGGTTGATTGACTTTTATCTTTATTGAATTACCTTGAGGGAAGGGAATATCATTGATCATGAAAAGCAAAGCTAAGGGTTCCATATGCTTGCTTTGGTTGGGTAAGTGACTGTGACAAAGCCACCAGCAACAACTGCTGTTGGCCTTAGCCATTCCCATCTATCTCTTGAAATTTTGACAGTTTTTAACGCTTTTAAATCTTTTTCTTACAGAATATTGCAAGCGATGTTACTGGAGTTTTTCTATGTTCTCACTTATATAGGCACCATTTCTGGGTTTTAATTGTATTATTATGTATTAATTCCATCCACTTAAAGCTTCAAGATATAAGCAATTCTGTGTCTGATCATATCGATGTTTGATTCATTTTCCCAT
>JBBYHK010000004.1:1803380-1817100 GCA_038382065.1 Adansonia grandidieri
TATGATTAAAGTAGGATACTGGAGCTTGTTTTGTTTGGTGGACTATATTTAATTCAAGTGTTAGTGATCAATTTATTAAAACTACTGCTTAATAATATCATGATTATGATTCGGATTTAGACCTTTGCTTTGCTGTACTGTTTTCATTGTTTGCACATAAATGAACTTAGGTAGTTAAAAAAGGCATAAATTAGCAGAATGCTTTTACCATGACTATAGCACACAGGAGAAGAACATCAGTGTGAATTAATGCGCACAGAAACGAGATTAAAAATTTAAGCCATAAAAATGCATTTTTTTTATAATCAATAAATGCTTTGGCTACACTTGGCACAAGTGACTTCGGAAAAAATCCTTTTCCAAGTTAGAATCTGTGTAACAGTCTGCCTCACTATAAGTTATCAACGTCAAACCTTTTCTCATTTTACACCCTTTTGGAGCCAACAGAAAGAGCTAGACAAAAAACCCCATTCATTATGATCTTTATGCACAGATAAAAAGGCTTATGAGCAATTTAAATCAACGGAATTATATGGATTGATCACTTGCAGCACTGCCGTGCACTGCATATATTAAGTCTGACAATTTATATATTAATATTTATGTTCATATATTTTGTTATATCTTAATTATATTTAAAATATTTTATATATTCGTATTTTATAAATTTTGACATTGATTTGTACATTTCCATTTATTTAGTGCTTTATATGTGTTATAATTGCTAGGTCTAGCATATATCAAGCCAGCCAAACTACTTGGAGATGTTCTTCCAAAATACAACCCAGAAAGGCATGGATCCAAAGAGATCAGATTATAATTCTAAACAAAAAATCAGTATAAATATATATATATATATATATCTACTGCTACATTTCAAAAGCCAAAGAAGCGATTTTGGTTCCTAGCTCTCTATCTTTCATTAATTTACACAAGCTACATTGGTGTATGTTGCCTGTTGGTTCATCAAATAAATCTCGTGAATTTCTTAATACTGGATTGCCCTAGTTGCAAACAGCTGCCCTTGTCAACCTTGGTTATTTCCTGCTTATGTTTACATGCATTCAATCAGTGCACATTACTCATCAACAAACAAAAGGCTAAAGAATAGCGTAAACATTACTTCAAAAATACCGAGCGATAAGAAATTCAAGTTTTCACCTTTAGTACTCCTGCTTTGAGTTTTGTGACCTTTGTCATGTGAAACAGGAATTTTCGAGATGATCAATGAGCTTTGTAGGCCTTCCAAGAGCTGCGGACAACAAAAAAGATCGACAAGCAGATTAGAGCAAATTATTAAGGGCGCAAAGACAGACCATGTGGATATAAATGAATGCTTAAAAATCCATGCGGCTAGTGATGATAACATAAGTTATCATCGTCAGTGTACCCAAAAATGTAAAGCTAGAGAGGATAAGAGGGACACGGATTGACAAAGAACACTTAGGGTTAATGGCAATCATAGAGAGAAGTGGCTTATCCTTGTTGAATATTACCGGTAACAAGCATGAGTATCTACTTCAAATAAGCCAAAACAGCAAAACAATCTCTAAATGATATATTCTATAAGGTTTGAGAAAACCACAGTAAAACACCCTAACAGCAGAGTTTAAAAATATTCACTAACAAATTTATACTTTTGTCACGTATCAGTTTAACCAAATGTGTTAATTTCATAACTCAATATTTGATTTCCTTATTTAGAAGAAAATGGAAATACAACAACAGTGCTGCTTGTGAAGTCTCTACATTACAGGCGGATAGGATCATATCCTAACACCTTTTCCAACCACACAGCCAATTTCATTTCCTTATTCTCCTAGGTGGAAATGTTGTTCCTATTCCAAGCAACAATACTGAAAGTCGGACACCAGGAATCTTATGTATTAACATGTCACCCCCTTTACTTTGCAAGCAAATAGAAATTTGATACTGCAATATTAATGCATAAATTATTTCAAATTATCAAAAAAGAAATAATCATATCTATGTACTTACTCTTGATGTTGGTTGAATCCTCCGATTAGATCTACGAGGTTCAACAACTTCAGAGACTGTTTTCATTGAATTGCCATCGGAAACCTTTTCCTCCTCAACTTTAGCCAACTTTCCAGCAGCTGGTGCAAGTTTCCCTTTACTAATACGTTCAGATTTCGCATTTGATGTGGAAGTTTTCTTGGGGGCAGCATCTGGTGAGAGAGCCACAGAAGAAAATAAGACTGGGCCCTCTGCTGCTCCATCAGAACTTGATAATGATCTGAACTCCACCAAGTTATGCTTTCCTGATATATTCTCATCATGGCTTACAGAATCATTGAATTTTGACTCATCTGCAGCCTCAGCATCATCAGGCTCGGAAACAACAGAACTTGATAAGCCATCCTTCTGAGGAATACTAGGTTTGAGAACCTTAGGCTTGGATACAGCCATCCGTTTTTCCTTTGGTTCAATTTTATTTTTTGTTCCAGGGGGCTCAGATCCTTGAGGCATCAAATATTTTGTAAACTTACTCGAATCACTTGTTTCATGAGTTCTACTGCCCTGATCTGCAACATAATGTTTGCTTACTTCCATAAACTTTCTCTTCTTCCCTGGCTTAGGGACACCAAAAATAACTCTTGATCCTTCCTTCTTTAAACCACTCCGTATCATTCTCAGTGAACCAGGCATACTATCATCTCTGCTGCTTCTACCAATATTAAATATTTTTTCACTCGCATAGAAATCCAGCAATCTCGTGTCATCAGGTTTCCCAGATTCCTTACTGTCAAAACTTATTGACAGCTCACCTGTACCTTTGGCCTCAATCACAGGACTGCCTATCCTTGGTCGCTTTTCCTGTGGGGTATCACCCTGAAAAACAGATCAATGGCTTAGTAGAAAGAAGCAATAAAAGTATTATCAGAGGAACATCAATCACAAATATAAATTAACATATTACCTTGTGTGAATAACCATTATTATCCTGAGAACCGGACCATTCAACCCAATTACCATTCTTCCACGTCAGAGAAGGACGAAGAAGTGATGCATTGACAACAGATGTTTCTCCTTGAGCTGCAATAAAAATAATAAATAAAACCTTTATTTTTCTCAATGCACAGGCTGCATAGACTTTAATACAGTGCAAATTACAACCAAGATTGTTAACAAAAGGTTGTACATGGTCACACATACCAGGAAAATGTACAGTAAATGATGTTTCATCTTTCTTGCTCTTCTCATTGACAATTCCCTCCCACCAGCTGAGAGACAAATAAACATACATAATTTCAAACACTAGGTTCATTTCATGACAATTAACCTTGAAAGAACATCATGCAATTGAGGTTCTCCTTCCCTCTCTAAACATAATAAGATAATAAAGGATGCACGGGAGATACACAGCCTTTGATTCAGAAAAGTGGTCTAAAGCCATCCCAAAAACAGGGCTTAAAAATGCCATCTTGTACAGCTTATATGGTAAGGCCTTGGCTGAAGATCAATTTGTTCAGAAGCTAATAATAACTTGTCAGATTAAAAAATGAATAAATTCAGGATTCAACAATAAGATCTATATAGATTTCTTAGCCGCTAGATTTATAGTGACCTTTGCAATAACTACACACAACCTACTTGACAGGTTTCGAATTTCAACAGTTAATGCAAATAAAAAATTATGTATAAAATTTATCGAACACTATTTATGAAACAATTTTAACACACCTTTCACCATTTTTTCTAGTGCAGCTAGTGAGAGTTTAAAATATGCATATGGATTCATCTTGCAGTATTGTTTTAGGGCAATATGACAAGCCACTAATGTTCCTAGTTTGGATAGCAAATATTGACAAATTATCCTACACTTCTCCCACATAATTCATGAAGATTTTTTTGTGCCCCATTATCTTCAATAGCATTCCTTCCATGTCCAATGCACTGCAAGGATATATAGAAAATAACGCATGCATACCTATCTTGCATCCATGCATCAACCCTATCTCCAACAGACCAATTATAGTTCCCCATAGCTGCCCTGCGTCTCTTCCTTGTTCCTTCGAATGGCATGGCTGTAATGGGACGAGCACTACGTATCCTGGGTGCTCTATCCCCTTCATCTCCAAGCTCCACCCATTCCTTTAGCCTATCACCATCTGTAAGATGATGCAGTCAAAACAAGTTTGTTAAGAAAGCATCCTCACACATGCATGAGACAACCTTTCTAATCATATCTACAAGAAGAAGCTTGTACATAAGAAACCAAAAATTACAACATGCAAGGTGCATGGATAAATACATTAGAAGAGGAAGAGACCCCCATTCTGGTGCATTTAATCATATTTTCTGTCTCTCCACTACAGAAGCACACATCATACAAGTAAAATTCCTGATTCAGAATAGAAATAATCATGCAATAATCCTCAAAAGAGGAAAGTGAAATTGGCTAGACATTGATGGGGGAATTTATTAAAAATTAAGGACAACGATTGTCCGACGGATCTGCTTTACTATCATCATTCAGTTGAATAAACCAACAGACAACGTATGTGTGATAACTCACCCTCTGATTTAAGTTCATTGTAACACACATAAGCTTTGCCATCTTTCAAATCCAAAATATCAGCCAGGAACCATGCTACTTTCAAACCACCTCCATCTCTTGATACCTAGAAAACAGGAAATGGTAAAATTGTAAAGAATCATATACGTATATTATCAATAAAACATGTCCCTAGAGTAACTAGCAGAAATGCATGCATAAATTTTCACACCCCACTATATGTACATATTTCCATAAAATACAACAGCATCAATTGAACATAGTGAAGTAATATATTTCAACTAAAGATAAAAAAGCTCAGCTTATATGTCAAGTACAAATTACAAACCTCAACATGGGAACCCTCCCTTAAACTGTTATCTTTTGAAGTTTCCCCTGCTTTTCCATGTCCAGCCTGAGTGGTCATGGATGGTGATCCAAACTCAATCCCAGATTCAGAAGTGATTCCTTTAGTTTTGGCAGTATCTGAAGCTTTGTGGCCCTTTTGTCCCTTTTTGTACTTTCTACTTGTAGCAGCAGGACCCAAAGTGCCATCTATCAAGCCAGACCGATCCTGCATAGACTCTCTCGCCATCTCTCTAAGAATTGGTGACATTTCATGGTTATCACTTTGCTTTTCCCTCTTGTCTACTGGAACCTCTTTTGGAAGCCTGGCAAATGAACCAGGACCCTCCACACTACCACCTTTGTCTATATGTTCTCTGATAGAACCATCTGGCTCAGGAGATGCTTGGGGTAGTTTCCAGTATGCCTCTGGACCAGCTTCTACCAATTCAGTCAATGGGAAAGACTCACCCATAACAACAATTTTTCCAGCCTGTGATACCGCTTCAGCTGCCAGCTCAGCAGCTTTAACAACGGCATCCATGTTTTCAGCTCGCTTTGAGGCAGCTGACGCAGCTTCTATCCTCCTTCTAGAAGCTTCCCTTGCAGAAACAATATCAGAATTTGAACTAGTAGTCGCCTCTTCAACCCTCAAGATGGATACAGGAGAAGCCTTGCCAAGCTTCTTCGCACTATCATAAGAGATTGCAATAGCTGGAATAGAATTTCTACAGCCACTTGAAATCAATGCTTCATCAGCCATCAATTTTGCTTGTAAGGCAGCATTTGAGGCAACATTGGCAGCCGCAGCAGCAGCCTTTGCAACGGCAGCAGCTGCTGCGACTGCAACTGCTGCGGAAGTCAGCTCGGTTTTAAAATCTAGTGCCAGCCCAGAATTTTTGTGCTTGTCTAACTGATTCCATATGTCTTGACTGTGACTAACAGCAGCAGCAGCAAGAGCAGCAGCATCCTCTGCCTGCTTCTGAGCCTCCTTGAGTTTACCAATGGTCACTTCAGACAGAGTAGGCCTCTGATCTGAATCTCGGTTACCCTTTCTGAGATGATCAGCAGAGAAAGATGTAACAAATTTGTCAGTGGAAGACTTTGAAACAATGGCAGCGGGAGATGTAATGGCAGCAGGTGTAGAGGCATGACTATTCACAACATTAGCCAAAAGTGACTCTGTTTGAGAATGTGGTATAATCTGCCCAGGATCCTCAGAAACTGTAGACTTTTTTCTTTTTCTAGGCTTTGGATCAGCAGAACTTTGACCAGGTGTGACTGTTACCTTTTTGTTGTCAAGCAGGGGAGTCCCTGCAAAAATATTAGCAGGACTCCCACTCTGGACTACAGGAACTGTGGAAACCTGCTTCATGACAGAAGAATGAGGCACAGATGCCTCTCTTACAGGAGTCAAATTAACTGTTTCAGTGATAGGAAGCACAGGAAAACGAGCACTGCCATCAAATGCAGAAGTCTGTGGAACCCAGGGGCCATGAAAAGGGGATTGGGACATCCAAGGAGCATTATGTCCAACAAAATTCCTTATAGGAGGAGGATGCAATGGAGACAGTGCCTGCTGATAATCCGTAACTACACCTCTTGGAATGCTAGTAGGTTGAAGGGCATCACCGGAAGGTCTAGGAATACTCCACAGTGGTGACGAAAGGGGGATCATTGGATTTACAAATGTTGTTGGAGTACCCTTGCTGTTGGACTGACTAGCAGGCAAGGGTGTAACCTTACTCTGATGTGCATTTTGTTCGATTGATTGATCAGAAGTTTTAGCACCTGAGCATCGCACCAGTGCATGAAGTTAACAGACAACAGAATCAGAAGAGAGTAATTCAACAGCTTAGAGTCAAGATAGATACCTATACGTGTCTGCAACGGCGTTTCAGGGCTAACAAGATAAGATTTTTGACAATATACCCTGTCCATACATGCTCGCCAGGCATTCTCCCATATGGTTCTTCCACCATCTGCAGAAAATACAAAATATAGACCAAGTCTACATAAAAAGCTAAAGGTAACATATGTAGAGATAAGAAAAGCTAACCAGTTCCCCCAAATGCCGATATCATATAAGCCTCATCAGGTGCTGCTCCTTGACTGCATCAACAATGTTCGGAACAATTAGATAGGCGTTCTCAAATGAGTAAAAGCCCTAAAGAGAGAAGCAAATACCATAGACAACTAGATTCGGCGATGGTATCAAAGTAAATTTGAAAAAAGAAAAAGAAAAAAAAAGCCTCAGTATAATGCCAAAATATGTCAATACAATAAAAATATACACCAAATGAGCAAGAGTTACACTACTTACATAAGAGCTCCATATACAAAAATCTGCGCACGTAATTGAACTTGTTGCAAATCTGTAAAAGGCTGGTGAAAACCTGCAGATGAAGAAGCTGAGGTGTTAAAGTCCAACAAACTAAGTACTGGAGTAAAAAGAATACCAAATGGTTTCATATTACCACCTTCCATGAGTCCATAGTGCTGCATCTCATTGGATTGCACAAGTTGGCCAATTCCAGCTCTACCAAGTGGCGCATTACTTGTTCGACCACTTCTTTCTGATTGTCTTGCAGAAGTCGTATCTTTTGCAGCAATGCCCTTTTTAGCTGCTTCCTTTACTGTGCTCTTACTACCCGCTCGCCTTGTTCTACGCTCAGAAGTCCCCTTGGAGCCACCACGCACATTCTCCGTCTCAGATGCCTGAAGATTTGCACGACTTACCTCTTGAGCTGCCTTGGCACCCACTTTGCTTAAGCCAGAGGTTGATGGAGTTCCCACAAAGACCTTCTTGTTGCATGACCAAAAAGAGCGAGAAAGCAAGTGCAAGAGAGATAAAGCATGACCCAGGATGAAATGATAAAATATAGCACCACCATAAACTTCTCAAAAATTTTCTACTTCAAGATAAGAATCAGGAAACTGCTAGAGCACAAAAAGGTCCACTTAAGGGGGGAAAAAAAAAGAATCACTTTTGGAAAATGAAATTTTACCGAGGATATTTGGTCATGTTGCATGGTAGAAAATGATTGCCACTTCTTGCCAGCTTCTTTTTCAGACAAATCTGCCAAACGAGGTACCTCAAAGGTGAATGTTCTGTCTCCTGAAGTTGCATCATTTCCTTTAGCATCCTGAGAAATAGACTGCTCTTTGTTAGCTTCCCCATTAATGACCCCAGACACCGAAGCACTCTGATTTTTGGATTCTTTCACACCATGCATTCCAACTTTACTTTGTGACTGCTCGGAAGTTCTAATGACAATGGGAGAGTCACAGGAAGCGTTGTCAAGATCAGCAGTACTTCTTCCACATTCCATCATGTGAATCTTAGTTTGAGATTCAGATGATGGGGCAGAAGGAGAGGTACCATTATGTATCTTCCCATGATCAGCTGCAACATCAAATTAATCCATCAGATCAGTAAAATGAAATAACGTGGGAGAGAAAAGGGAACATTGATGAAATGATCTCAAAAGAAAATAAGGCCATGAAAAGGGCTAAGCATTAAATTGATTTATGGACTGTATATATCTAGAAAAAAGTTGACAGTTCATAAATTACCCTTAAACAGGATATAACTTCAAAAGCAGAAATTACAAGCTAAAGGAGACACATCCCAAGGACCTGGGGAAGTGGTGGGAGTGGGTCACAAAAATGAAGAAACAAACTGATTTTTTACCAACATGACAGAGAACAGATCTAAGGGACAAGACAGGGGAGATTAAATAAGGCCACTATGACAGGCTTAAAATATCTAATTACAATTACTTCAGAAAAGATAAAATGATAAAGAAACTCACCATCAACATGATGCACAGCAACGTAACCACTAATCTCTTTAGAAACTAATTTCGGGTCACCATCTTCAGGATGATTTTGGCCAGCATTATGGGAGGGTTCCTTTGAAGTTGGAGGCACTGAATTTGTTGATGTCTTGTTCTCTTGAATTGATACAGCACCTGAGAGAAATTTTTTATTGCGGACATTAATCTTATGAAGTTTCCAGCAACATAAATGCAAGGATATATGCTTCATAAAGTATAACAACAGTAGCTCATAACCAACCATTCATCATCACAAAAATAAAATAATTCAGAAAGAACTACAATGAGTCAAGGAAACAGCAACATAATGACAAGGTATGGACAACAGTAAAACCACCATTAAAATAACTGCTCCAGCTCTAGGAGACTACCAAATAGAATTTGCATACACCCTACAGGATTAATATATAAGAAATTGGAAATTGCCAACAAGAATATACTCTATTACGTTCAAATCTAAATTGAGAACTAGAGATGATCATGAGGTAAACCAAGAAATCGTATTAATCATAAAAGGTCACCTGCAGCTTCTGAAAAGCCGCTTTTAGAAATAACACCATCAGTCTCTCTCACTATTGAATGAGAGGTAATTGAAGATGCATGCATATCCTTTACAACCTCCAGAGAGACTCTGTTAAGTGTCTGGTCTCCACTTTGGCCCTCAGCATTAGATGTATCCTCCATTGACAAGGACTGACCAACTTTCTTACAAGAGGACTGCCCGACAGTTGCGCAAGGTGCACCATTTTCAGTTGCAATTCCAGAAGTCTTCATGATCGAGAAGCTTGCTTCTGGAGATGACACTTGAACCTCTTTCTGATCAAAAACAGCAGCAGATCGAACACTCTTACCAGAAGGCAAAAGAACACAGTCCACTGTACCACAAAAACATCAAGTTAGCAAATTATGCAGGGCTAAAAGAAGGCAAAATGAATGAAAGAAAAAGCTCAGTTACCAGACTTAATGCTTCAAAATATACACACCTGAACTGCCACTGTTAGCAACATCAGCCTGTAAATTTGAAGCTAACTCATTTGCTATGTCATCTGTGCCAAATGAAGAGGAATCAACTCCCTTTTTTACAAGCGGAGATCCATCCATCCCACAATCTGTGTTACTACAATTGGACAGCAATTTGGTGTTCTGCTTTGCAGCAGCTGAAACACTCTGATTACATTTCAAATCATCATTATGTTCAGTGACCACAAACTCTTCACATATTCTCATGGGTTCTGCTCCCAAAGTATTGTAGGCACCTTCACCTTCACCCTCACCCTTAGAACCTTCACCATCTTCCACTAACAACAAATATTTCTCAGAATTGCTGCTCAAGATTTTCGTATCAGGGTGGCAATCACTTTCTGACAAATCTTTCTTCTCAACAGTATCACATGCTATCTGCACCATTGTATCCAACTTTGACTCTAGACTCGTAGAAATTCTAGTATCAGTATTGCTGACTTCACTTTCATGCTCCTTAAGGGTAGAATCACCAACAAAGGGCATTGATGATATGTCACGATATTTTCCTTCAGACAAGACAATATCTTTGGATATGCCGGTCTGCAGGGGAGTTTCTACACCCAAGCCCTCGCTACATCCTTCCACCATATGGAGGTCAGAATTCTCTTTCAAAATCCTATCAAAAGGCTCACCTGCAGTAGCTGCAACATTTCCAACACCATATCCATCTTCCTTGGATTGCATGTCCAAGGCTGAATGCTTATGCGCAAGCAAGGTAACACTTTCAACTGCATTTTCAATCAAATTCTCACCATCAATGTGAACTTCTTGGCTCAGATCGACATTTTCCCTTGCTAAACTGTCAACATTTTCATAACTGATATCATTTTTCAAATGCGTGACATCTTGACTCTCCAACAAAGCACTACTTGCACAGGTGTTTTTCACAGAGGGAATCACAGTATCAACTTCTGACCCAGAAGCAAATTTATGTTCTTGTTCCCGGTTACCGACATATTCATCAACAGAAGCTTCCACTTGACTTTCATTAACAGCAACTTGTTCATCATTTTTAGGCTTATCTCTCTCACTCTCAGGTAACTCAGAATTTCTTGAATTTGGAGCTTTCAATGCCTCATCAAATTCATGTGTTTGACAAACATCTTCAACCAGCTGGTGATCTCCTGTTACATCACCTTTAAACCCAGAAAATTTTCCAGGAATCTCACTTGTCTGTAAGCCAGGCTGTAAGCCAACCCCTGCTTTAGAAAGACCACTATCTCCGTGTTTCAAACTAGGCTGCATCTGCTTTATTATGCTGCCCAGTTCATCACAGGCATCTGAATCCTTACTAATAATTTGACCAGGAATAGTCTCGTCCTGTCCTACAGATTTTAATAGCATTTCAACAGATTCTGAGGAGGCTGCCTCAGACCAGACATTGTTGGGCCTAGAAATTGAACAAGGTTCAGCTGCACTTGAACTAAATGCAATCCCCGTACTCCCCCGTGAAAAATCTTCAATCCACTGATTTCCTTCACTACTTTCAATGCCAAGCAAAACTTCAGTTTCAGGCAAACTATCAAATCTTAATTGCCCGTGAAGGTTATCATCAAAATCAAATCTAGAGAGAGCATATGGGCGTAAAACAGGAGGAAATTTATTGTTCCCTTCACCAACTAAATGAAGATTCTGGCTTCGGAAATCATTGTCATTATAATCCATGAGTGTATCCCTACAACAGAAAAAACTTAGAAGAAGAAAATGGGTTGCTGAATTGTGGTTCGATAATATACAGATAAAGTGACCATGCCTCATAGTTTTAATATCCAGGTACAAAGTGAATTGCAAAGGAAAGCTGTAAAATTTGGAAATTTTTTCCAACCACATTGGCCAGCTAACTACTTCCTATAGAGTTGAATGCTAATTTACAGTTCAAAGAACCGAAAATTCAAATGGATTTATTAATTACCAGGAAGCATGAAAAAGATGCTAACGCTAACCGTACACATTACATAGCCCAATGTCATCACAAGAAATGACTAGAAAAAATATGCAACGAGTGCAGGTGTCCTTTTGCTATGTCAGAATTAAGAATTAGAATTATTATCCTATTCCTATACAGCACAATAGAGTTTAAAAATTTTTACAACCAGGTGTACATAATGGCCACAACTCCTATATAAGGAAATTAACACTGAAGTATTAGGTTAAGATATTTAGTTAAATGAAACCACGGTGGGTATAAACCCACCAGTGGAGTTTGAAAATTTCAAAGCAGTGTACAATATAATAATCCTTAAGAATAAAAATAAAAATGTATATTTCTTCCTGAAGTTATCAATTAGTTGCACTCAGATCTCAATACCACCAACTTATTCCAATAAAACCTAGCTCCAACCACTAAATAGTCAACTATGAATTGAATTAAACAAAACCACCAGCTCAAAATCGTTAACTATTAAAATTATAATAAAAGAAAAGAAACTAGTATAACATAATTAACTGAGCTACAGTCAAACTAGAAAGTGCAGAAAGAACTTATTTCCAATATATTTAAGCAGAAACCAAAAAGAAAGACTTAATTCTAAGCTTTAACAGTAAACTCACCACCAAATGATAGACAAATGTTTTCAAGCTCTAATTAAATATGGAAAATGAAAAACCTAAAAAAATTAGTTTATTAAAAAAGCCAAGTAGGAATATGAACAGTTACCAGAGCAAGTAAGTCTAAAGACGCTACCTCCCTCCATCCGGTGATGAAATCCCTGGCTGTTTGATCTCAAGTCCTCCCTAGTCGTACGGTCATCTACAGCAGCAGAACACTCCAATTCAAAACAATACCACTTTAACCACAGCATAGCAACAACAACAAGAAGAAGGAACCAAACTACGAATAAAGAGAAAGCGCAAAAATAAAAGATAAAATAAAAGGCAAAAGAAAATTTATTTGGATAAACCTAAGCTAACGGAAGAGGACACTAATTGAAGAATTAATTAATAACTGCGACTCACCGGAATGTTAAATTATCCGGCGCATCCAGTTAGGGTTCCGGCTAATCGAAGTTGAGAGATTTTTCTGATGTGCAATAAGGAGAGGCGTTTTGGGTTCGTTTTAGGAAATGAGAAAATGATAAAAACGAACGATGATGGTGAATCGTATTTCGAAAAAGAAAAGTGGGGCAATGATCCGATGACCCTCAATGTTTGAAATAGACACGTGGCATGTTTTATACGTAAGACAAAGCGACAAAATTCATGTTAACGAGACGGTAACTCTACGTTTCTTTTGCGACAGACGAGCTCCTTGCGGTTCGATCTACGGATTGGTTTGCGCAAACTGACGGTGACGTGAAATTTGGCTGTTCTTCCATTTAAAAAAAGGTTGGAAGTTGGAAGAATCCGTTTATCCGACCCAAAAGTCATATGTAGGAACAGGTGGCGGATATAAGGTCAGAGACGTATTTATTATTATTATTTGTGTACGGTCCAATTTTTTTCTGTATTTTGTTACCGATTGTTTTGGGCCGTTTGATCAGAATAACCAGTCCAACACTTACGGATTAAGTAGGTTTATAAGGGAGCCTTCAATTGATTTTAAAATTAATATGTAAAAACCGGTTAGGATGTCATTAAGTAAAACATATAAAGGCTCCTTTGTTTAACCAAAAATAATTTTTAAGAAATAAATTTATTTTTTTTGAAAATTTTGATTTTTTTTTGTTATTTAAATAAATTTACATTAAATATTTTCAATTTTTAATTGTTTTTTTTTTAAATATACTTACTATAAAATGATTCATCCCTACACTTATTTTTTCGTTTTCTTTTATCTTTTATTTTTGAGATCGATCTCTATGTATCGACCTTTTCTTTTCTGCTTAAGACATTGTCTGTTTGAAGTATGGATTGTTTTTCATTGATTCAAAATTCATTTATTATTTTTTCAATAAAAAAAATCCTTTGTCTCGACCAATAATAGAAAGATCGACCAATAACGTTGGCAGAAATGGAAAGATGGGACAAAAATGTCGAACTCAAAGCTAAAGTTGCA
>JBBYHK010000004.1:1844088-1886778 GCA_038382065.1 Adansonia grandidieri
GGCCTCTTCAGCCTAGCTGTGGTGGTTGAGGGATCAATGTCGTGTCCAATCTTCAGTCTGCAAGGGATCCTGATTATTGCAGCTGCTTACTAATTCGTGAGGGTGTAATTGAGTTCAGCTCGATCAAATTTTTTAATAAATTTAACTTTTAAAATTTGATTCAAGATAAAGGTTGAGTTTATACTTCCTTAAATTTTTTATCTAGTAACAAATATATTTAATTTTTGTGCTTAATTATAAATTTTAATTATTTATTTTCAAGTTAGAATTAAAATTTTTTAATACTAACCTTTTAACTACTTGGTTTTTTTACATCAATCGTATTATTTTCATAAATAATAACAAAAAGGGAAAAAAAAAAAAGTTCAACTAGGTTACAATCCACACTTGACTCAAGTATTAAATATTTGTATTTAGACTCTTCTATAACTCGATTCAATAATGATTAAGTCAAATTTAATATTTTTTAAAATCAAACCTGAGTAACTTTGTAAGATAACCATTTACAAATCAAATCCAAGCAGCTTTGTGCTCGCTTGGATCAAATGATATCTCCTTTACAGATTCAACCGTCATACAAATAAAAAGTTAGATGCAAACATATTTTGACGAAAAAGGCGGAAAATATTGCAAGTTCATATTTTGTACAAATGTATTCTTAAAAATCAAATACAATTAAAAGAATATAAATTTAGCAGCGTATTAAATAACACAAAAAGGATAAGAATAGAAAATCATGTAGAAACATCATCATATCAAAAGCATTAAAAAGAACCAGTTTTACTACAATACAACAACTAACACAAAGGGACACTATAAACCCACTAAAAACTAATTTTCTTTAAGAAGAGCAACAACCAGATTGCTGGTTCACAGGCTGTCCTCTGATCTGCACCGTTGGATTTCTCGCATTGTTCATGGCTGGTTGACTTGCCATCCTGCAAACAACCATTACGGGATGAGGATTAATAAACTCTCAGATAAGTGCCAATCCATTAAAGAAGAAATAATCCAGCTGCTTTTATATATATATATATATATATATATATATATATTACTCGGACTCAAATGCGAGTGTCGGATATAGATATGGTCAACATTAATACGTTAATTTTTTTTTTCAAAGTTATTCCATGTATTTAGAGGATCCTTGGAGGATCATTTCTCCATACCCATATCCAAAAATGTTTTTTATAAGGGCATTGGATAGGGGTACTAAAGAAAATTGAAGAGTTGAAGCAATGTAGTATGTAATGTGGAAAACATCAGATAGAGTACCTATTCTTGATTGAAGCAGTCATGGCCATGAAAGCCTCTTCAACATTAGTGGCATTCTTAGCACTTGTTTCCAAGAAAGGGATCCCAATTTCATCTGCAAAAGCCTTTAAAAAGAAAACAAGTAATGAGTGATAAAATTACGAAACTTTTTCGATACCTAAAACTATATAAAATTTGCAACAAGTATGTGCAATCAGATTTACTTTAGCAGTCTCATAGGACACAACTTTATTTGCTGTTAGGTCACACTTGTTCCCGACTAAAAGTTTGTTCACATTCTCGCTGGCATAGCGGTCGATTTCACTTAGCCATTGCTTGACATTGTTGAAACTCTCTTGGTCTGTCACATCATAAACAACCTGCCAAGAATGCAAGCAGCATGAGTTTAATCCTGAATAAAGAAAATTAAGGGAGAAAAAAAAACACAGATAAAAAGCAAGATATTGCCGTACTATGATACCGTGCGCCCCACGATAGTAGCTGCTAGTAATTGTCCTAAAGCGTTCTTGGCCTGCAGTGTCCCACTGCATATCCAGAGACGAGCATGAAATGGCAATCAGCAATCAACAATGATCGAAAGAAAAGATACCGTCATGTAGCTTTTCACATGTATAAATCATATAATAAATTCTATAGAAAAGAAACGAAAAGAAATCAACTTGAAACAAACAATTTCGTAATTAGAATTGACTAGAACAGGGAGAATGAACAAAACCCGGTTAAAGCAGACCAAACTATGCGCATACAAGATTCCAAATAGGTAACTTCGGAGAATCAAACCCCAGTTAACAAAAGTAAAGATAGCCAGCTAATTTAAAGACTTACAATTTGGAGTTTGATGGTTTTCCCATCCTGTTCCACTGTACGGATTTTCTGCATTTTCATAACACAAATCAGAATTAATCTGCTGTTAACATGCTTCGAATAAACAAACCAACAGTATAAAAGTATTGAGAAAATACTTACAAAGTCAACACCAATGGTACTGATGTAACTCTCCAGATATGAATCATCCTGGTTCCCAAAAAAAATTGGAAGCATTAAACTTTGGCGAAAAAGAAAGAAAAAAGAGAAAACAAATCACGAAGCAAAGATCCGAAAGATTAAAATCAAAGAGGGGCCAAGAACTTACAGCAAACCTCAAAAGTAGACATGATTTCCCAACACCAGAATCTCCAATAAGCAAAAGCTTAAACAGATAATCACTGTCATCAAAACAAATAAACTAAATTCAGAACATATATACAAAAAAAAAAGAAAAAAGGAAGATAAAAAACAGATCAAAATCTCAACTTATGAACATACATCAGTTGAAAGCTCATAAAGCAATCAAGCTCCTTGTTATGAATTATGACTTTAGAATATCGACAATCAATCAATATTCACTTGATTATTTCCATCTTTAAGCCTAAATTTCTTTGAAATATCTTAGAAGTCTCCGTAAACTAACTTAAGAAATTAATTGGATAAAATCAAAAATTTTAGCCACAACAATTATTCCTTAACCAACATATAGTGCTAGAAAATCACAAACAGATCTGAAACAGAAATCAATCGGATCCGATTCACAAAGCAAATGTATAATCAAGATAATGAAAGAAACAAAGAAATTTAAGGGAAAAAAAGCAGATCCATCGGAAAAATAAATTAAAAACGATAAAGTTAACATGAATTCAAAAGTCAATTAAAAAATTAAAGGGTTTTTTCCTAATATTTGAAAAGAGAAAAATAGGAGCATACTATTCGGGATTCATGATGGAGATGAGTTATAGAATGAACCGAATTACGAGCTGTCGGCGGAGATGACGGAGTTAACGAGAAATTGGGCGTTACGGTGAGATTTACCGGTGTTTGAGATCGCCACCGGAGGGAGGGAGATTTGGTTACTGTGGGATGGAAGGAGAATTCGAAGAAGCAAAGGGTTCGTGCATTCTGTCGCTGTTGTCGATAAATAAAGAGCCACAATGGTTGAAATTTTAATTTTTTATTAATTATTGATTTGGATTAAATTTAAAATTTGAGGGCTATTGGAGGGGTGACGTAGCAATGGGAATCAAAGGAATGCCACGTGTCGTGCTTTCGTGTATTGTTAAATTACAATTTTGGGCGTTTTTTGCTTTTTTTTTTTTTATTTTTCAATTTTTTCTGGAAAATATTCAATTCTATAATTATTTAAAACTTTAAATTCAAGTTATTTTCTTAGTTATAACCTTCACTAATATAAGCCATAAATTAAGTAACGTCAATTTATTTAATAAAATTATTATTTTATTAATATTTAATAATTTATATTAACAAATATATATTTAAAAATATAATTATTTTTAATAATTTTAAATAAAATAATTTCAAAATAATTAATAATAAAATTTTTAAAAAAATCCAAATAAAAAATTACTTTTACTTTTTTTCTAAAAAACTATCACATTTTATACAAAACTTAATAGCTTACTTTGTGAGTATCCCAAGTTCGAATGTTAACAATAATCATAATTATCCAAATAACAATAACAATAATCACGTGATGAGTATTGATTTTTATTTTAATAATTAAAATACAATTTAGCAAATGTTCTTTTGATAGAGAGTTCTTCAATGATTATTGAATGGAATTCCTTTTATCAAATTATAAATAAAGTTTGTAAATGTCTTAATTTATGTTCATGATCGATTTAATTTGTTATAATTGTATTTTAGTTTGAAATTCAAATGTGGATATGGTAATAATTAGAAGAAAGGCAAAAGATAGGGTTAATCTATGACATAGTTTATTTTGGTTAAGAATTATTCAGTCCGATTAATCGATAAAAAAATAAAGTACATGTATTAAAATTAAATTTAAATTTAAGCATATTAATATATCCATACATTTATCCTTAGATTTTGAGATCCTATGTTTAAGTCTTATCGATTGGTCTAATTTTATATTCAATTTATCCAGTTACCTTATAATTAATTTGTTTATTTGATTATTAGTTATTAGTTTAACTATTATTAGAGATTAT
The DNA here is from genome assembly GCA_038382065.1 of Adansonia grandidieri. Classification (NCBI taxonomy): domain Eukaryota; kingdom Viridiplantae; phylum Streptophyta; class Magnoliopsida; order Malvales; family Malvaceae; genus Adansonia; species Adansonia grandidieri. The sequence goes on from JBBYHK010000004.1 coordinate 1,848,372, forward strand.
TAATTTTCTATAAATGTATTTAATTATAATTGTAATTTTAAAAATTTATCCATATACCTTATTTACTTAATATCACTTAATTAAATACGAGGTGTAAGAATGTTTTTACTTAACCTTACTCGATCTGATCCATATTATTTGCAAGTTAAGTCTCGGGTTTATCTATACAACCCGCTTAGACTTATACCTAACTTATTTGGAATATTTAATTTTTCCTTTCATATATATATATATATATATATATATATATATATTTGAAGAAAACGGAAGGCCAGACGTTTCCTTGTTGCTTCATTTACGTATTTGTATTCTCTTGCAAGAAGCAACCATTCAACAAGTGCAGTTGCGCGGATGCTACCCGGATGCCAGGCTGCTTGCGGGCACCATTGTCCAATGCCAATGACCAAAAAGCAAATGCAAGAATGGGACAAACATGTGGCATTTTTTTTTTTCTTTCTTCACGTTCACGATGGCTTTGACCATGAGGTCAAACATGGTGGCTTTAGAAGGTCCCTTAACTTGCATTTGTCTTTTGATTATTTTTTTTGTTTTTTGGTTGATGAATGAAGGGACCCGCTCATAGTTTCTAAAGCATGTTAGATGGAAGGCACTGAAGGAAATTTAGTACTCATTTTTTAATGTTTTATTGATCAACCAAAGCATAAGATTGTTTAAAGTTATTTTCGATTTTTTTCCCATGAATTTTCATTGGATTTACTGCGTTTCAGTTGCAGACAATAGGTAGATACTTAGAATTTGGGAAAAATCCAAGTAGGAAAAATCAAAATGGTGTTTAAATGTTGTGCTTATTATAATATTGTAAAAACTAAGATGATCAAATTCTTCAATTAAAATTTGGTTTTTATTATAATACGAGAATAATAAAGATTACATAAGTTTAAATTTAAATTTTAAATTTATTAAAAATAAATAATATATATTAAGAATAATTGTATGAATTTGAAGATTTGATCGAAAACTCAAAGAGTCTTTGGTCCACGAAGTGACTTGCTTCAATTCTTGAGCTGAAGGAATTTAATTCCGCAAAACAGCAGGCGTTTCATGCAATGGTCTTCTTAACTCTCTCTTTGATGGGATCATATAATCTGCTGCATATTGTCCATTTTGTAGAATATGTTGATTACGTGCTTTTCTTCCCTAAACTCGATTTGGTTGTTTTAAGGAGTTATTTATTTTTGAAAAATACGTGAACATACCACTTATAATTACAGTAATATAATTAATCAATTATATTTTTGAATTGTATAGCACTCACAAAAATATTATGTAAAATTTATAGTTTTATACGATGGATCCTTATATAATTTTGTATCGTGATTGAATAATTGTAGAATTATAAAAAAAAAAAAATTCAGGTAAAATGCTCCCCGAGAATGCACCACTTTTCAAAGCTACAAGGAGATTAGAAATAAGTAAATTAAACGTTGCTCGTGTTAGTAAAGAAGGCTCCCTAAGTTTGCATGACGCCCCGAGAGCACCCTCCAAGAATGCAGGTCCAGGTTTAATTCATCTGCTAATTTTCTTGTCAGAATCACCGCATCGATCGTCGGCCGGCACAATTTTGCCTGCTGATGCAGAAGGCTTAGACCTCGCCATAGCCAACGGTCAACCTGAGAAAGGGGGGGGGGTTACTTATCTTCTCGTCAGGGGTGAGATCAATCAATTTAAGTAGCTCCTTAGACCAGTTCTTGACTAGTTCTCTTGCTTGCTTCTTCAGCAAAATTGGATCAGTGGTCTTTGGACCAGCAACAAGCCATGCTCTGAATCATTATAAGGATTTGAAATAACTTTGGTGGAAGGTGTTATATCAACGGAATTCTACTGTATATATATTAAAAGAAAAAAAACTGCAGAGAAGCTGTTATATCAGGTAAACCGGTAAACTTCTTAAGGAAGATAGCTGGTAGGCAAACCCTCTTCCATTGTACTTAATTAACTCTTCTGGCAAATGGCTGCTCCTTGAGATAGAATCCTAGCCCACAGAGATCAAAATGCCCTGCATACTTCGGCTCAGTGAAACCTATCCATTTGATTATTGGCAACCGAATTCCATATACATCCATTAACTGTCTGTTGAAATATTTTTATTGAGGGTTAAATACATATATATAGCTTTATATTATACGATTTTTTTCAATTAAATACTTAAAAAAATTTTGGCCGAATTAAGTTCATGTACTATAATTCAATTAAAATATAAGTATTCTGCACTAATACTATTAAATAAATATCGACTTAATATTTAATATTCAATATGGTCGTGACAAGTGATAAATGCATATTATTATTTTAAAAATATCGTGAGTCACAATAAGATTAAATGTTAAATGCCACATCAACATTTATTTAATGACATTAATATGAAGTACTTATGTATTTGATAGAATTATAATATAATTATCTATCTAGACTAAAATTTTTTAAAGATACTCAATTGAAAAAATCATATAAATATAAGAGTGATTTGTTGTAATTAATACTTTCAATAACTGCATCGATTAGCATCCAGATGGCGTCTAGTTTACACCTAGGCCAAGGACTTTAGAGTTTAATCCGATCAATAATTGAAATGCTACCCATTTCGTTGTCTGGTGATCCGCCGTGAGCCGACATCATCAGGCCATTGGAAGTTAATTTATGACAACATAGGACTTTGATATGATCATGCACAAGTCACAACTGAATCAGTTGATTATACATGGTACCTTATAATTTGTTCAACCGATTTGGTCTGAATTCAGACGGCTGAATTTTATTTGGGTTTTGTTTGTTTAAGGAGGGAAAAAAAAAAACCCAAAAATGGAGAAAGACACTTGCCATGTGCCAATTGGACCAAAATTTAAGCAACCAGTAATAATCAACTGCTTATCAATGGGGCTTTGAGAAAGCCGTCTCTTCTAACTGCTTGTGTTTCAGTGGGGTCTTTAATAGGAAAATTTTGGAATTAGATTTTGTCTGATTACCAAATCTCGTACAGAATAAGACATGTTTCTTTCTTCTCTGAATTATTATCGTACATTTGGTATACCAGCTTCAAAACTTCACTCGTTAAAGCCAAACTCTTAAGAAAAGAAAGAGAATACGAAAAGAAAAAAGTGAGAAACCTCTGCTTCTAATTCATCGTACAAGTAAATGACATGTTCAAACTGCAATCTCAAAAAAATCAAGAAAATTAAAAACTGATTTAAGTCATAATATTCAATTTAATTTTTATTGAATTTGATTTGAATAATAATTAATTATATTTGATTCAGTTTAATTTTTTATTCATAAATTAAAAAATTATAATTAGTTAAATAAAAATAAATGTTATTTTTATTTAATTTTTAACTTTTATAACATAAAAATACGTTAATTTTAAATTAGTAAAAAAATTTTAAAAGAATTATAGAAAATGATAATTTTTTTAATTAAAAAATATCCAAATTCGTGGAATCCAAATTATAGAATTGGAATTCGGTTAGATTTGATTATGTTTTATCGTATTAAGTTCAATTTTTAAACAACCAAAATACTACTTATTAATTATAATTTTTTTCAAAACCTAATCGAACAATTATCACCCCCTAAATGCCATTGTAATCAAATATTAATATTTGAATTTTAAAACCGTTAAATAAACCAACTAAGTTTCGTGTTCAAAATGTTTGATTTCTTCGAGCAGACAGAGAGCTTTTAAGCTGGACCTGTTTCCCTATAAATACTATCGCAATTAAGAGGACGTATAACCCGTTCCGTTAACAAGCTTCCCAATATGGCAAGTCACAACAACAGCTTTGTCCCTAAAGTATCCTTCGAAGCTATTCAGACCGTGGCCTCGACGAAGATAACTGAGCCACGGCGGACACGACAAGTGTTGGCCGGGGAGCTCGTTGGTCCAGGGATTTTCCAGAGTTGCTTGAACATGGTCCAATACTACAGAAACGAAAACGAGGAGGATGCTGGCTGGCGGGTTGCTGGGTGGATTAAGGAGTCACTTGGGAGAGCCATGTCGGACCAACCTTTGATGGGCGGACGTCTTCGAAAAGGGGAGAGAAATGAAGGAGAAATGGAGATCGTGTCCAATGATTGCGGCATTAGACTCATCGAGGCAACAATTCAGATGAATCTGTCGGAATTTCTCGGTTCGAAGCAAAGGGATGAGGCTGAAGCCCAGCTTGTTTTCTGGAAGGATATTGATGAACAAAATCCACAGTTCTCCCCACTGTTTTATGTTCAGGTATCGGTTTAAGCTTTTGGAATTGTTGATTATCTAATTTAATATGGTATTAAAGAGTTCTCGAGTTCGAATGCTGATAATTGCTTGCATTATTAGACTTTTTCGGATAAATTTAAACTTTTGGGACGATCTTACGATTTAATGATGTTTAACAGGTGACCTATTTTCGGTGTGGAGGATTCTCAATTGGAATTAGCTGCACCATTCTTCTGGCAGACATTTTGTTAAGGACAGAGTTCCTCAAGACATGGGCAAATATTTACAACAACGTTATCAACAACAAGAATAATGAACGAAATCGACCCGTGTTCTACCTCCCGAGTCTCAGGAACGCCACCAGCCCCTCCCCTAACATAACCAGCTCAAATTCAAGCAAAAACTCCGTCAAAACCATGATCTTCAAGATCAATGCTGAAAGCGAAAGTCTGGGGATTGAATGGTGCAGGAAAGTTGCGTTAGCCTGTCTCAAGGATGCCGAGAACAATCTTGGAAGCGAAATGGGTGCCGAGTTTTGCTTGTTTGTGAATGAATCGTTTGAGGTCATCAAGGTCGAAACCTGCTCGAAACATGGGAAGTTAAAGCCACCGCTGAAGCTTAACAAGGAGATCACTGTTGCAAAATGGGATGATTTTGGGGTTCATGAAGTTAGTTTCCGAGGAGGGGATCAACCTGTTCATGTTTCCAAATGGTGTAAATCGATTCTGGGTGGGGCTGCCATTATAATACCTTCGCTCGACGATATATTCACAGTGAATATCATTGTCGCAATTCCTAATGAGAAGTTCTGAGATAGATTTGCAGTGGCTAAGAGTTTCAGTTCACCCCCTTTGCTTCGTACTTGCTGTACCTTAAAAAATGGAACTTCTTTAATGATATTACCTTGGTTTTACCTTTTTAGTACCAACTTAGCAATTTTCTATATACACAGATATGGTTTTCTTTTATATATATATATATATATATATATATATATATCTGCGTGTCTTGTGTTTTGTCTCGGTTTTGGACTTCTGACCTTTTTGTTGGGGGAGACGAAGATTTAATTTGACTAAAGTTTCTTCTCATATTTTTATTTCATTTTTCTTTGCTTTTAAACCAAATAAGAAAGACTAAAACCTAGGATTTATATGAAGATTAAAAAAAGAAAGATTGAGCCACTTTTTTTTGGTTTGATTGAGTTAACATATCTAGGAAAATCAACTCAAATGAGAGATTGATAAATTAAACTAATGTTAAATATTGATATCTATGTGAATATATTATAAAAATTAGATTAATTAATCACTGTATTACTCAAATTCAAACATAAATATTGAATACGAATATATATCTAATATAAATATATTTAATTTTTTATATATTTTAAAGATCATAATGTTATATTGATGTTTTATAAAAATAAAAAATTTAAGTAAAATAGACTGATGATGAGCTGCAATGATTGACGCCAATATTTTGCAAATACATTATCCGAGTCTGTCAACTCAGACTATTATTTTTAGCAATTCTATCTCTAGTATATGTTCTAAAACTCCCTTAATTTTTATAGCTCCTTGACACCATGGCCAATTATCACCTTTGACTGTTTAGAAGTGGTTGGGATCCTGTGGCTGCAAAGCAAAAGGTAGAGATCAGACGAGTCCAAAATGATAACATGATGTTTGAAAAGGATCTTCATTACATGCAATAAGCAATAATGGTGACTTGATTGAAGCAATGATAGGACCTCGAACATGAAAAGTAACCGATTTTGAACCTATAAAGAAAAACAGGGAATAAAATTTAAATTTTAGATTTATTAAATATTATTTTTTTTAAATGATATGATTATATGAATTAATTGAATTAAGTTTGAGATTTGAAAAAATTACCTCTTGAAAGGTGTTTAAATTTTTTTATAATTTATCGGTAACCTTGGAAACCATAAAATAAATTGGCGAGTATTTTAGCCCCAAATACTACTATGGAGCAGGAGGCAAGATTTAATATTAGAGGAATTCAAAAATTGTAACATTCAATATGCATCTTGCATGCACGATTGCAGCAATTTGCTAGTAGATTAACTTCAATAGGTTCGTATCCATGGGATGATGGAATTGGCTTGTGAGTTCTTTCGGTGATTTCATCTATGTCATTAGCATTATGAAAACTGAATCCCAGCCCTTTGTCGAGAGGAAAAGTTGAATATATATATATATATTGTAAACAATAAAATTTGAATTTTTAACCATTTAATTTATATTAAAATCATATTATTATTAATTATTTCTTATATTCATTATTTAATCCGTATAAAATTATTTTAATTTAATTAAATTAATCCAATTTTGAACTTGGGATAAAAAATATGGACTTTTGGAAAAATATAAAATAATTTTAGTATTTAGTGTTTTAGTTAAAAAATAAAATTAAAGTAAAAATTTGTAATGAGGAAAAAGGAGTAAATTCCCCCTCACACGTGTTCAAGTAATCAGAACACTAGCGGGAAAACTCGCACGTGCTAAATCTTTAAATCCCTATCACGCGCCTGATTCCCGCCTATCTCATTACAGTCCCAAAATTTTCAGTAAAATCTCTGCATTCGAGTTTCAAACCCTAACATTTCTCTCTCTCTCTCTCTCTCTCTCTTGCTCCCTGCTTCTCTCCCTATATCCATAATCGTCATGAAAAGTAACTCGGAACAACTCACCGAGTCATTAAGCCTCTCAGCCACCGAGTCTCAAAAGGCCTGGCATGTTTTTTCTCTTTTGGTCTTCATCGGCAAGCCCACCCCTCTACCGGACCTCGTTTTTCAATGCAAGCTCTTCCCGGCAAGCCCCGCTCTCATCTCCTCGCTCTGTTCCATTCCAAACTCTCCAATCACTCTCTTGGACAACAAGCATCTCGTCGCTATCTCTTCAATTGGCCTTTCTTTTTTCGCCACTTACTTAGCCCGAAATTTCACCGTCGCCGATACTTTCACATCATCTCTGAGTCGATTCGTTAGTTTCCCGAAGATATGGCTTCGCAAGAGGAAGCGAGATGGTAAATTCCCAGAAAGAACCATGGTTTTTTACATTTTTTCGTCTAATTTCGTTTTTTTGTTGTTAGTTCACCTTTAAGTGATTTTTCAGCAGAGAATTTTGCTGAGGATGACGAGGAGAGGGTGTTGATTCCTTCGCTAAAGAGAATTCGAAATTATTGTACGAAGGTATCTTTTGAGCTTAGCATACACAATAGATCTGTAGATAAAGCTCCATGGACTTGTGATTTAGTAGTATTTTTTAGATCAATTTAGCTTTATTTTTAGTTTATGATGATAATTCTAGATTTTTGAATTAGAAATCCCATCAAGCAAATCTGCTTTAAGTAATTGTCCATTTCAGAGTTTGTTGTCCAAAGACTTATTGATAAAAAAATTTCAGGTGCATTACCATCTAACCGATGATATCAGCAGAATGAACAGTCCTTTGCTTTTGATAAAAAAAAATGTGCTGAACTCCCGTTTGTTAGCTGAATCTAGTACTAGGCAATTAAGTTGTAAAGTGGATGGCATTGAAAATGTTGAAAGTGAAGTGAATGTGGAAGACTATATGTGGAGAAATGTCAGCAGAGAATTGTTTGCTAGTGAGCCTGAAGTAGAACTAATCGTTCCAACTGGAAAACCAGATCATGAGATAGAAACCAAAGCTGTTAAAATCAATCGTATATACTCGCCAGAGTGTGATGAGAAGAACTATATATCGGAGGTTTTGGGTGGCAAACTTCATGTGGATTTCACCGCAACAAATTTTAGAATTGCGGACAAAGAAGTGACTAAGGACAGCAAGAAAGAGGAGAAACTTGTTCCGGCAAAGAGAAGACAAGGAGTGGAAGATCTTTCTCCTTTATTTAACATTAGCCTTTCCAATATACTGCCTGAAAGAGATTTGAAAAGCATTGATGAGGATAACTGCAATAATAAGATGCCATCTCCAGGTGAGGAACACCCCATTGTACCAGCAGATACTAGAGTTATACTCTCTGTTACCGAGGAACGGGTGCCAGAACCTGATGAGAAGGCTAAGAATAATCACAAGAATATTGTGCCTCCAGTATTGCAAACCCCCAACAAGTCTTTGGGGCATACCAAAGTTGTTAATACTTACAAAAGGAAGAAGCACTGTGAAAAAGATCATTTAGCAGGCCGTACTGCAGAGAAATCAACTCAGAACCATAGGGACATCTATGTTAAAGAAAGAAAGGGAAACTCTACCTCTATATCTTTTCAGGCAAGCCTGTCTCATTTATGATGTTCTGTTATTTTTCCTTTTTGTAAGTGGGAGTCAATGAGTCTGAGTTGACTGTTGTGCATTATTTTAATTATAACTTAAATATCTATGTATGGTTGCTTTAGGATCAGGCGAAGCCAAAAGTATTGCCTGACTTTGAATCTTATATTGTAGAAGAGGAAGAAGGTTCAGGTACCATAGCTTTGATTTTTCTTTCTTGCATATCCCATCACAATTTTGATCTGCTTATCACTATGACCATTTATTGATTGGCTAAGGTGAACTCCAATTGGCAGGTGGTTATGGCACTGTATACAGGGCTCGAAGGAAGACTGATGGAGCTTTAGTTGCCATTAAATGTACGAGGCAAATTTTATATAACAGGCCATTGCATTGACGTGCTGCAATGAGGACTCTTATTGTATTACATGTATGGGCCATTCCCTTGATGTTATATTACTTATTTCTCTCACTGCAGGTCCACATGCCAATGCTCATAAGAACTACGTTAACAATGAGCTGAAAATGCTGGAGCGTTTTGGGTAAGAATTTAGAAAAAGTTGGTTTCAGTTCAAAGAAAATTTTCTGGTTTATAAAACTGAAGCAGTTGTTGTTAAGCACTTCTTCCCTCCTACCCTACTCTTTCATATTCTTTTTGTCAATTTCAGGGGTAGAAACTTTATAATACGATATGAAGGCTGTGTTAAGAGTGAGAATTCTGATTGTTTTGTTCTGCAATATGTTGAGCATGATAGACCTGAGGTAATTATTGGAATTTTGGAAGCCATATTTTGTTCGTTCTTCTGCTTGATGACAAGTTTGTTTCATCAAGCAGATGTTGAAAAAAGAAATTGATGTTTCTCAGTTAAAGTGGTATGCTTTTTGCTTGTTCAAAGCTCTTGCAAATCTTCATAAACAGGTATATGATTTTCTAGGTATGATTCATCTATTCTACAAAATTACATGTTCTTAACCAACTCTTCATGCATCTGCAGGGAGTGGTTCATAGAGATGTTAAACCTGGAAACTTTCTTTTCTGTCGTAAGACCAACAGAGGTTATCTCATTGATTTCAATCTTGCCATGGTAAGTAGTGCTAAATGCCAACCTCGCATAATTCTGTGAGTGGACATTACAACGTTTTTTCCCAATACTTTATGCTTGAATTTGATGATTACTAGTGTTGTTCTTTCTCTTGTTTTGACAGGAAATGCATCAAAAGTACAGGAATATGGGTAAGTTCGTTTTTCTGGAGCTTGAAATTAAGAATCCTATTACTTACTGTAGGCAATGAAGAGGATCATCTATATATTTTTGTTCTCTCGTCCAATACTTCCTCTGTATCCATAAGAATTAAAAAAAAGTTATAAGCTGAATATTAACTACCTGCTGCAGCCTTCCTTGTCTGCTTATCATCATTATTGCTGACCCTATTTTGTGTTCAAATGCTAGTTTGTTGTTTGTTCCATTCCAATTAAATGGTCTTCCTTTAATTTTGTATTATTTTGCCTTCAAAGTTTCCTGATCTAACTACCTTTGGTACCTTCTGACTATTAATTTATGATTTATGTGGCATTGTTATACATTTCACAGCCAAATCAAAGTTGGGATATGATGTAAGTTTTCATCGGAATATCGTTCCTGCCAAAGCCTTTCATCTGACAAATAGCAGCAGGTTTTTAAATACCAAATCAAGGGAAGGAATTAATATAGAGGCAACAAAAGGCTCCAGGTTAACTTTAGAGCCGAAGAACATGAGGAAGACAACAGTTCAAAGGAAGTCTCATAATGACTTGAGTAGTTGGAACAAAATAAATAGTCAAGGTGCAGATGGTTCGGGCATTACCTCAGCAAAGGATGTGAGTGCAAGGACTCCGTCAGCAGAAAGGCTCAGAGAACCTTTGCCATGCCAAGGTAGGAAAGAGCTCATTAGCCTGGCACAGGAAGCAATGCAGAGTCCAAACCATGGAGTGTCACATGTTCCCGCTCCCATGAGAAAGCGGGTTGCTGCTTCTCCTGGAAAAATGGATAGACAGGTTCTTCATCCTACTCCAATGCCTTTGAGCTCTATATCTGGAGTTGGCTTTACCAAGAACAAAGGTAAGTATTTTTTTCGATAAAATTTGAAAATTTTGGTTTCAAAGAGGAATTTCCTTCGTAAATTCATCAAATTTTATTCACTTGCAGGGGACGGGAAGCATAAGAGAGAAGGTCCTTGTGCTGGAACAAAAGGCTTCCGAGCTCCAGAGGTAATGAATAATAAACTTTAATTTATGTTTTGATTTTAAATAAATAAAAGAAAAATCCTCAAGATTTGGATAATATGGAGTGTCCTGGTGGCGCTCTTCATCTTAAGGGTTGAATTCATAGTGAAGCAAAAAGCTTGTCCAAAAGAATATATTAACAGCCTACACCAAAGCCATTTAACCAAAGAACAAATAATTTATGGTATTAAACGAACCGGGAAGATGTGGCCAACTGAACTTTTGCATCTTCAGACCCTGATTAACACTCCCTTCTTGATTATTGATATTGTATTTTCAATGAATGGAGCCTCATGTTGAGTGGTTTGCGCAGGTTCTGCTCAGATCTCAATATCAAGGTCCAAAGATTGATATCTGGTCTGCTGGGGTCACTCTACTCTACCTAATGATCGGGAAATCACCCTTTTTCGGTGATCCTGAACAGTAAGACTTCTTTAATCAAAATCGGTTGATCCAGTTTCTATTTGATGGCTTATGTTGCCAACCGCAATACATCATTGGCACTTTCAGGAATCTAAAGGATATTGCAAAGCTGACAGGCAGTGAAGATCTTTGGGAAGTTGCCAAGTTACATAATCGTGAATCCTCATTCCCTGAGGTATAACAATAAATATACTGCATGAGCTGCATCTATAATCTAATTCAAAACTAAATTGTGGTGTCTTATTGGAGATTATGATTTTGTTGTAGGACCTCTATGGTAAGCAGTATTTAACATCTATGAACCTACGAGAATGGTGCCGAATGAACATGAAGAAACGAGACTTCCTCCAGGATATACCGAGCTCACTTTACGATCTTGTAGACAAGTGCTTAACAGTGAACCCGAGATTGAGGATTACAGCAGAGGATGCTCTTAAGCATGAATTCTTCGCTTCAATACACGAAAACCTGAGAAAGCAGAGGGCGTTGAAGCAGGGGACTCGGCCTGGATTCTTGGACCAGCAATCTTTCAAAGCTTCTCTTCAAAGAGCTTGAAATCAACTGGTAGTACTGTAATGCATTTTTTCGAAGGCTTTTTCCTAAAGGGTTCCGAATCATTTTTATTATGCAGTTTTTCCTAAATGATGTAAATGTATCAAAATTTGCTCTTACATGTTCAGGTTTTGTTAATTGTATGCATTTACTCGAAATAGAAAAAAAAATTGCAAATCTAAACACTTTTGACTAATCAATGAATGGCAATGTTCTATTGGTTCACGTCACGCAGCGCAGCCGAAGATTTGCTTCAATTTCCTAGCAAAGCCAGCGATGTTTGCAATTGCTGCTATTATTCAACCTATGAAACCTCGAATTTTCTAGAGCGCCTGTTCTTTTTCATTTCCCCAATTGCCTCCCGAATATCGGATAATTGCAAAATTCCAATGTTTGCCATGATTTGCACTCTGATCTTTTTTTTTTTTTTTTTGAGAAATTTTTTGGTACTTGGTTCCAAGTATGTAGTATTAGATATAATTATAAGAAAAAAAATTAAAATATGACTGTTTGAATCTGAAAATTTTAATTAATTTATTGGAATTTAAATTTGATTTAATAGAAAAAATTAATAATCTAAAATTGATCAACTTGAACTAAAAAATAATTCGAATTTAGAATAACTTGAATTTTATATAGTTTGAACTTAAAACGATTAAATTCAAAAAATTTAAGTTTTAAACTTGATTGACTTAAAACCGATTAATTCAAATTTTAAATTCAATTTACTTAAATCAAAATGACTTAAATCTAAAATAATTTGAACTCAAATAACTCGAGTATTAAATCCGATTGACTCAAATTCAATATGACCTAAAACTGAAATAATTCAAACTTGAAATATTTAAAATCAAAATGACTCAAAACTCAATTAATTCAAACTTAAATGATTCAAAACTAAAATAATCTAAAATTAAAAATAATCTAAAATTAAAAAGTTAAAAATAATCTAATTCAAATTAACTAATTCAAAACTAATCTAACTCACTAAACTAATATATTTAATGTGAATGTCCTATCTAGGTTTCTTGAACCCAATAACTGGTTAAAGTAGTTGGGCAAAAATTCTTTAGATTAAATGAAAAATGAAGGGGTTTTTAGTAACTTAACTACCTATCAAATTCCAAGAAATTATATGGACGAGCCCTCTAAATACCGTTATCCACACTGTAATAAAAATAAACAAAATAGGGGACAGTTTCTATCATTTTCTCCGTGGATTTTCTTTCGATTTCCGCAATTTCTCTCTCAACAGAGTCAAACAATGGATGCCTTCTCTTCTTTCTTCGATTCTCGACCGAGAAGCAACTGGAGTTACGATACTCTCAAGAATTTCCGTTAGATCTCTCCCATTGTTCAAACTCATCTCAAACGGGTAATCTTCTTCCCTAAAATTATGATTTTGTGAAGGATAAATTCCTTATTTTTCCAAATTATGACGTAACATCTTGCTTAATTTCTTTTGAATTTCCCCTAGTTTGCTACCTAGGGTTTTTTCACATTGTTTTTTTTTTTGGTTGATCTCTTTGATTGAATCTTTCTTCGGTTCTAAGACTGAAAACGAATTTCATTTACCATCTTTATGTGATTCTAAATGCTTATGATATTGTGACAAATTCATCTGTTTAACTATATTTTTGTTTATCAAAATTTTGTTTTCATGATTATCTGAGTTTATTGTTTTTAATTTGCAGGTCTATTTGACCCTATGTTGTGCACTGATTGCCTCTGCTGTTGGAGCTTATCTCCATATCCTTTGGAACATTGGGGGTTACCTCACCACGTTTGCATGTTTTGGAACCATTATTTGGCTCCTCTCCACCCCTCCTCATGAAGAGGTAATAATCATTCTTGATTTGTATTAGATGATGATATTTCCTTTCGCGATTTTAGAAGTACTTATCTTTTGTTGTGTTATTGTCAATTTTGCAGCAAAAGAGGGTTTCTCTTCTGATGGCATCGACAGTGTTTAAAGGGGCTTCAATTGGTCCTCTGATTGACTTGGCCATTCAGATTGACCCAAGGTATTTCTTCCATAACAACTACTGGGGTAATTTTGTATTATTGATTATATATCTTTGTGGTGAAAATACTTGGATTCTGAATCAAGTTAATTATATATATATCTTTTGTTACCGTTGGAGGCTATGATTATGCTTACATGAAGGAAATGACTATTCATATTCGAAGTCCTTTACTCTTTCAAAGTCTAGGCCCCTTTCCATAGTGGTGGATGACTTTGCTTAATTTCTATTTTACTTTTTACCATTGTCTAGACCTGCGTATCTCATTTGGGTGGGTGAGGTGTTTTTTCTTCCTTTGCTATTGATCATTAAAAAAAGATAAAGAATTTCTTGTACTTATGGTGTCTTTCTCCATTATGAAAGTGTTTTGATAGCTGCGTTTGTGGGAACAGCGTTGGCCTTTGCATGTTTTTCAGGAGCCGCTATGTTAGCAAGGCGCAGAGAGTACCTTTATCTTGGTGGCCTGCTGTCATCTGGTGTGTCCATGCTTCTCTGGTTGCATTTTGCTTCCTCTCTCTTTGGTGGTTCCACAGCCTTCTTTATGATTGAGGTGAGTGAAATATTAGTTGGAAACTTTCTGTGCTCTTGTAGTACTTGTAATGCTGCTATTGACATTCCTCTTTGCCTTCGATTGTTCTCACAGATCTACATTGGGCTTTTGGTGTTTGTGGGCTACATGGTAGTGGACACACAAGACATAATTGAGAAGGCACACTTGGGTGACCTGGCTATGTGAAGCATGCCCTGACCCTTTTCACTGATTTTGTTGCTGTATTTGTCCGCATTCTGATAATTATGGTGAGTCAAGCTAGAATATCTGATAAAGGTTTCTTTTAATTTCTTTAACGACTGACTGAGTTTATATAACCTATCATTCTGGTATATATGAACTAACACCAAACATACTTGTGTTGCAGTTGAAAAATTCAGCTGAGAAGAGTGAGAGAAAAAGGAAAAGGCGTGACTAAATCACAAAGCGGTAGTTGAGAAAGTTTACTGATCTAACGTGCCTTGGAGAAGATGAAGTTAGTTGTTGATGCAAGTTTGTTTTCTTGGATTTTGTACTAAAGCACCATGTTAATATACGGTAAAGAAAGGTTCTTAATGTTCCTTGCTTCTGCAGACGGTTTTTGTTTGGAACGTTCTTCAAACCATTGACATGTTAGTATTTGCTTTTCTCATGGTTGCAATTTATTAAATCTCCCACGCTGTGCATGGTAGAAAATTAATGTGATAATAATAACCATGTTATCATGCAACTTTATTTGAATAATCTTTTACTCTTTTCACAACTTTTGCCACAACTTAATTTGCTGCAAGCTTGCTTCTGAAATGGGTCAGCTCCATTAACTTTCGTAATTTGTTTTTCTTTATGTATGAGACAGCAATTCCGGTCCCAAATTCTCCTATGGAAATGTGATACGAGGGTAAATGGGTTAATTCTTTAGGAGTTATTGAAATTCTGTATCACCGAGCAAACATTCGAGTGATTGGTTGATAGATTACTGGATTCTTAATTCGAGTGATTATGGATACCCGTCTTTTTCCTTTGCATATATGATGGGTTTGCCCACCAAGAAGGCATTGAGCAACGTTCAGTTCCAAGAGCGGCTTTCACGCCAATTTCTTCGCTAGATCTCGTTGCAGGCTATCTATGGTAGCTCAAATGGTTCTTTCACTGTTGTTCCAATTTCTTCTGAGACCTTGTTGTTTCAGAGTTTACATTGTGGATCAAAGTGTTTTAACAGAGCACTGATTACATACAGTGTCAGGTTTTCATTCTTTTTCGCCTATGGCAAATTGGAGATGCATGTTTTAGCAATGACTAAAAATCAAAGGCAATAACATAGCAGCATTAACCTCCCCACCTCCTCCTCCCAATTATATAACCGAAACAGAAAATATTTTCTATCAGGCACCAAATTTGTACTCATAATAGTTTTTGCTTATATTTTGCCACAGGTAATGCCATTCAGGGAAACTTAATCATGAGAATACAAAGAAATTTATCCAGTGTCCAATATTAGTCAGATCATTACTATCATATGCACGTTATCTATACTAGGAAGACTGATACTACTTTGTCGGGGGAGAAAAGTTGTTTTAAAACGACTTAAGCTTTAGCCCAGACGCCTCTTCATTTTCTTGTTTTCTCTGGCATCTTTTTCAGATTCTTCTTCCCCCTCATTCCTTCTATAGTGTTTTCTCCCAAGTTTCATTCTTCCCTGTGGCTCTAATCGCTGCTCGGACCTCCATTCTCGTAAAGGATAGCATGTCGATTCAGTAGGGTCTAGTAGAAGCTGTTTTGTATCTTGATGATCTTGAAGAGTGCTGACACAAGCAGAGGCTAAGCATGTTGCTTTTGCATTTAAAGCTTCAGAAGTTGCATAATCCTGACTGTTTACATGCGCGGTCTGCTTACTCTGATATCCACTCCTTGTGCCTGAAGGCTCACTAATCTTCTCACCCCAGTTGTCTCCGTGATCATTATTATGGTCATCTGCCAAATGACCTCTACTCTTGTGACTCCTAACAATCTCCAAGAGTGATGCATCACTCGTTTCTCTATGCTTTCTGCTATCAATAGATCTTTGATGGTAAGGGTTACTGTCATCAATGGGACTTCTATCCACCCTACGATAATTTCTACCTCTACTATCACCTGACTGGCATCCGAAACTCCCAGACCTCGGGGAATGGGAACCCTTGTGGTGATACCTCTGAGGCTTTGATTTAGATGGAGATCTCCTTTCCCTCTTCCAGCTTCTTGCCAAGGGTGATACACCTCTCCTTGCTCTATGCTTTCCGCCATCAATAGACCATTCATAATGAGGGTTACTGTCATCCATTGGACTTCTACCCATCCTATGATAGTTTCTGCCTCTACTATCACCTGTTTGACATCTGACACTCCCAGACCTCAGGGAACGGAAGTCCTCGTGGCGATACCTCTGAGGCCTCGATTTAGATGGTGATCTACTTTCTCTATTCCAGCTTCTTTCTATGCTCGGGCTTCTTCTGAACGCATGCAAGCTCCCATCCTCACTAGCAGATATATTCTCTCCGTGACTTAATCTCGGACGGTCCTTGTAACAATCATAAAAGGTGTAAGAGTTGAAATTACCAAGATCCCTCTTGCTGACATAATCTCTGGGTGACCTTCTATGTTCCTTGTAAACTTCAGGATGTTGGGGGAGAGATGTAGATCTGGATCTTGATCTCGAAAATTGCTGAGATGGAGACTGTAATAGAGGCTCCCCTTCCTTACTGCCCCAATGCAAGATGAGAACTCAACGAATAAAAAAGGTGCACGTATTGATGAATAATAAATAGAAGTACATATAAAAGAAAATATCATGATGTTATACTAATGTCAATATCTATCAGAACCTTCTGATCAGGAAACAGAGACAAGTTACCACGTTATTTGCATGTCACACAATTTTGCCTTTCAATTTGGAGGTAAATTTATTGGATCCATCTTTCAAGATGGAAAAACAAAAAGCCATTGTAACCTTCCTACCAATGGACCATATTCCTAAAAATGCTAAATACGAAAGTCGCATGAAATTTAAAATAATCAATTAATCTACTGACCATGGTTAAAGGAACCTTTAAAAATAAATTCATTCTAAATACCCAGCTCAATATTTGTTAGCATGCATGATTTAGACAGTTGCAAGTTTGTTGGGTGAAGTTAGATAACAATCAGAATCATCAGTTTCACCATATAGCTAAGAACCGAAACTAAAGACTGTAATTTTTATAGCTAAGGAAATGAAAACAAAGAGTGTACTTTCAATGCACAGAAAGGCACTGAATCCCCCTTAACATGCGCTGGAGATGAAACAAGTTCAAAAATGTCAAATAAAAAAAAGGGTAATATGTTAAAGCCATCGGATCATACCTTTCAGAGTTGAAGTCTTCTGTTTTCACTTCTGATGCTATAATCTTTTTCCCTTTAAGAATTTCATCAACTTCAGTAGCACCTACGATGATCTTCTGAACAGCCGCTTTTATTTTTGCCTCCTGTGTATCAGCAAGCTTTTGGGACCAAAGCTGTTGACTCGCTAGAGACTGTTCAAAACATTGTTCTTGCAATGCTATGGCATCAATCAAAGCTGAGAATGAGGTTCCATGATTTGGTTGGCTGGATGTCTTCGTTTCCTGAGAGCTAGACTCCATTGCTTAGCCTTCTATCTTTGCACCGAAGAGTTGATTGTTCAAATTCAATACTGTTCCGTCACCTGCGATTTTTTGAACAAGGTAGTGCTATTACTACAAGTACACTACATGGAATGATGATTGCCGTAATTCTAATACTAAACAGGGTTTCGATGGTTTCTTAAACTTTAACAATGTTACCGCTAACGCGGATTCGTCATTTTTCTTAAAGTATATATATCCAATATATATTTAGGCATAAATATAAAAATATAATCTTTCAAATATATGAAAAAATTTAAGCATAAATATACCCATATACCAACATTTATCTGAGTCCAAATAACACAGATCCTTCGAGGCTTTAACATATGTAATAAAATTTCCCAAATCATACACTTGGAGGGGGCAAACTTACCTTAAAATAAGCATTCAAAGCCTGATCAATAAGGCAATATCAAATCATTAATCTAAAAGTTGAGTAAATGCAGCCACTCTCTCCATCTGGGGGGAAAAAAAAAAAGAATAACATCAATGCCTTCATCAATTGCAGTCGAAGAATCTTCATTATCAACTTTAAAAAAAAAAACCTAAAAATATTCTTAAAAACCCCACATTGCTATAAGAATAATTGCATTAAGAACAGAACCTGGAAAAAGGGAAACAAACAAAAATCCAGGGGAAATAAAAAGCTTCAAAGATCTGATAAAGCGAGATTTTGCGAGAAGAAGAAGAAAAATAAAACCTAGCGTGTTTAGGAAGCTGAGGCTCTCGGGTCTTTTTGGGTCACTTTTTTATATCATTTCGGGTCTGGGGCTTTGGAGATATTTGTACCATTGATTGTTTATATCCAATCGATCCACGTATATTAATTTTGAAAAAATTGAAATAATTTTAATATTATATTATTTTGATTTTTATAACAATTCATGTCTATTGTATCGGTTTGTATTTATGTATATATGTATGCATATATATATATATATATATATCAAATTGTATTAATTGATAGAGGTTTATGATTTTTTTTTTTTAAATTTGCTTAATACTTTTAAGCAAGTGCTAATACTTTTTTAGTTATAATAATTTTTATTTTTCATAATTTCTTCAAAAATAAAATATTTACTAAATTAAGCCATTGATTTAATTGATAATAATTTATTATATTTTTATATTTATTTTTTATTTATAAAAAAAAATTTTATATATTAAATAGTTGAAAATTTTAAATTGTATAGTTACATATAAGAATATTTATATTATTTAATTATATATGCACATGTATAATATATATTTTATTAAAAATATTGGAAATAAGCTTTATAAACATAAATATATAAAAAAAAATGTTTGAGAAAAATCAATAAAGTTCAATGATATTTTAAAACACATCAATATTAATATTTATAAATATAACTATATATATATATATATATATCTATTGGTACGATATCGACGGTGTTGACTCCATTGATTTCTACTCTTTGGTGCCCTTCTTCTTCATTTGAAGCATTTGAAAACCTCCTAGCACTTGTTCAAGTTTCACCTTTAGGCTTCAACAAAGTTAGAATCCTTGATTAAAAAAAAATGCAGCCTTTTCTTTGTAAACAAACATAATTGGCCCAACCCAATTCAAAAATGGCTAAATCTTCCATTAATTTTAATTATGATCACATTCCAAACCCAAAGCCAAGGCCCATTTTCCATCCATAAAATAGGGAAATGGAAAAAGGAAAAACCAAAGAAGAAAGAGTTGATAATGACTAGTAAATGAAACTATTCAGGTCAGGGCCGTTGTTGATCTTAATCCGCCCACCGCCGGATTCAATCTCTTTCCCGTCCTAATCCTTCGCTGCCGCCTGTCTTCAGCCGAACAGGCTTAAATTGGCGCCCTCCAGGTTATTTCCCTTCGCCCCTTTCTACTTTTATGTGCTTTTCTTTTTATATGGCAAAAAGTTAGGAGTGGGTTGGAGAGTTGTCTCATATATTTATTAATTTAGAATGTGAATATGTTATGGTAATCAAGAAGGAAAATCTCTTACGTGTTTTGTAGAAAACTATTCCATTTGAAGAGAATTCAATTCGAATTCAGAATTTAGTTTAATTAGTTTATACAATTGGTTTTATATGTACACTCTTTTTGCCTTTTCTTGATTTTATTTATACAAATATATACATATATAGAGGAAAAATCTACATACACAAGTATAGAACTTTTTAATTTTACACAATTATCTAACCATTAATTATCATCTATCCAATGGTTATTTATAAAGTCAACTCTTCATTAATTGTTCACTTAACGGGCAAGGACTAACGGGAGTCATGCTACATTCCAAACAAGCCATCGCTAACAAGATCCAACTTTGAGACCACCACCATTCCTACAGGGCAGCCGAGGCTGTCAACTTCTTGTTTTGTTGATAATTAAAGATACTAATCACCTTATTTCATAAACATAGTCAATCTTGTTTATGGGATGCAAAAATCTTATCCTTAAACAACATGCTCAATCTTCCTTTGTCTCAAATTTCAAAACACAAGTTAAATCCATTCAAACCAAACAGATCAAACCTGTTAGCGGACCACCATTCCATGGCATTTGACAGAAGTCAGGCTTGGACACTTCTCAAAGGTTTTGGAGAAGAGGTACGAAATCAATAAAAGAAGACCATGGAAGGCAAAAAATGAAAATCAGACAGGGTAAATTATCCATCTCTACTATTAAATCAATAAAAGAAGATTATGCTTTGATGCAAATGCAAGCACTTTAGTACTAAACATCCCTTAATTGGTGGGGAGAAAAGGAGAAAAAAGTACCTTTTTCACCTGTTTCCTTGTTTGACAAATATGATCATAAATCACTTTTCATGTTAGGTCCTGAATATTGATCCACAAGTTAAGACATGACTGCAAACAACAAATAATTTCTAGATATTGCTTTAATGGTCCATTTCCATAACCCAGCCAACCAATTAAGGCATTAATACATTGTGTGCACCAGAACGCCTTTGAAGAAAACAGCGGATTAACTCACAGAGGCGTGCATGCACACACACATACAAGCTATATACAAGCAAGCCAATTATAGCGAAAATTTGCAATCAAAGTCAGAAACCAAAAGATCTTTACATACACAAAAAAAAAAAAAAAAACAGTATTTCCATGATTTAACATTTCAAATTATGCATACTTGAACTACAAAATACTAGCCTAGATTTTTACAAGTTCATATATTCTGATATACCTGCATATGAAGCACAAAAACACCTCCATAGAATCTCCTTCTGGATCTTTGTGGCTTTTCCTTCCATTCATTTCCTAGTCAAAAACTTTACAAATCCAATCACCATCTAGCACACCAAAATGCACCTCAAACCAGTTACACTGTCAGTTATCCCTTCACGTTATATCCCTCCTGCAACCTATAACTCGCCCAAGGAAAACGTACCCCATTTTCTTTCTGCAACCTCCAAAAGACTAAGACATTCTATACTACTATTGTCCTCACAATCCTCTTCCAGTTTCACCAACACATCAAAAAGTGTAATTTCTTCAAAATTCTCATTCAAACTATCTGAACCTGTATCCATATGGACTTCCTCCCTGTTAGTAATATCTGGTTGCTCATCGGCTTGGTCATCACCCTCCACCCTATCATTAGCCTGCGAAGGCAACTCCATGTCATCAACCTCCTGTTCTTCATCAACTCTCTCATCGCCGTCCCCTGCGCTGCTGTTAGCCGATGAAATTAATTCAGTTTCATTAACCCCACTCTTATCATCCTCCACTCTCCCATTATTAGCCCATGATGGCACCTCTGGTTCATTTTCCTCCAATTCCTCATTAACACTCTCATCATCCCCCACTATCCCATTATTAGCCCATGAAGGCAATACTCGTTTTTTCTCAGTTTTCTCCTCCATTCCACACGAATTTGAACCATTCCCAGCGGCGTGTCTAACCTGATCAATATCCTCTACAATTTTATTGTTTCTCTCAGAATTTCCTTCATCATTGTCTTCTTCGCATTCTATGTTTCTTTTCTCAGTATCACATTCAATATCCTCAGTCGAAAAATCCAAACTTTCCCCCCTAATACTTACTTTAACATTGTTATTCTTCCTCTCCATATTCCGTTCAGTCTCAGAACTAATAACCTCAGTCGAGAAATCAAGACTTCTTTTTCTGACACTTCCCTCACGAACTTCACCATCAGATTCATGATTTTGCTGATTTTCAGGCTCTAACTCAGAACTAGCTTCAGGAGACAGACTAACACTTCTGAATTTCCATTTCTTCAACGATTTCAATATATCGTCCGTGTTTCTTTTGTTTGGAGTGCCCAAAGGTTTGCTTGGCAATTCAAGATCCAACCCTTTCAACCTTTTAAAGGGAGATTTAGTTGATAATTGCCCTTTTCGAGAAAATTCTCTTTTCGAAACCCTAATCTCTTCCGATTCCCTATGAAACGTGCCGTCTGGACTCGAATTAGCTTCAATCCTCGGCGTCGAATCCACTTCCGCTTCCGAAAACCCTAGGTCCGTATCCCTCCCCAAATCAACAGCCCTCCTACTGTCTGCACTATCAAGATCAACGGCCACAGTTTCTCCTTCGTGATCAAGACCGTTACCAATAATTCCATCATCGTTGCAGTTATAGAAGGAGGTGGTGGTAGAATTGTGCTCAGGAGGAGTGTGGAAGATTTCCTGGTCTTCAGCAATGCTATATTGGTCATCCGGCCGTCCGTCCTGAGGTGACTCCGGAGGAGACACCATTGTGATGCCGGCAGAGTCGAAGGGGATATCGGGCGGATTTCGACAGCCCGAGTCGGAATCAGAGTCATCAGAATCCGACAGGACAAAATACGAGCAGCGACGTACGCGGGAATCATCAGAGGATGACACCTGGCAAATTTCCTCTATCCAATCAAAAGAATCGCCTGGTTCCATCTACGAGTTTGAATCTCGTTGCTCTAAATAAAGTAAATCCGAAACTGGTTAAATTATTTTATTATATATATATATATATATATTTCGTTGTGGATTTATTTTCTTTTTTTTTTATATATTTATTTTCTTTTTTTTCATTTGTTGAGGAGATTTCCCGCCTATTTTTATTGACGTTAATATTGACCGTTGGATGACATGACTATGACGCACCTTGCGTGGATTTTGACATATGTATATAGAAGTATAATTTATTAAATTTTTATTTATAATTCATATATATCTATAAATTATGTATTTTTTTTATAATTTTCATTGTAATCAAACAATTATAATATTACAAGTAAATTACAAACTTTCAAATTTGAGAAGGTTTTGTCGAATTTATAATTGATCATAAATTATTGATATTTCTGCTAAAAGCTTATAACTTAATTAAATACATGTTTTTTTTCTTAAGCATGTTAGAGAATTTTAGAATTATTTATAAAAAACAGTTGGGTTAAAATTAACACGATTAACATCTGTGTTTAACCTTTTTGAAGGCCCAACAACAACCTTGAAGACCAGTAAGAACTTCCACATGGGCTCTTGGCAGATCACGACTGGGAGTAAAGGTATTGATCAGGTTCCATTATCACCACCACTGCCACTACCTTTTCCCCCATAGATGGGTTTATTGTCTCGCCTGGCCTTAATTTGAGAGTTTTTTATTTTTTCGCTGTAGGTGATTTGGTTTAAACTTTGGGCCAGTTTATCAATCCATTTTATTATTTAAAAAATATTATAATATTTAAAATTATATTAATATTAATATGTTATAATTAAATTTAAATAAAAAATTTATTATTAAATAATTTTTGTCTAACATTTAAACTTACCAAATCAAACGAATCATCCACTCTTGAATAGTTTTTCTTATTTTCTCTAACTCTTGTGGGATACCTAAAATCGGTTTTTACCAAATAAGGAATATATTAAGAAGATATGCAATATCTAGTTTTGTGGGAGAAAAAAAGGTTTATTATCTCTCTTTCATTAAAAACTTCTTTTTTTCATTTTTCCTTAAGTTATGATTAGTGGCATTAATATATCATAACATTCCCTTCTAATGGCTTTTTTCTTGGTCATGAAATTCCCTTCCAATAGCTTTCTTTTGATTATCTCTTTTGCTAATTAGTATAATATCTAGATAGATAAAACTTATTCTAAAACAATATTCTCACTACCATATTTTAAGCACGACGTTTAATTAATAATTAAAGGAGTTGCTAATATTACCCTATACTTTTAAAGAAATTTATATTCCTAAAACTTGGATAATCGAGAGTGACATCTACAAACGCATTTGTGATGAAATCAGTGATCACAACTCAGAACTATTATTCGAAATGACTCTAGAGAGAGAAAAGCAATAGCTTGTTGCTATCCCTATTAGTCAAACAGGTTTCTCTACATATATATACGTGTAGCGAGTAGCACCATAGAAACTAGCAACTATTAAAGATTCAGCATATCTTCTTGCAGCACAAGTGCACTAAGGCTTTTGCAACTTGATGTAAATCCTGCCAAATGAATTTGATTTTTCATGGAGTCGTAAAAAATCTAGAGTCATTCAAATTCATAGTTTTTTTCTGCATATACCCTCGTTGTCAACTCCACTTATCCAAGAAAAGTGAAGATATGAAGTGCAATGATTTAATCAATCTTGTCAATGTCTTAGCTCTTAATATTACTGTTTTCTGAAGCACAAGAAGATTAAAAAAAGAACATTTAGATAATCAAAATAATTCACATTCTGAACCCTAACTAGTTAAATGATTTTTTGTTGTTGGATATATCAATATTTTTGGATCACATCATTTAGAGTTATATGTTTGGATTATATTGCTACTTTGAACATATTGATCTACGAGTAAACCGGTTCATATTTGATATATATGTGCATGTATATGTAGTAGGTAAGGCAATATTATTTGAATACTTCATTTTAAATATATTCATACAGAATGCATAATCATATCTAATACCCCTCCAAATATGAATAATATGAAGCGATGGAAAGGGATGGGGAGCATAGATTTTCTACTCCATGCTAATGTAGTCAACTTCAGTAGAAAGTTATTTTTGCTATAACTTTATGCTAGATGGCATTCGATCCGGCCTTAAGATGTTTCAATGAAAGTCGGGATCAATTCTTCTTTTGATATGAACAATGATAAATAAATGTATCAAAAAGAGATTCCTGAAGCATTGATACCCCCAAAAGTTAAGGTTTGATCATCCTTTTACTAACAATAGTGGAAATCGAACCCGAATTGCCCATTTTAGTTGCATCCTTCTGGTAGTGCTTATTTATAGACTCTAATCATTCTATAAACCACAGGATACTAGGGGTTTTACAAAAAAAATGGTGACACATATACAGTTTTTTAGCTTAAAGTCATACGTATGGTACACGATGCATTGATCATGTCTGAATTGCATTGATGGTTGAATTTTGTTTTTCAGTTGATAGACGCAGAAATGTTTGACTTTAGTGGTGTACCATGGAAAGGACACACGCAAGAAACTGGCATAGGGAGATTTTTGCCCATGTTGGTGGAATTAGCTAAAGTGGCAATTACTTTGATGGCTATCTAACTTGAGGGGACGGAGATACGATTTAATTTTAAATTTATTAAATATTATTTTTTAAAAATAATAGCATAAAATGAATCAGTTATACTTTGTGATCATGATAGTTGAGACTCTATTTGCAGTGAAAGGACGCTGAAACCACTCCTTGCAGACACAGAACAAAAGTGCTGTTCAAGTCCTATGGTCATCCAGCCTCAAAAGTGATGTCTTATGCGAACTTTATAGAATATTTTTTGGCTTTAAGTCTTCTAAAAGGGGAGAAACCAACGGCTCATCCAAGGCATGAAACATTAATTCTTTTAATTTTAATGATGTAGGTTTTCCATGCAAATAAGGCAAATAGATCGCTTTCCATTGGCGAGGCTGCGCATGTAAGATAGAAAACGATAAAAATCAGTAGCACGCGGGGCCATGGAAAAGAGTTATTTAATCCATTTTCTTTTGGTTCTGCCAGTAGAAAATAATAGTTTTCTTTTCATTGATGGCAGACCATGCAAATTAACTACATTAAATTCTCAAGAACTTACCTCTTTATTCCATTTATAAGTTCTATATTTGTCTTGACTGATTTCTTCGACCTTCCATACTCACTTTATATGTACTTTTTCCATACAGAAATTTCTGCTGCTACCAATTTCATTTCATGTCACCATAGTTATTATTATTTTTATTATCATATGTATATATACGTTCTTCTCCCTTACGGTGCTGGTGCATGTGGACATAATCTGGATGTTGATTTAGAACGTTAAGAACCAATTGAAACCTAATACCTGAGGAAGAAAACAAGAAAAAACATAAAAAAAAAGTAGGTTTTATTATGTGGAATATTATGCAGGTGAGTACATTATAAATACTAAGAGCTTCCATTATGTAAAGTTGATATAAGATACTGACCTCTGCTAATTGTTGGATCTCAAAATCCACTATATATACGTTTTCAACCTAATAGCAAACTTTGTGTATTTTTATATGAAGTAGTTAGTCCATTAATTAGATCGGCTGTTAATGGTGATCATAGCCACGTAAGGCCTCAGCGTATATGATCAGTTGGTTCGTGTAGAGGGACTGTTGAATACAGTTCATTCAATCATAAATTTAATCAATTTAAAGTTTGAATTTCAATATATATAACTTTTTTTTTATTTTTAGATTATAATCTCCTTGATACTTAAAAGGCCGGTTCACTCTAATCACAAACATATAGACATAATTTTTTTTTTTTTAGTCACCATGAATCTAATCTAGTCCATGGTTTTCATATAGTCATGGGCAAGTATTTTATTGGTTTCTTGAAGCCTCTTGTTTTCAACTTTCTATATGTTCCCACCCTTGAATTTTGGCTTTGGCTAATAAAATATGAAATGGGACAATGATCTCATATTCACCTTAACCAGGATTTTTTTAAACGACGCATCTTTTCTTTCAAGTCAGCATTAGTGTATATATATAAAAATATTAAGTACATATATATATATATATATATGAAGTAATCTTTGGTTTTAAACCCTATATATAGCATATCAAGAAAAGAAATTAAAGGAACTTCTAATAATTTCCTCAAAGAAGGAAATACCAATAAAATACATGATCATTGGCTAGTTACAATTTAGTATGAAGATATTGATAGAATATAACCTAGCTACTAAATCCCAGAGAGCTATTTGCACAAGGAAAAGTTTAAAAGGCACCTTGAAATTAAATGATTATCCATGCTGCTGATTCCTCCACAAAAAAGGGCACTTGGTTTTCTCTAGAAACGACTCTCCCACTACAATTTTTTTTCACCTTTTCTAATGATAAAAAAACAAATCACTTGTTGCTTTATGCCGTCATCATTCAAAGATGTCATTCATTAAATTTTGGATTCAAATCTCAATATTTATAACTTCATTCCTACCCCCTGCTACTTGATAAGTACCAATCACTTTGAATAGATTCCAGTCGCCTAATGCTCTACTTATTTTAGTTGTGTGAATATGCTTACTATTGGTTGACAGGTTTTAAAAATCCAGTACCCATATCTTAATTATTTGATTACTTTGTGGTATATCTTATACGAAAACGTTGCTGAAAATGCTTTAGTTTAAAGCTAAATCTAAATGGTTAACTGTAACTTGGACTGTTAGAAAGACAGGGATGACTATGAGTAAGGCCAAGACTAAGAGCTTTTGTCACAAATTAAGATTAACAAGTTGCAGAGACATGATCTTATTATGTCTGAAAGTCAGCCATGTGCTCATTATGTTCTCAAATTGATATCAAAACAAAGGACCGTTGAAAAACGATTTAGTCTCTTTCTTGAAATTATAACCACGAACATGTTGATGAAGCAAGCAGCAATGGTAGTTTGAAAGTCAACTTTCTTTTTGCCTTTTATTAATGGATCAATGTCAAATACAAACAAGGATTGTGATAGATATGGATTTTTACACAGATTTGAGAAGTTTCTTGATACAAGTTGCAGTTTAACATCAAGAAATTATTTACTATAGTATATTTTTTGCATTATTCAAAATTCTTTTTTTCCTTCACTGTGGTTTCATTTTGAAAATTAATATTTGAGAGAAGGAACTTATACTTTTTTTCCGTTGATAGTTCAGTGGAGTTATATGATATTGAGATTTAGTTATCATTCCGTGTATACTTAAATCGAAGGTATTGTTCTCTTTAAGCACCCACGATCTCATAAGATTTTATCATTTTAAAGAGTATCTCCTATGATTCGAATCAAAAACCTAATACTCTGTGTTGGTAACATGATTTTCTTAAAAAAAAAATAATCCTTATATCGAATCAAAGAAGACATATTTTTTTTTAATGACAAAATCTTACGATATCTATATGTGTCTAAAAAGAATAATATCAATTCTGATATAGAAAGTGATATGGACAAAACGTCTTGAAATCCGTTCATAAAAATACAAATTTTGAACCTAACTTAAAGCTTTCTTGTAGAGGAAATGTGTAACGACTAGCTATGTAACCAAGCATTCATTTAACCTTATTTTAGCACTGTTCAGTATTCACCGGAAGTCTTTGGTGATTTTTGCTTCGATTTGTGAAGTAATTTATGAGATGAAGCATGTCAATCAAATAGGATTTAGTTGGATTCTAATTGCATTAATCTTCAAACTGAACCATATCCACTTGATCCTGACTCATGATTTCACTTTTGAATCCTAATTAGCATTTAGATAAACCACTTTGAAGCCTGGACACTTCCAAGTGGGATGCTCCGACAGCTTCTCCTCCACAAGTATCGAAAATCCATGTAGATATGTTGACACATAAATAGTCCAATATACAGGCAATATCTGTGCCCCTTTGCGACAAGTGTGACATGTAGAGGAACATGGTACTGCTCTAATTCAACATGAAATTTCTTCATCAATGGGTGCTTTTAGATGCAAATTTCTCAACTATAACTGTCTTAACCGATTTCCATCCATTTTCTAGCTTTTACTGAAAGTTACATAAAGCTCTTCTCGGATGCTTATGCAGTATCCATAAGTCTTTATCTATAGGATGCATTATTATAATGACTAAGTTAACTCCCACAATTTTGAGATGGGGATATAACAGGCCGAAATCAGGTTATATATATAGAAAGGGAAAAAAAAAGGTACATTTTATCAGGAAAATCAAATTATTCCAAATCTTGATAACTCATAAGGTTGGCAAATGATATATATTCGAGATGCTTAAAATATTAAGGACTTGTTATTGCATTGTACCGATGATTTGATTCTTGAAGCCAAGCCAACTGTCAAAACCATGCACTTACCTATAGAAGAGAATCATCAAACTAACAATATATTTGGTGAAAAGCGAAAAACAGAACCTTTTCACAATTAATTGACAGCTTTACCTTTTTTTCTTTGAATCTTTATTGATGGTGAAACGAACTTTGGGTTTTCTTTCTCTTTTGTTTTCATGTGGCTAATAAAAACCAGCTTTTATCTATTTCATTCTGTGCCATTGAATTAGCTGCTAAAAATTGAAGTTGTTGGTGTCCTTGAACGGTGAAACAGATAAAGCTTGTCAGGTAAAGACCCCAAAGATATCAATAAAAACAAAAAAATGTCAAAGAGCATTGGAATCATATCTCAAAAACAAAGTAAAGAATATCATATGGTTTCAATGTTTATGATTTTTCTTATCTCAACTGGTCTTTAATTCGTTTATTTGTACGTCGCCCCTAAATGTAGGTTGGCTTGATAAGTATAGACTACAATGTCGACCAGCGTGACAAGATCTAGGTGGATCCAATAGATTTCCTACTTTTTTTTTATTAGGCAATGAGGGGTTTAAAGCCTAACAAGGAAAAGGAAAGGATAAAATTGTTGCATAGCCTTAGCTGTTGAACCACCGTAGAAGTATAGTATAAAATGAAGCGCCGAAAGCTTTATTTCACAATGAAAAAGAAGAAGAAAAGCTTTGAAGAAAACGGGTGCGAGCATCCTCGGAGCGCGGCGGAAGAAGATGTGCAAATTGTAATGCGCATATTCCAGGCCACATGCATCAATACTCAAAACTTTCAATGCTGTTAGAGAGGCTTTCTAAATCAACTGTTTTCACCATATTTCAAGGCCGTATGCCTAGTGGTTTCACTTTTAAGTAAAACTTTCAATGCAAATTATATATACAATACACAGTTTTCATGATAAAGCTTAATTAAATATCATCCTTGAGAGTTTCAGTAAAAAATTAGAGAACTTTCAATCTTCACTGAAGCTCTGATGTTTTGTTGAGGAATTAATAAAGTTTCAATTATTGATTAATATAAAATTATTTTTTAATATTATTTTAAATTGATCCTATTTAATCTAAACTTGAAAAAGAAAAAAAAATTCATGGACCGTGACCTCGTCAGTTCTAGTCTGAATACACCCAAGGAGAACTTGGTATTTTCAAGTTGATGAA
This sequence comes from Adansonia grandidieri, assembly GCA_038382065.1. Taxonomy (NCBI): domain Eukaryota; kingdom Viridiplantae; phylum Streptophyta; class Magnoliopsida; order Malvales; family Malvaceae; genus Adansonia; species Adansonia grandidieri. The sequence goes on from JBBYHK010000004.1 coordinate 1,878,803, forward strand.
ACTAACGGAAACCGATTTGGTTCTTTATCAAACTCTAGACAAAGAATCTAGCAAAATATAGCTAATGTATACCCTCTCTCTCTCTTTCTTTCTTTCTTTCTTTCTTTCTTTCTTTTTCCCCTAAATGCATATTTAAGGAAGCCCTCGCCTCACAGCTTCTCAATGAAAGCCACAAAACACTCATTTCCTTCACAAACATGGCAACGACCAAACAATCCACACAGAACAAACCTTTCTTCTTCAACTATTTCCAATCTCTTTCCCAAACCCCTCATCGGCTTAGAAAGAGAATGCTAGCAACATGGACCCCAGACCAAGAGCTGGACCAAGTGAGGCTAAGGTCTGGTGCTGATATGAAAAGGAAACTCAGGTGGTATGATTTAGTGGCTCTTGGTATAGGTGGAATGCTTGGTGTTGGTGTTTTCGTCACCACCGGCAGTGTAGCCCGCACTACCTCTGGTCCTTCTGTTTTCATATCCTATATCATTGCTGGAATATCAGCACTTCTCTCTTCTTTGTGTTACACTGAGTTTTCAGTCCAGATTCCTGTTGCTGGCGGTGCCTTCAGTTACCTGAGAGTTACTTTTGGTAGTATATATCATTACCTTTTATAACACTTGTTTTCTCCATTTCTTGGTTCAAATTATAATATAGCAATTTATGTATATCTATTATCAAGTTCTTCATTTCCCATTCTTTGTTTTGGAACGGTTTATAGGAGAATTTGTGGGCTATTTTGCTGGAGCAAACATACTAATGGAGTATGTATTATCAAATGCTGCGGTCGCAAGAAGTTTTACAGAGTATTTATCTTCAGCTTTTGGAGTAAACGATCCAAACTCCTGGAGAGTGGAAGTTCATGGATTGCTTGAAGGCTACAACAAGTTGGATTTCACTGCTGTTGCTGTCGTTCTTCTTCTTACTCTCTGCCTATGCCATAGGTTTGCTGATCCTTTGTGTTACTTCAGAATCCTCTAATATGGTTTGATATTAACAAATGAAAGTGGGGGGCATTTATCTGTTTATTAGTGGCTTGCCTAATTGGGTTTGGTTGTTGAATCTAAGTTCATGAACAAGTTTTTCTAATTTATTATTTGTTGTTACCATTAATCTATCTCAAGCTAGCTAGCACTTACTGTTTTGGAAGTGATGTTGTTCTTTTTTTGGGGGGATTGCAGTACAAAGGAAAGCTCAATCTTGAACCTTATTATGACAATCTTCCATGTTGCTTTCTTCGGATTCATCATAATCGTGGGTTTTTGCAATGGGCGTGTCGATAACTTGGTGAAGCCAAGAGGTCTAGCTCCATACGGTATTAGAGGTGTGCTTGATGGAGCAGCCATAGTTTACTTCAGTTACATTGGCTATGACTCGGTTTCAACTTTGGCTGAAGAGATCCAAAACCCTCGCGTAGGCCTTCCCGTGGGGATCGTCGGTTCGGTTCTTATTGTCTCGGGACTTTACTGCCTCATGGCCTTGGCTTTGTGCATGATGGTTCCTTACAATCAGGTCAATATCATCTAAATCTTCTTAAAAGAAACACTACAAAATAAAAAAGTTTTAAAGATAGAAAAGAAAATCATTAAAAAAATATATTATCTATTTTAAATTTAACAGTATTAAAAATGAATACTATTTTGTAAAATTTTTAAAAATTATTTTTTATTTTTTAAAGATAATTATTTATCATTTTCGATTCTTCTGAATTTTATAATTGAAACTCAAAATCCTGAAATAATATATAATTTATATGTCATTGTTTTGACATATACGGTATGTTTGTAGATAGCTGAAAAGGCATCATATTCAATGGCTTTCCAAAGAATTGGTTGGAAGTGGGCCGGGAATTTTGTTGGGGCAGGAGCAAGCTTGGGGATAGTAGCTTCACTCTTGGTTGCCATGTTAGGCCAAGCCAGGTACCTATGTGTCATAGGAAGGGCCAGGCTGGTGCCATCCTGGCTATCTAAGGTTCATCCCTCAACGGGCACCCCATTCAATGCCACACTCTTTTTGGGTATGTTTTTTTTTTTCCCAATTTTTTAACTTCTTCGTGAATTCAAACTTCACAAAGAGTATTTGATAAGGAGTAGCAGCTTAGGCTATCTTGATAATTTCATTTTGGTCCTCAAATTCATGAAGACACTTAAATAATTTAATATTTTCCAGTCACACAAGCCGTATAGTAATTGTGGTTAGCCTAGCACATCAACTTGAAAAGAAAATCACATAAAAAAATGGTCATTTAGAGTTTTTTTTTTTTTATATAAATAGTGAAAATTTTATAAGGTAGGTTAATATTTTGGGAATGTGTTACCCGTTAATCCGTTTAATGGTGAATAATATAATTTCTCTTATAATTTATCACTATATCAGTGTCTCCATGATGTAGGGCTCTGCACAGCATCAATAGCACTGTTCACAGAGCTGGACATAGTGATTGAAATGATATCTATAGGCACATTGTTGGTATTCTACCTGGTGGCCAATGCTCTAATCTATCGAAAATATGTGATAACAAGCAAAAATACACCTCTTCGTGCACTGTCTTTCCTTTTCCTCCTAACATCAACTGCAGTAGGCTTCTCCATTTCATGGAAACTGGAACATCAATGGCGGTGGGGTTTACCTTTATTTGGTGGAATCATGATCATCATCACAGCTTTCTTCCAGTACTACATGGTCCCTTGTTGCCTTGGTCGTCAGACTCCTACTGAGTGGTGGTCAGTGCCGTTCATGCCTTGGCCGGCTGCCATATCCATTTTCCTTAATGTCTTCCTTATGACAACACTGAAGATGCTGTCGTTCCAAAGGTTTGCTATATGGGCATGTTTGATAACTGTGTTCTATGTTTTGTATGGAGTTCACTCGACTTTTGAAGCAGAAGAGACGGAGATCATGGCTGTTAACGAGGTACCAAACCCATCCGTCCAACCAACTAAGCTAGATGTTTAAACAATTTGAGTTCAATCAATAATTAGAAAATCAAGCTTTTCCTCTAACTGCCTTTCGATTTTCTACTAATTAAGCAGTTCATAAACCTTTACTCTTAAAGCCAAGTCAAAACTTTTAAGTTGTTGGACTTGAATAATCAAAGCATATTAATATCTTCAAAATCTATGAAATTCGAATATCAACATTTGTAATTTTTTTTTTCATTCTCAAACTACGATCTTTTATTAAAAAAATTTTATAACATGCTATCATTGATTATCAAATGCAACTTCTCCAATATGATAAAAGCATGGCAAAATAAAACTTAAATAAGGAAAAACGATCGAGAGAAGGGTATACTTTTATCGTATCTTTCTTTTTTCTTTTTTCCTACATTTCATCTGTCATGGTACTATAATTTGCAATGGTTTTTCAAAAAGTTGTATCATATTTTATTTGTTATGTAATTTTCATCTACATTATTAAATATCTTAAAATACTATTAAATTTATGTTCGCATCAATTACATCATGTTACATAACATCTACAATATCTGTAATCCCATCCATAACAAAATTCACGACCACATATTAAAATTATATACGGTACATATTACATCAATGTGTGAGAGCATACCATACACTTTTTTTTTTCGGAGTGGAAGGATGATTGAATTGGGCCATATAACTCTACAATGATATGAACACAATATTGAACCTCTGGTGGAAAAAGTTCCAAAACAGGCATGTTTTCAGCTGAGATATGTGAGCATTCACCCCTTTGTATTATAAAGGTGTCATTATCCCGTAGAATAGAACCAAAAGCTTTGAAAAAAAGGAATGACATGATCGATATATACAACTTATCTACCCAACCAGACAAGATATTAAGGTAAATGTTCACACTGCCAAATGCTAATGGCCTTCAGTTCATGGATCCCTAAAAAGTTACTATTAACTTTTCATTAATTACTTTATTAAAATATTATATCCAAAACATGTTCTAACATGGAGGTGAAGTATATATATAGGAGATATTTGAAAAAGTTAAGTACACTCGTCAGTTATAATGAACAAATATCTTTATCCAATATTCGGTTTAAATCAAAATGGGTTAACATAGATGAAAAACTCGGAGCATGCAATTGTCAAATATCAAACTTCTGATCAGCTTCTTCCATGGAAGATGAATAAAATCAAGCAGTGAATCCTGATCAAACAGAAGCCAACGTATAAGATAATTCAACCACACAAGATTCTACTGAAAACTATGTAATTTTCATACTAACATTGTTATAGTGCGTCACATAAAGTTGATGATCTGTTCATATTGTTTCAACATACTGGTTATTTGAGTTAGAAGGATCTTACACCATTTTAGTGGGATCTGATGTAAGATTCATCATTTTTCAGGTACTTGTTTTGCCCACTTCGATTGGTTGAAAAGAAATTTGTTCTTTCCCCTGGTCTTTGGTGGAAATGGAACCAGATTTTTTTTAGGTATCTTTTCATTCAAACTTTTTTACTTTTATTTTTCAGTTTTTCTCATCGGTTCATGCTTTTAAACCTTGCAACGCGATGCACGAAATAGTTAAAATACAATATAATATAAACACGATATTAAAATAATACGAATATAAAATAAATATATGCACATATCAAAATTTATATAATACAAATTATTAAAATATAAAAATCTACATAAATATATAATATCTAAAATATTATTAAAACATTAAAAAAAGACAGAAATACAATACAAATATACACCAATTATGGTTGTTTTCTCCATAGCTCTCATTTACATGGAGAACCCAAAGTTGATGTTTTATCTCGTCTTCGTTGCCATCCTTGCGTATGTCTAACGGTGGAACAAACTATTATTACCCCTATGAAACTGAAACATCATCCGAATGTGGTTTTTTCTTTTTTTATGTTTTAAAATAGTAATATATATATATATATATATATGATGTCATCATATCTGTTAGCATTTAGGCTCCAAGAAACGCTATGCACATGACTTATGCAACCAAAGTACAATGTTGGAATGCCTCCCATGTCTGAAATAGCCAAGGATGGCAACCCAAAATCTCGTGGGATACGTAAATAATATACAAAAAAAAAAAAAAAAAAAAATTACATTTGACGCACTGGTAATAATCATGTTTAAATTAAGTAAGATCCTTGAGTAACTGAATTATTAATCTAGGCCAAAATTTAAAATATTGTTAGATTTCGCAAATGTTCACTGAATTCAAGGCGGCGGGAGTAGTCAAATTTTGAGGGCTAAATTATCATTGTTCTAATGTAAATATTCCAATGAGCAAATGATGTCGCCATTATCTAAATAGCTAGCCAACTAATTTTACTGAATTGAAGAGTGAGTATCAAATTTCGGTTAATCTTAGAAGTTTGTGCTTAAACTACTTAAAAATTTATATACGGTGCTTTTATGATTTGAAATTGCAATATATATATAGATATATATATATATTTGATAACAGCTTTTACTGGAATTGAATATGATTTGAAGCATTCATAATGCACCGTTTGTGGACACTAGTCTAAAGCTAAGGACAAAATTGTTTGATCATTCCTATTGAATGTCGCTTGGAAGGAGAAAATAGTTCTCTTGATGTTCCGGGCTTGGAAGTTCAATCTCGCCCATGACCTTTTTTTTGGGCAATATGGATCAAGCAAGCAGCAGCCTAGCAAGGCCTTTGTCCTGCTTTGCGTTTGGGTAGTGGCCAGCACCATAACGAGGCAGTTCCTTACATTTCACTGACTTAGACCACTGAAATGTTCGATAATTGTTTAGGGATTTGAAGGTTCGATAATTGCTTTCTAAAATATTCTGCATCCTGCGGTTTCCGAATGCCTTTCGAAACGTTTTTGAATTAAATAAGATAATGCTCTGAAACCTCAAAGTGAAAGGGAAAAAAGAAGTAACGAAAAAACCTTAAAAAAAAAAAAATTAGATCCGATTGGGATCGGGGTTTTGAACCCGACGTGAATCGAACACGCAACCTTCTGATCTGGAGTCAGACGCGCTACCATTGCGCCACGGATCCGGTGGTGCGGATTGACTCTCATGTCTTATACATAAATAAGTGCCAAGATATATTATCTGATTAATACAAAAAATAAACTGTAAAATTGCCAGTATTAAAAGTGGTAAATAATAATAATAATAATATAAGATCTGAAATCAGTTATGAAAGATGTTTTCATAAAGTGTGAAATCTACACTATCAATATCAATCGAAAATAAGAAACTGAAGATAATAGATATTTTAATTTTGTATGTTTGTTCTTAATTTAAGTTATTTGAAATTTGAAATTTTCAACTTTCAACTTTTTTTAATGAAATCAAAAACAAACTTTTTTGAATGAATTTTTGAGTTGAGAAATTTTAGACTTTTAAATGTGAAAAGAAGTACAAAAGAAAATGAGATTGGGGACTTCCTATAAAAAGCTAAAGGAACAAGATACATTGAATTTGAAACTGCCTTCCTTGGTTACTTTTAATTTTGTTCCCAACTATTCTTTTGACTTCATAAATCGACAACCATGACAAAATAAATATACAAATTATGGGTCAAAATTCCTTTTTTTTTTTTAATAAATTTTAAATTAAAAAAGATTAATAAACAAATAATTCAGTTTTAAAAAGAAAAAAAAAATCAAAGAATGACAATTCTCAAATCTATAACAAGTCGACAACAGTAATTTCAACAATGGTTTTATAAACGTAAGTTTTCAACAACTTTGCCAATGAAAGTTGGAAAAAGAAACTCAAAGTATAAATTCTATATGAAATGAAATCTTTAGTTGTCAAGATATGGACCAACATAAAGGTGTAATTTATAAAATAAATTTTAACTAATCAAACTGGGTTTTGTCTATTAATACGACATCGTCAGGATAAATCAGTTTTTTTTTTTATATATATATAATTTTTTAAAGACTAATATATAAATATTTTTATTCGTGATGAAGTCAAAGGAGATAAATATTGATGGGAGAAAAGATGCATACAATAAGGAACTATAAGTGATAAAAAATATTGTTGCAAACAAACAGTGTCAAGGCTTTAACATTTCTTATAGAAAACAATTTCATTTTAAGATGTAATATGGGCAATAATTGACATATGTCTCCAAGTTGATACACTTACAGAATAAATAAATAAATTATAATTAATATTCTCTCCAATGTTGATAGATAAGTTAGCTAAATTTTAATAACAATAAATTCCTTTGCAAAAAAAAAAAATAAACAGATAATATAAATTTATTATCAAAGTCGTTGACAATTGAGGGAAAAAAGTTCTTTAGTGCAATAATATAAACATGAGGGAACAAAATTCAGAAGCTGTCTTCAATAAAATACTAAAAATAATTAAACATTCTTCCTTCCTATTCAATTGTACTTCATAAGATCAAATAACATGTGGGAATCATACCTACCTAAACCAAACAGCTTCATGTGATTTGTTTTGGTGCAAGTTAATCTATTTTTATTTGGAATTGGTTTAATAAATTTTTTTATTTGTTAGAAACATATAATTTGAAATATTTAATTTTTATTTAAAATATAAATATATTAAGATATATTTAAATAAATAATAATTATTTAATATAATTAAAATTATATTAAAAAAATTATAATCTTTTAACGAAACTAAAAGAACCAGCAACGTTATAGTAATATATCAAAAAATAAAGTATATATATATTTTTTGAAAAAAATTATAGTACTCTTAAATTTTTGCCTATTACTAAAATTCAACTCAATTCAGTATCGAATCATACATTAAAAATAATAAATAAAAAGTTTAAAAGCTAAAGGTTGAATTTTTTACGAACGAAACTAAAAGAATCGAGAATATTTTAGTAATGTATCCAAAAATAGATTATATCTTTTTTAGAAAAGAAAAATATTAATACTTTTCAATCTTTGCTTATTACTAGAATTCAACTCAACTCAGCGTCAAATCATAAATTAAAAATAATAATAAAAAGAAATTCAAAGGTTAAGGGT
>JBBYHK010000004.1:1910018-1923723 GCA_038382065.1 Adansonia grandidieri
GAGAATAAATAGCATGTATTATATATACAACAACAACGTTAAAGGAAAGGGCAGACAAAGAGGAAAAGATCGTTCAGCGCTTTCGTATTTTAACAGTAACTCGTAAAAATATAAAAACCGAAAAAAATAATAAAATAAAATTTCATAATTTAAATATTTTTAAAAAATTTAAAAAATAATAATCGATACATAAAAATTTATAAAATAACGTTATATAAAATTTATAATATTAATATATTTATAATATTTTTTTATTAGATTATATTTTTTTTATAATATTTTAATTATTTTTATATTATATTAATATTATCGGATCTGATTCGCATCGAACCAAAGGAGGCACTGACAGGCGCCCACAAGTCTCCATCTCTGATTCCGTCTCTCCCTTTTTTTTTTTTTTTTTTTGGTGAAAATATTGTTTTTACTATTTTTTTTCCCTTCTATTTCAACATCAACTAAACAGATTAGTAATCCCTCTTTCTCCTCTGGTTTTTATTTATTTCTATTATTCTCGGAGAAGCTGAAAATGGCGGAATCGGTGGAGTTGCCAGGTCGTTTAGCAATTCTTCCATTCAGAAACAAAGTTTTATTGCCTGGTGCCTTCATTCGAATTCGCTGCACTTCACACAGCAGGTCCTTGTTTTTCAAATTTCTTGTTTGATATTTGATTAAACTTTTATTAACGAGTTATAAATTCTTCCTTCTCTTGTTTGCTTCTCTAGAAAATCACAGTCTCGGAAAACAAAATTTTATGGCTTCAAAAATTGGAATTTCGATCGTCTATCTGATTCTCTCTGTTCAAGACACGAACGAATTGAGTTTGTTTTGCGATTTGCAATATCATGTTTTATCCTGCTTGTTATTTTTTCCTCTCGTTTTTATCGTGAAACTTACGCGACTTTTGAAATTATAGAGTTTTGTAATTCGAAGTCATATTAACAGTTTATTTTGGTTCTTGGAAATTCAAGCTACTTCACTAATCCTATTTCAGTTATTCCTTTTCAACTTACCTTTGGATTTTATTTAATATTCTGTTTATTTTTTCTGGATAATAAACAAAAAAGCTAGTAGAATTAGGCCTTTTTTTTTTGTTTTGTTTTGTGGTTCCGCGTGGAAGTTTGAATATTAGAGAATAAAGTGATTTGACTGTGCAGTGTAAAATTGGTGGAGCAAGAGTTATGGCAGCGAGAAGAGAAAGGATTAATAGGAATTCTTCCGGTTCGAGATGCTGCTGAGATGTCCTCCATGGATTCCATGTTATCTCAAGGTTGTTGTTTGTGGACTTGTTTTACTATCAAGAAGTCCATTTTTCATAGTCCGTGTTTGAAAGAATGTCTATTGTTTGTGAGGGCATTTTTTTAACTGTTTTTCAGGTGTAGGCAGTGAATCAGGAGAGCGAAGCTCAAAAGTTCAGGTTAGCGCATCAGATGCTCACAACGTTGATGGGAAAAACCACCCGGAAGTTATTCATTGGCATAACAGGCACTTTTCAATCCATCATCTGCTGTTATTTTGTGCTTTCAGATTGCATCAAGACCATATCTTTTTGGCAAATGTCAAGATTCAAAACCTCGTAATTTACTCATTTAGTCCTTGTCATGAGGTAATTCTCTACTTATGGTGCTGGATTATGTTTTTTTTTAAAAAAACTATCTCAGGGGAGTGGCAGCACGTGCTTTGCATCTGTCAAGAGGAGTGGAGAAACCAAGTGGGAGGGTCACATACATTGTCGTCCTTGAAGGTTTATGCAGATTCAATATAGAGGAACTTAGCACACGAGGACCTTACTGCACTGCAAAGATATCTCCACTAGAGATGACTAAGGCTGGTGAGTTGGTATCGCAATCTTTCTTGTGTATGTATATTTCTGTTTCCGTTGTACATATTTTTCTTCAACAGGTCTCTCTCTCTCTCTCTGAATCTCTGGTTCCAGAATAAAGATTTATGTCAAATTGTTTTAGGCTACAATTAACTCTGGGTAGTTTATTGTACTATGCCCGACTATATTTTGTTTTTTCTTTATTTTAGTTGTGAGTGTCTTCAAAAACATTATGATAAAATGTTGTTTATGGTCCTACCATGCATTATTTTAAGGCTATGTCTCATCTGCACCCTGAGTTTCTTCTACCTTTTGAATTTTTTAGAGATTGAGCAAGTGGAGCAAGATCCAGATTTTGTAACACTATCTCGCCAGTTCAAAGCAACTGCCATGGAGCTAATTTCTGTTCTTGAGCAGGTAAAATATGTAAGCTGTTATTTTCACTTATCAGTAACTATGACCTATGCCATTAAGCCAATTAAGATTGTTAGTTCTCTTGTTGATTGAAAACTTTGGGTATGTTATTATGTTGTCATTCTAGTGATACTTGATGTTCCTGTGCTGCTTGTAGAAACAAAAAACCGGTGGAAGGATAAAAGTTCTTTTGGAGACGCTTCCTTTTCACAAATTGGCTGATATATTTGTTGCTAGCTTTGAGATGAGTTTTGAAGAGCAGCTTTCTATGCTGGATTCCGTTGATCCTAAAGTAAGGCTTTCAAAAGCTACTGAGTTAGTTGACAGGCATTTGCAGGTGTGTCATTTGCTGATGGTTAATATTAAGTCTATTTAATTCTTCTTCTGGACTTTATCCAGTCCTTTAATGTATTACTTGTGCAGTCAATACGTGTAGCAGAGAAGATTACACAAAAGGTTGAAGGGCAATTGTCAAAATCGCAGAAGGAATATCTTTTGCGACAGCAGGTTAGCTTTCTTACTTCTACTGCAGGTATTTGTGGAGGAAGTGGAAAGTAGAGGGCTCTACCGATTTTGGTAGTTGTGAACTTATTAATAATTTATGATTTTTTGTTGTCCAGCTGTTTGTATAGCACAAGTAGAGGTGGATATAGTCCACTTGTAAATATCTTTTTTTGTGGCTTCTCATGTCTAATTTTCGGAGCTGTGTTGGCCGGTGGAAAATCTTTACTTGATTGTTACTTATTTTGTAAGTTTTACTGCCTAATTATTTGTCATTTGGCTACTCAAATATATTCCAGATGAGAGCCATAAAAGAGGAGCTTGGAGACAATGATGATGATGAAGATGATTTGGCTTCCCTGGAAAGAAAGATGCAGAATGCAGGGCTGCCTCCAAATATCTGGAAGCATGCACAGAGAGAGTTGAGGTATTATTTGAGATGACAGTATAAATGGTACAATTTTGTGAGATTGCGCGTATAATGTCTTTCCATGGCAAAAGATTAGTTGTTCATAAAATTCTATGCCCTGGGGATATTAATGGAAGCTATAAGCAAATTATCTTATGGCATTTAATTTTTTGGTGATGGTATCACTTGCCTTTCTTGTTTCTCTTACATTTTGAAAAAGTTATGTGATCCAAACTTGTTAGTATCCTATATATTAATTGGATGTGATGTCTAACGAAGTTTATTTGTTTATTATTTTTATTTCAGGAGGCTTAAGAAAATGCAACCGCAGCAACCTGGATATAATAGTTCACGTGTTTACTTGGAGCTTCTTGCGGATCTGCCTTGGCAGAAGGCCAGTGAAGAACAGGAATTGGATCTAAAGGCTGCAAAAGACCATCTCGACTGTGACCATTATGGTCTAGTGAAGGTCAAGCAACGGATTATTGAATATCTGGCTGTTCGCAAGGTTGACCAACTATCTATTTCTTGTTGCCTTGAAGGCTAAATCGTGTATTTTCACTTTGAGGTTCATTTGGTTTGAATTATTTGCACTCAGCTTAAGCCAGATGCCAGAGGTCCAGTTCTGTGCTTTGTTGGCCCACCGGGTGTTGGGAAAACATCATTAGCATCGTCAATTGCTGCCGTTTTGGGTAGAAAATTTGTGCGTATATCCCTTGGTGGTGTCAAGGATGAGGCTGATATCCGAGGGCATAGGAGAACATACATTGGAAGCATGCCAGGGCGTCTTATTGATGGGTTAAAGGTAAAACGGGTTTCTTGAATTAGATTTGATTCTGGACTTTGTATTCTTCTCTATTGCGTACTTTTTTTTGGAATGTTGTGCCCCGCTTCTGGTTAAGAATATGAATACCCATTAGAGGTCTAGATTGTTTTAACAGAATGTCATTTAGCTACCTGTTTGTTCTCTTTCTTCTTTGAGAAATCCTCTTGGTTTCTCATTAAATGATTTATTAGTCGGTAGGGACATATTAGACTCTGTAACTTGATGAGCTGCACTGCTTTTGATCAGTGTAGTCAATTTCCAGTCTTAAATATGCTTGAATTTGATTTATCCAGCTTTTATCTTCTACCATTTCATTGTGTGGCTGTGCTGCATGGTAGCTTTCTATGCTTGCTATATATACACGATTCTGTGCGGGACTGCATTAATATGTTGGGAGTGATGGTGCTTGCATCATCTATTAGTTTGAGAACCTGAAAGAGTCGCTTAGAACTAATTGAAAATTAAGTTTGTAGATTGTAATATCAAATTTATCATAGGTTGAATGATCATCTGTGGAGAATACATAGAATCTGAAGCTTGGAGAACTAAATCGCCCATAAATTAAGATTATCAACATCTTCATGGGAGCATTTATATTATAGTCAATAATTATTGGTCTTACTTTAATGATCTTTTTAACTTTTGGCTTCTAGAGAGTAGGTGTTTGCAACCCAGTCATACTTTTGGATGAGATTGACAAGACAGGTTCTGATATGCGTGGCGATCCAGCTTCAGCTCTACTGGAGGTTCTTGATCCTGAGCAGAATAAATCTTTCAATGATCAGTATCCTACTTTTCTAGGTCTAGATTGTCATGGTGAACCTTGGTTTTCAATAAACCCTCATTTAACTTTATCAATCTGTTATTAGTAAATCCTTAAAAAAATTGCATTGTTGTTTTACTAGACGGCTTTTATTTAAGATTTAATCAATTAGCATTTTTTGAACTGTATATGATATTGTTGCAGATTTTACATGTTTATTTGCATCTATTCCCTTTATGATTAACAATTCATGAATCTAAGTAGATCCCTTGTTGTTCTTTAACTGAGGTTGTATAGCTATTTGAATGTGCCATTTGACCTATCCAAGGTGATTTTTGTGGCTACTGCAAATAGGGTGCAGCCTATTCCTCCTCCGCTCTTGGACAGGATGGAAGTCATTGAGCTGCCTGGATATACAGCTGAAGAAAAGCTCAGAATAGCCATGCAACATTTGATACCAAGGGTTTTAGATCAGCATGGTTTGAGTTCTGCGTTCCTTCAAATTCCAGAGGTATTTGTCACACGTTTATCTTTTCTGCTTTTTTGAGGCTTATGCTTCCATACTTAATAGTATTGGGTGTCTTGTCACTCTAAGTTCGTTAACATCTGTTGTCAGGGCTCCCTGATTGCTGAGATGTTTTCGGAAATTTGTCAACTGGTCTTTTGCATCCCTACCACCTCTATGGTTGAATAAACGATGACAGGAACTAATAATATGCATAGAAGTCTATGCATTTTTTTTTTCCAAGGCTCATGTTACTGCATGATATTTAATTATTTATTGATTATTTCCATGGAAGATCTCTGAACTGTTTCAGTTTTAACATATAACAAAACCAAGCTGCACCCATTTCTTGAACTCTTCTGTTTAGAATTTAGATTGAGATGTCAGACTAAGATGCAAGATCAAAGAAGCAAATCTGATCAGAAGATAAGCATTGAATTTTGCTGTATGATACATTGCATTTTATCTTTTTCTATGCAATCCAACACCTTATATTGGGGAATCTTCTCTTAATGCTTTTCTTTATTGTGGTAGGACATGGTTAAACTTGTCATTCGGAGGTACACTAGGGAAGCTGGTGTTCGTAATCTGGAAAGGAATTTGGCTGCCTTGGCTCGTGCTGCTGCAGTAAGAGTTGCTGAACAAGAACAGGCTGTCTCAGTTAGCAAAGATGTTCATAAGCTAGCTTCTCCACTTCTGGATAGCAGGCTTGCTGAGGGAGCCGAGATGGAAATGGAAGTCATTCCGATGGGTGTGAATAATCATGAGATATCAAATGCATTCAGAATTGCCTCACCTTTGGTACTTGATGAGGCTATGCTGGAAAAAATATTGGGGGTAATAATTCCTCATATTAACTCTCTCTTATCAGGAGATTCACTCTTTTTTGGTCAAGCATGATGACTCACTTCTGCAAATCTTCACAGTTGGCGTTCCTCATTTGGTTTCATCTTAATGTGGTTAGGCAGCATCCTTTTTTTTTAAAAAAAAAACTCAAATACTGGGGAGGGGCCACACTTGTCATGGTGTGAAAGTTTTTGAAAACTAAAAAGTGAGCTCAAAAGTTTTTGGTTTTGCATTTTCCCTTTCCTGCTGCTTCTAGCATAAGCTCTTCATGTATGATATGATCCAAAGACTTGATTAGGTTTATGCTTACTGTAGGCTGAGTTCATATTCTTTCTTAACATGCTCGAGGACACTTATTTACTATCTAATGCAGCCTCCTAGGTTTGATGACCGAGAAGCTGCAGATCGCGTTGCCACTCCTGGAGTATCTGTTGGGCTTGTTTGGACCACTTTTGGAGGCGAGGTTCAGTTTGTGGAGGCCACATCAGTGGTTGGAAATGGTGATTTGCATCTTACTGGACAACTTGGCGATGTTATTAAAGAATCAGCACAAATAGCACTGACATGGGTATCCTCTCTTAAATCACATATATTTCCTACATTTGCATGTTGTGTAAAATTCATGAACATGAATGCTGCTGCTGGTGATTTAAAAATTGCTAACCAAATTGCTGGTGATATGGGTATAATCTCTTGGATCACACATGTTCTTCAAATTGCTATCTGATCTATCAAATTTACTGATTGACGGTCTGAATTATTTAAAAGTTGTATAGAGTGCTTTCTGTCAACTTTCTTTTGATTCCATAAACAGACGTCATATGAATGCTGCTTGTTAATTTACTCATCAGTTTTTGTGCTTTGTCATTAATCATGCTTTAATTGCTTGTCTGTTTGCCCTTTTTCACAATGCTTGCTAAACCAATAAATAGTAATTGAAAAATTTATATATTCCTGTGATGGTTTAATTTGAAAAGAGTTATTTTTTCAGGTGAGAGCGAGAGCGGCAGATCTTAGGTTGACAGCGGCTGGGCAAACCAATCTGCTGCAGGGCAGAGATATTCATATACATTTTCCTGCTGGGGCTGTACCGAAGGATGGGCCTTCAGCTGGTGTGACTCTCGTAACAGCGTTGGTTTCACTGTTTAGCCAGAAAAGTGTAAGAGCAGATACAGCAATGACTGGAGAAATGACGCTAAGGGGTCTCGTGTTACCTGTCGGCGGTGTCAAGGATAAGGTGTGTTAATGTGTTTCTTGAGCTATTTCATACTACTTTTCTTTGTTGCTAACGAATAATATGTTCACCATAAAGTAATAATTGGCATGTCGATATGTTTGATTACATCTCATTTTTTATGTTAGACAATATTCAGTGACAAACAGCTTGATTGCAAATGCTTTTGCTTCTCATCGTGTGTGTATATATATATTTTGTATGTAAAATATGCAGATACTAGCGGCACATCGTTACGGTATCAAGAGAGTTATTCTGCCAGAGAGAAATTTGAAAGATTTAGTTGAAGTACCGGCTCCCGTGCTTTCCAGTCTAGAGGTAATTTTTTTTTTTTTTAAATATTATTCCCTTGATTTGAAGCAAAAGTATTATTCAGGCTGTGACATAGTGGTATAAATTACCTATCTATATATTTTTCCTTAGGGATTTCATCAGGGAACTAGAATCTAGTTTAGACCTTGGAATAATTTTAGCGACTTTGATGGGATTTTGCATCTCGAAGACGCATAATTATGGTGGTCGAAACAATTGATTCTTTTTTAACTTTTTATAATCGAATTGGGTTAAGTGTTTACTGCATGACACGTAAAACTGAATCAGAGTATGGTCCCTATTGTTATTTGCCAGATTCTAGTGGCAAAACGAGTGGAAGACGTGTTGGAGCATGCATTTGATGGGGGATCCCCTTGGAGACAGCACTCAAAATTATGACAAAAGCCGTCGAAGACACATGCATCTGACATTGTCTCTGGTGACCGGTGATCCGGACGGATTGTTTGGCTTGTCTAATCATCTCTACAACATAAAGTTCCAATATATTTTAATTAGCAACTGCCTTTCGGCAACATGTAAATGAGGTCAGCCAAGAGAGTTTAATTAACCCTTTGCAAATGGGGACTTATGTAGGTCTGTTTTCAAGTTTCCCGTTGGAAAATGCTGATTTTCGTATGTATTTTCATTTTGCTTTCAACAAGATCTACATCCGAGGTAAGCCGTCCGATCCCTTCTAATTTATCTTTCTTTTTTTTAATGTATAATTTATAGCCACGTAAGATATTATTATTTTTAAATTAAGAAATACATTGTCGATATTCTGATAGGAAAGTAAGTGTAAATGTTCTCTTTGAACCCCCCCCCCCCAAAAAAAAAAGAAAAAAAAAACGAAAGCAAAAAGATACTTAAAATACTTTGCTTTACAACCGATGGCAGCTATAATAGGGACGGTTAGAAAAATGTAAAACAAAGATATATATGTCTACGGAAAGCAAAATGGAAAAGAAAAGAAAACATCCATTCATTCAATACGACCATACATAGTACATGATTCAGATGCTGTCTCAAACTTTAAAAAAGAAAAAAAAAAAAAAAAAACCCTCCAGATTTAACCGTGGATGTTCGTCCAAATTGCAATCGAAGAGCTTGGATGAAATAATCTTGGATGTTCTGTCTGAAGATACTTATTCTGTCCCAAGAGTACCAGGCACCTGTTGGTATTTGAAGCTTTGACCAGACACAAAAATGGTGGGCTTTTATGTCCCAAGAACCAATCAGGGATTTGGGATAAAGTTATGTTGATGGTCTCGTACAGAACATCCAATTAAGGCAAGGTAATTGGAAAAATTCTACGATAACTTATGCAGGAAAGTGAAAAAAAATGGATATCCCTTTAATAAAGAATAAGAAAGAAAGACAATTTAGCCAAAAAAATTAAAAAAAAAAAACTAAATTATTATGTTGATGCACATATGAGATCCATGTGGCGATTTTCCATCTCTTTTTGGACCAAAGCTGGGTTAGATCTAAGACCTAATCCTATCTGAAGGTCATCCCTTTTTTTTTTACCACTGGAGCCAGCATGCACCTAAATTTGAAGGAGAAAAACACCTTTGGGAATTATCATATCTTATCTCACTGAAAAATACTACTCACCGAACAATCGTCGTGAACGCGCCAAATGGTTTCGCCCAACAGGTTTGCCACAGAAAGAACTGTCAACTGAGGGAAGTAATTCTTCTCTGCCACTGGGAGTGTATTTGTGATGATAACTTCTTGAAAAAGGCCACCTGATAACCTCTCTATCGCAGGAGGACTGCCAAGAAAGGACAATAATGGGAAATGATATCTCAATGAAAACGTTGATACATATGACAATATTTATGAGCTTTTTATCTAGTTCAGCCATGAGTAAGTTAAAACCTGAAAACTGCATGTGTACAGCATGCATAAACCTCCCTCGCCCCCTCTTCATGTAAAAGTGCTGCCCCTTTAGCAATTGTTCCTAGAAAACACAGAAAACTCACTAGTAAAGATAAAAATTGAGTTTAAAACAAAGCCAATGCTTAAAAAGGACCATCTTTCAAGGCAGCAAAGAAAAATCATGTGTATTTGTGATTAAGAACAGATTTATGTTTTCCGTCTTCACATTGCTTTCAACTCACCAGCAGTATCAATCATGTCATCCACCATAACTGCAACTTTTCCTTTTACGTCACCAATGAGGTTCATTACCTGGACAATAACAATCACGCATGGGCTTTGAGACGTTAATAATGTAATAAGTATAGAACTAAAGACAGAAATACAACACGCACTGAGGATTTGAAGGACTTAATGGCTGCAGACATCAGTCTGCTGCCATGGCTGAGACCTCTTGATATCAATTATTAACTTCAGCAATTATTGAAACACTTTCATTAATCCAAAATGTCGACTGAATATGGGAGGAGTGCAACATTTTTCTAACCAATTATGTCCCTATTATAGCTGCCAAATGTACTACCACATCCCTGGACAACAACATACTGTCTTAATCTCTAATAACCGTATCTCAAAAACCTTCGAATAACAATAAATATAATACCAAAATCAATGTGAAAGAAAGATAATGGCAGCAGAGTTGTGGAGAGGGCATTACCTCTGCAACATTATGTCCGTGACGCCTTTTATCCACAATGGCCAAAGGTGCATCTGATAGTTTTTTGGCAAAAGCACGTGCTCGTGCTACACCACCAACATCAGGTGAAACCACTACCAAGTCATCAGAACAAATTCTCTTGCTGGCCAGATAGTCAAGAATCACAGGCTACAGTACACAGCACAAGAAAAGACGGAAGAATTAGTAATCACTTAGTCATTGACGGTCACTAATTATAAGTTTGGAGATATTTATTACTGAATACCTGACAGTATACATGGTCCACTGGAATATCAAAGTAACCCATAGACTGCCCAGAATGAAGGTCACAAGCAAGGACACGGTTTGCACCAGCTTCGGTTATAAGATTCGCAACAAGTTTGGCTGCAATGGATTCACGACCTTGAGTCTGAAAATAAGATTATAGACATAGAGAAGATCGTTTACAATCCTATAAAGATACAGTTTGATTCAAAAAGCTTCAGAAGTTCATTGCCTATTGAAATAAAAACCACCAGAAGCAAGCGCAGTGACTCAATGAACATAATTTCTCACATACTATAGAATAATTTTGTTACTGATTATGATACTAACACTAATGTTATGACACTAGGGTGCTTCAGGACGTCAGATTTTAATCCTTTGATTTGCCCATGAGATCTCATTCATACTAGTATTTTCATCCCAAATAATCTATATGCAGCATTTGAACTTGCCTTTCTATCAGCTCTGGCATAACCAAAATATGGAATCACTGCAGTGATATTTTTGGCTGACGCTCTCCGACAAGCATCTACCATTATGAGAAGCTCCATGAGATTCTCATTTGCAGGAGGGCATGTTGGTTGCACTAAATATACATCGCATCCTCTAACACTCTCTTGCAGCTGAACATAAATTTCCCCATCAGCAAATCGCTTTATGTTGATCTTTCCCAACTCCAGTCCCATGTACCAAGCAATTTCCTGCAATAAAGTGTGAGCAAAAACAAGTTCCAAGAAATAAGAAAATAGAATTGCTCAAGTTCAGAGAGGAAGGGTAATCCTAATGCTAAGAACAAGAAAAGGCACGTGAAGCTTGATAAGGTACAACATGCTCTAAAAGGAATTTGAAAAATGGATCATTTCTATGAATATAGCTCCATCTGCATATCGCAAATTGAGGGAATGCCATTCAAGCGGGCATAATAACTTCAGCTTATTCTCAGGTTTAAACTACAATGGATCATAAGAGATTATGAACAAAACTTTATCCAATTTGAGCAATATTTTCTTAATTCCAGTGAAGATTTAGTTTTGGTTCAAATGATATTTTTGTAAATCAACTTGTATCATCATCAAAAAGTATATCTTTTTTTAGACTTGAAGTTTCAGAAACACCCTTCACACTTTCAGCCTATCACACAACAGCTGAATAACATTAAGATCTACATTTTATTAATCTTATACATTTCTATATGATTATTGAAAGTAAAACCTGTGAAAAAGAATTCTATAAAACACAATACGAAAACCAAAAATGGTAATGCAATAACCTGAGAAAGTGCAGGATTGGCGGTGCCGGAAAACAATTTGAGCTTGGCACCATTTCTGTTAACAGTAGTCTCCATTCGAGCAGATTCCATGAACTTGGGCAATATCCTTTCATTAAGGATTGGAATCGTCGGCTTCCCATTTCCATAATTCACTGGTTGCGTAAGGTCACATTTCTGGTATCCAAAGATTAAGAAAAAAGGGGGCGAGCACCCTTTTATCAGTACAACATTATCATCACTCAAGAAAAAACTGTTTATATAACCCTTTTTTTTTATTTTCCAGTTACCCAAGATTTTGCCTTTCTGTTGAAAGGAGTATGTTTTACTGGAAAATAGTTGTGAAAAATCGAAAGGAAGCCAAAATTTTCAAAGTTTACTGTTGATTCATCATACATCCACACGTGCAGCACATTACATAAGAGTAATAATACCAATAAATATCAAATATTCAGTTTTAAAAGAGAAGAAAAATAACTGTCCAACAAATAACAATAATAATAATAACGTAACTTGAGAACCTTGAAGACATTCAGAAGAAATTTAAAATTTATCTTATATTTTTTAATAAAAAAAGTAAATATTTTCTTACAAAGCTGTTGGAAGCACAGATACGAGAGCGAGAGTCATAGAAAACAAGGCTTTTGTGGATGAGAAGAGAGCAACGAGCGAACAGAGAAGACGAAGATGACGACCTAAACGACGACGATTTACACGGGGAAGGAATCGTCAACGCAGCCATTCCTTTCTTCTTTTGTATTGGAATTAGAGGGTTTGTATTTTCGGCGGTTTAGAAAATTTAAGCGGCGGCCAAAAGAGAGGCTCAGTGCGGTGGCATTCTTGTCGATTGGCGACTGCCTACTGTTGTGGCTCTCCTCTTCTTTTTCCGTTCCTCCACATTTGGATTCTGACGCTTACTCAATTTCCCCACCTTTACTATGTAATAACTATATATATATATATATATATATTATATATGTTTATATATTATACATACATCTTTATGGTAGAAAGGTGGCTCATTAAATAGCAACTAGCATGTGTAGTGATCTCAACGACGTCGTTCGATAGTTAGCCCCACTCCTTTCCCACATAAAAACCTGAACGGTTCACGGGCGGGTTACCTATCAAGGCTAAAAGCCCAAAGAATAATTAACAGATTTGAATAAAAATATTATTTAAAAAATAAAATAAAATTAAAAAATTTATTTAAAAATGGGTTAGATTTTAGTTTTGGTATTCAAGGTTTAATTATTTTTTAATTATATAATATATAATGTTTTATATTTTTATATATTATATAATTTATATCGTATAAAAATAATTATATATCACATTATAGTATAAATATTAAAAAATATATTAAGTTATTTATATTTTAAAACTTAATAAAAATATTAAATTACTAAAAATTAAATTAACAAATATATTTTTTTAAAAAATTTAAAAAATATTATTAATAAATATAAATAGACTTAGAATATCTACTTACAAATACGAGTGAGTCCCAATAAAGTTTGATTCATATTTTAAACTGAACTAAATTTAGGTAACTACAGAGAGCTTAATACAATGCTTAGTCCTCACTTAATCTATGAACACTCATACATAGAAACATAAACAACTTTTTTTTTCTAGGGCAAATTATATATTATATAAATATATGTATACATAAAAATAATAAAAATTATTAAATATATAAAATTTTAAAAATAAATATGATTCATATAGTAAATATTTCATGTTTAAATATAAATACAACATATATATATATATAACGCTTTGTGTTAATTTTGTTGAATCACATCGTGTATTAAACCGAAAAAGTTTAGTCAGGTTGGAGGATGAAAATTGCCCATTCCCAAGTAAAGGCAAGTTGGCAACCCTATCCAGAGGCTGGTCTCTTTCTTTCTTTCTTTGTTTCTATATTTCCTTGTCAAGTT
>JBBYHK010000004.1:1923823-1937546 GCA_038382065.1 Adansonia grandidieri
GCGACTGCCTACTGTTGTGGCTCTCCTCTTCTTTTTCCGTTCCTCCACATTTGGATTCTGACGCTTACTCAATTTCCGCACCTTTACTATGTAATAACTATATATATATATATATATATGTTTATATATTATACATACATCTTTATGGTAGAAAGGTGGCACATTATATAGCAACTAGCATCTGTAACGACCTCAACGACGTCGTTCGACAGTTAGCCCCATTCCTTTCCCACATAAAAACCTGAACGGTTCACGGACGGGTTACCTATTAAGGCTAAAAGCCCAAAGAATAATTATCGGATTTGAATAAAAATATTATTTAAAAAATAAAATTAAATTAAAAAAATTCATTTAAAAATGGGTTAGATAGTTTTAGTATTCAAGGTTTAATTATTTTTTAATTATATAATATATAATGTTTTATATTTTTATATATTATATAATTTATATCATATTATAGTATAAATATTAAAAAATATATTAAGTTATTTATATTTTAAAACTTAATAAAGATATTAAATTATTAAAAATTAAATTAACAAATATATTTTTTTTAAAAATTTAAAAAATATTATTAATAAATATAAACAGACTTAGAGTATCTACTTACAAATACGAGTGAGTCTCAATAAAGTTTGATTCATATTTTAAACTGAGCTAAATTTAGGTAACTACATATAGCTTAATACAATGCTTAGCCCTCACTTAATCTATGAACACTCATACATAGAAACATAAACAACTTTTTTTTCTAGGGCAAATTATATAGTATATAAATATATGCATACATAAAAAGAATAAAAATTATTAAATATGTAAAATTTTAAAAATGAATATGATTCATATAGTAAATATTTCATGTTTAAATATAAATACAATATATATATATATATATAACGCTTTGTGTTAACTTTGTTGAATCACATCGTGTATTAAACCGAAAAAGTTTATTCAGGTTGGAGGATGAAAATTGCCCATTCCCAACTAAAGGCAAGTTGGCAACCCTATCCAGAGGCTGGTCTCTTTCTTTCTTTCTTTGTTTCTATATTTCCTTGTCAAGTTAAAATTATAGTTATCTTTTTGTTTTCTAGCCGGTTAGGCGAGTGTCTAACACTGAAAAGTGAAAATCATCTCCTCTTCAAATTCTCAGGCCAGTTTGATGTAGACATAGATGCCTACTTGTTTCAATAGAAGAAAAAGGAAGAAACAACTGGGAGTTTCCCCCTTAAAATTGGTGGCCATAATTGCTAGGGTAGAAAAGTAAGAAACGTGTATCCGATGGTTTGGAGAAAGCAAATACAGGAAATAATATTCTCTATCACATGTTCAATGTACAATGGCATTTGATGTTACATCTAACGTATCCTCCAATAGAGTAGCTACTCGAAGATAATGTACAAGAGACTGCGCACATGAATCGGTTCACGAAAGCTACAATCTTTCTAACTATACGGTCATGAAGATTTGACCTGACTTAACAGATAATGGCGTAAACCCAGTGGCAGGGAAGCGGACACTTGGGGCGGTGAACAACTAGCCTCAGGATGTTGACTTGCTCGCTGAGATTCTGGAATTCGAAGAAAGAAAATCTGAATGAAAGCTCCAGATAATTAATAATTATTGCTTGAGTACTCCTCGTTAGAAATGTGCATGAGATAAGAGAACTAAGCTGGCTGCCAACTTTCCATATCTTGAAGGAACACAGCAAAATGTGTGACTAAAATGATGAGCCAAGAAAATTGGGGAAACAGTGTCACACAGGATATTAACAATAGGCAACAAAAAGGATTTTCTGGCTTTGGGCAAAGTTCTTTAACTTGCGTCTGTCTTATTATAAACATAATAACCATAAGCCTTTAAGGAGAACAGGGATCCATCTAGCCAATTAAGTAAAAAGACATCTTCATTGATCAGTGGCATTAGCTGCCATTTATTCCATAATTGTTCAAGTTATGGTTTTATCAAGCATCTCCTATATGTTTTTACATGCAAAATTTTATATCATGTCTTTTGGTGGTAAGCCAAAGAGGGTAAGACCAGATTTTAGAGAATGAAGAAAGGATTGTGGTGGGAAGGGCCAACGAAGGAAAGTTTGTGAAGAGACAACCAAAAAAAAAGGAGTTACTCTGAGAGAAGGTATTGATGCTATTGTTGGTATTGGTGGCTAGAAATGAAAGGTTGCCTGAATCTGGATATGGGTGTATTTTGGCCTGCAGGAGAGGGTTCTGCTCATCTTGGAGCTTGAGTAAGTTTTTTTTTTTTTTTTATTTGTGTTTGTTGGTTATGGAAGAAAAATTTAAAGCGCAGAAAGGGTTTATTCTTTATTGTTTTATCGCAAAAACCCTACTTTTACTTGTAAAAAACTTATTTCATCTAAAATGTTATTAGATATTATCATAAATTATAAAACAAATCACATGAAAACCATATATATATTTTTTCTATTTATTGACAAAATTATTAAGCTATCAATTTTGAACTATAGTTGTTTCTTTAAAATTTCTTTATTACTTAAATTATTTTAGTTCATTGATTTTATTTTTATTATAGGTTGATTTACTTTTTCCTTTTTCCATGTATTAAAACGTAATACTAAAAAATAGATACCAAGTAATGATACAAACGTAACGCGCTGGCGCTGCGCCTGGAACTCACCTGTAACTGGCTTTCCATTGTACCCTAAACTACAAGCCAACAGAACAGGGACCGGCGGTAGTGACAGCGAGAGAACTGCTCTCAAGTCCCAACTGTCTTACTACGCAATCTAAAGACAAGTGCTGACTCAAAATACCAAACCCTTTCTGCTCCACGCATTTTGTTTTCTTTACTGTCAAAAAATATCTCACTCTGTTTTGCTCAGGAGTTTCTTTCCGCTGTTCCAATTCCATAACAATAATAAAAAAAAAAAAAATCCAAATGGCGACGATTGCTATCTTAACCGACGCTTCCGCACCCGCTGCTGATTTATCGTCTTTTCGTAACATAACCGACCACTCTCTGTTTCAGTCGGGAATCAATCGGACGAAACGACGTCTCTTTTTCTCTAAAGGGGAAGCATCTTTTTCTATCAGATCGATGAAAACCACTCAAACCGGCGATGTTATCTCCACCAACGGCCGTTTCAACGCCGTCAGTTTTGTTATTCTTTCCCTTTCCTATAAACCCACTTCTTTTTTTCTTTTTTCTTTTTTTTTTTTTCACTTCATGATTGTTGTTTTCAATTGCTCACTTTTTCAGGACAAGCTGAACTCGAAGGTTGAGCTGTTAGACGGTGGGGCTTTAGGACAAGTGAAGATGAACTCGAGCCCTCGGAGAAAAACCAAGATTGTTTGTACAATTGGTCCTTCAACGAGCTCACGTGAGATGATATGGAAACTGGCTGAGGCTGGGATGAATGTGGCACGATTGAATATGTCCCATGGAGATCATGCTTCTCATAAAAAAACTATTGATCTTGTTAAGGAATACAATGCGCAATTTGAAGACAGAGTTATTGCCATCATGTTGGACACCAAGGTATCCATTTTTGTCTAGACATATGTTCATGTTAAATGCAACAGTTGATTGATAACTATAGTATAATTCTTCCTAATTCACTGAGCGATTAGGAACTGCTTAGCAAAACCCAAATTTTAATGGGATGTTTTGATTTCTTTTGTAGATTTTGGGAATTAAAATTCTTTTAGCCATTAGTTGTGATATGTTTGATTTGAACTTTATATAGGGTCCTGAAGTTCGAAGTGGCGATGTTCCTCGACCGATACAGCTAAAAGAGGGGCAAGAATTTAATTTCACAATTAGAAGGGGAGTTAGCACCGAAGATACCGTTAGCGTAAACTATGATGACTTTGTAAATGATGTGGAAGTTGGAGACATACTATTGGTAGATGGTGAGAATAGATTTCATTTTTGATGTCTTTGTAAGCTGAGTTTTGTCTTTTGTTTTAGAATCTTTGTTTTGAATGTATGGTGCTATTATTAGAACCGATTGAATAAGTTTTATGGATTGTTCTTACTGAAGATATGATTAATTGTTTCGTTATGTCATTTCCTCTTGGAATAGACAAAATCTTTGTCTTTTATTCTCTTCCTGTTTTCTGGCCCCGTATTTAATGTATTTGATCTGTAATATCAAAATCCGACAAATTGGTTATACCATTAAATTCGTTTCCATGATATGTTTCTTTTTATTAATCTTTGTGTAATCACACTTCTATTCAAAGGAGTGTGTCTAGGAAGCATTTTCTAATCGAAAACACATTTTTTTCTCAAAGCTTTTAATTGTATATGTAACTTAATGAGTCGCTTTGTGTCTCTGTATGGCAGGTGGAATGATGTCATTAGCTGTGAAGTCGAAGACAAAGGATTTGGTTACATGTGTAGTAATTGACGGTGGAGAATTAAAATCAAGGCGCCACTTAAATGTGCGTGGAAAAAGTGCAAATCTGCCATCAATAACAGGTTTCTTTTTTTTTTTTTTTTTTAAATGTGATGCTATTGCTTTGAAGTTTTAGATCCTTAAAGGTTGTAATCAAAATTTGGATATTATGCGCCATGTTTGCAGACAAAGATTGGGAAGATATCAAATTTGGGGTGGAAAACCAAGTTGATTTTTATGCTGTTTCTTTTGTGAAGGATGCTAAAGTAGTCCATGAGTTGAAAGATTATCTTAAAGGTTAAACTTTTTATACTTTCTAGTTAAGTTATGAAGTTTGTGTATAATATTAAATATATGGTTTCCGTTAAATATATGGTTTCTGTAGTTGTGATTGTACTGTTACCAAACTCTCTTGTAGGCTGCAATGCAGACATTCATGTTATTGCGAAAATTGAAAGTGCTGATTCTATACCGAATCTACAGTCAATAATTTCAGCTTCTGATGGGGTTTGTTTTGATATTCCTGAGCAATGTATTTATAATCTCGAAAAGCTTTAGGACACATAGAGTGAGATTTTGGTGTCGGAATGATGTCAGTTGAAACTTAACTGTTCTCATGGACATTATAGGCAATGGTTGCTCGAGGAGACCTTGGTGCTGAACTTCCAATTGAAGAGGTCCCTTTATTGCAGGTAACATTTAATTGTTGACATCTGTCTCCTTTTTGCTCTATTTGAGAGTCTTGGTATAATAAAATGCTTGTATTGTTTTTTTTTTCCCCCAAAAAAACTCGGATGGAGTGCTATTCAAAGAATGATGAAGTGTTGTAAGCACCATAATACTTTTAAGTAATTGAGAAAATTTTTGGAAGAATTAACATGTAACAGGTTATTAGTGTCTTGTTAAGCGGTAACCTTCGTAAACAAATTATATGATCATTTTGAATTTCAGATCTATTAAAGAAAGAATCATGGATCATACAATGAGGTAAATTTAGAAGCTATAAAATGGTTTTAAAACTATTCGAATTATTTGTCTTCGAGAGCTTATAGAGTCATAGACCAATGTTATGTCCTACCAGATCAGTGAAGTTTAGATTGTAAGATTAAATACCATTGTCCATTTCCAAATATAACAACTTGCCCTGTATGTCATTCTAACAGGAAGACATCATCAGAAGGTGTCGTAACATGCATAAACCAGTAATCGTGGCTACAAACATGCTTGAAAGCATGATTAATCATCCTACACCAACAAGAGCTGAAGTTTCTGACATTGCAATTGCTGTTAGAGAAGGTGCTGATGCAATTATGCTTTCTGGAGAAACTGCACATGGAAAGTGAGTTGACTTGGCTAAAATTTGTTAAAACTAACAAGTCACTACTTATATTTCCAAGACATATTATGTTTTAAACTCTTCTGCTCCCTCCCCTCCCCCACTTATTTTAGGATTACTGGATTTCTGCAAGATTCATGGTTGCTTGTTCGTTTTAGATAAACTTAATCTAGCATTTACCTTATGACATTGTTTTATTGGTATCTGCCTCTTTACAAATTTGTTACTAATTTCTTTTCATTGATGACAACAACCGAAGGTATCCAATTAAAGCCGTTAAAGTTATGCACACAGTGGCATTGAGGACTGAGTCAAGTCTTCCGGTCAGTGTTATGCCTCCAATTCGTTTCAGTGCTTACAAGGTAATCAGTCTTTGGAATTGACTACATGTCATTCAAGTTTGCACCTGTTTGCCTTTTGCCTTATGCCGTGGTAATATGGACGTATGACATTGGCTGAAGAGAGCTGAAAGAAACTTTCTAGTTGTTTTAGTTTCCAATTTTTTTAGTCCTTTATTATCAAATTCCTTCTGTAGTTTTGCTTTCGTGTTCTGACCGCGTTAGGGCATTCTTGTGCAGAGTAATATGGGCGAAATGTTTGCTTTCCATTCCACAACTATGGCTAATACTCTTAATACACCAATCGTTGTCTTTACAAGAACGGGATCCATGGCTATACTATTGAGTCATTACCGTCCTTCCTCCTCAATCTTTGCCTTCACAAACGAGTGAGTTTTATTAGCTATACTACATAAATTATTCATTTCCTATTATTTGGATTTGGTTTTTGACGTACTTTGTGCTTGATAAAAAAAATCCTTGCGTAATGTATGTAACTTGGCTTCATATATATTGTAATGCCTGTGCAAAAGAAAATTCTAACGTTTGATTTTGGTAAACTACCTTAGGGAAATTATTCATGACAATCTCTTTACAGATCAACTGCAAATATAGTCAACAAATGATAGTTTAATTGAGAATTGTTTAGGTATTCTGAATTAGAACTTGTTTCCGTTCCATGTTCTCACTTTTGTGCCATAATTATCATTCTTGGCAGGGAAAGAATTAAGCAGAGATTGGCACTTTATCAAGGTGTCATACCCATATATATGCAGTTTTCAGATGATGCCGAGGAGACCTTTTCACGAGCACTCAGGCTGTTGATGGTTAGTACTTAACTGTGTTTTTTAAAAGAAAATACTTTCCCATGTTAGGTGTAGGATCAATCGATGGTTACCCTATCTAATTTCAGTTTACGGTTTTATAAAAAAACAACACATTAAGGGAGCCAATTGATTTGTATTTCTATTGGATCAATACTTCATATGCTTGAATAGTTTTCTCATACAAATTTTCAATGCCTTAGGACAAGAATTTGGTGGAGGAAGGAGAGAATGTTACTCTTGTTCAAAGTGGAGCGCAACCAATCTGGCGTCGCGAATCCACCCATCACATCCAAGTTCGAAAAGTCCAAGCATGATTTTACGATGTGAGAGTAAAGATACGTTTTTCTTGTCATAAAAGTTACTAAGGAGTAGGTAAATGATAGACATACGTCTTTGGTTTTGTTACGAAGTTTGTAATTTCATTTTTTGAGCAAAGGAAATCGAAAACACAAAATCTAGTTATTCACATGAAAATGTTTGATTATAAAAGAATTCAGATTTAGGAAACGCTTTCTCATTGCAGGTGGATGAATGAGATAATTTCTTTTAAATGCAATCCATTTACTAGGGAAACCAAGTTAAAATGTATGTATGAAAGAGAAGCAGGAAAAAAATTAAAAATATAATTATAAAGAAGGGGAAGAAGCAAATTGGCAAAAGTTCGACTGTCATTATTATCAATATAACATAGAACTTGTAAAAAAAAACCATAGGTAGTGACAGAAATGAAGTTACGGCACAAAGTTTTAGTGGGAAGCATCTTCTTCCTCGCAGAATTTGGTGTATTCCTTTGGACCCATCAAGGATTCTAATTCTGGTAGACTACTCGGCTTCACTTTTATCATCCATCCTTCTTCATATGGGCTTGAATTGATCTTCAAAATCCAACAGCAAGCATGCTAAACTTAGTTTTCCAGCATCAAGAAAAAAAACCAGTTGTAACTATATAGTTGAATTGAATGAGAGGGTTTTTACCAAGCCGGGAGCTTCGGTAAGCTTGGAGTTAACCTCAACGATTTCACCGGAGATTGGGGAATTGACATCACTGGTTGCTTTAACACTTTCCACTGCTCCAAAGCCTTTTCCTTTGGTTACTGAACCGCCAGGTTCTGGCAGCTCCACAAACACTACTTCTCCAAGATGGTCCTGTAAACGGTAGTATCATGTAATGTAAGTTAATTCCTTGGAAAATCATCATGCTTTATTGCATCGTGCCATACAGGGAAAAAAGAAATGAAGCTATCATTTTTGTTTTTTAATTTCCTTGAAAGCTAACAATTCGGGTCCAGAAATCATCTCAAAGCAGCTATTTGAAAATCCCAAAGTGAAAAACAAGCAGCAAGCAGCCACAACATAGCCATTGCTGAAATTTCAACCCCAAGAGCAAATTCATGTAGGCAAACAATATATACTAATTTAAGGAAGTCAAAATTGATGATAAATGGACGAAGGAAGGGAATAACCTGAGCATGGTCAGTGATGCCAATGGTAGCCACTGAACCTTCGTGCTTCACCCATTCATGTGAATCGGCATATTTCAACCCATCCAGAACTGCTAAATATCAACACATTTTTTTCCATATTACAATCCTTTATTCCATTAAAATAGTGGCTAAATAAGCAGAGACATGAAGAATAACAGAATGAGAAAAGGGGTACCAGTGGAAAAGCATCTGGAGATGGAGAAAGCAGGGGAGACCAAGTGAGCTTTGAAGGCACATGAAATTTTGAGTGCATTGGCAGTGGAAGAAGCCCACATTCTCAGTGCCATGTTTATGGGGCCTTCTGCCTTTTGGTTGGCTGCAAATCTACAAAGGTGCAATGAAATAAAAGAGAAGTTGAAGTTTTGTCTCTTTTTTTTTTTTAAATTTTTTTTTTATCTTGTATGAATGGTAGGCAATGAAAGCCTCATCCTATGGTAAGACCTGACTTACAAAGACATGCTCTGCTGTTATTTCCTTTTCATGTCTCAAATTTTCTTGTCTTCCCCCCCCCCTTTTTTTTATTGTTGACATAAACTCTTCTTCAAACAATATGGTCAAATATGATTTTTTCTTTCAAAATCAATTGATAAATTGATTTGTCCTTTGCTTTCTTTCACAAGAACAACATAGAGTTACAAATCATCCCCTGCCCACTCCTTGTTCTTTCTTCTACAGACAGCTCAGTTTACATTTAAAAAGAAAAGGCTATTAGTATAAAATTTATTTAATTTTATAGTTTTTTATGTAATTTATATTTGTTTAATATGATTGTTATAATTCATGTTTTATATTCGTGAAAATCTTAGACATCAAATTTGGATCTTTAGATTCATGCTTTATATGAGTCTTTGAATTTTTTTTTTTTCTACGAAATTAACAAATGAGAGTAAATTCATACATAGCCATTAGAGATCAGATTATGATACGAGAATGGAAGATATTTTAGAGGAAACCAGCGGGAAACACATGAAAAGATGTTGGAAATTACTCTTTGCCTTCACGTCCCTTCTTCCATCATATTAACTTTCGCTATGTTAATTTACTTAAACGTGGTGTAAAGAAATTACTCTCCAAAGTCAAAACCATTGGCTTCTTTGATTCATATACACATTTTGAATAGGCGGGAGGCTTGTTCAATTCTAGGTGCCCTTTTATTTGTTTCTTTTTAGAGCCAAAAAAAAAAGTGAAAATTGTCTGTAATTTGATGGGGGATACAAATATTAGATTTGGTTACTGAATTTGAGCGTTTCCTTGGTCCAAAGTGAGCAACCGTGAAGATCAGTATTAGGAAAACAAAAATCAGGCTTACTTTCTGGAATTCCTTTGATTGAAAGCAGATCAGAAACAAACTAAAATTACTAGGGTATTTTCGGTTCTAATGATAGCTGAATGACCATCTAAGATGTAAGAGCGGATGATGGAATCCTTGATTGCAACCACAAGACTAAATCCTCCCTTGTTGCCACAAAACAACCAGCTTTGTCTTCACTCTGCTTGAATGGTGCTCCAAGTTTCTTCAAATGAGAAGCAAAGGAATCGGACAGTCCATGAGCGAATTTATGAGTTCCAGCACCGGTTTGAGCAGAAAACAGCTCTGGCAATGCTTCTTCCCGCTTAACAATTTTGGCCAAAGCCCCCATCCACTCTTCAAGAGCTGTCTGTGCTGCGCCAACAGATAGCGATCGAACATTCAGACTCCACTCGTCCGTAGTTTTCTTGTGTAAACCTGGGTACAACCCATATAGAGTTCCTAGATAAAGCAGATCATGTGCTCTCTCATGGAGATTCCTACTTCGACATATATCAATCAAGCAATTACAGAATGGTCTTCTGGCATCATCTTTAGTGTCACTGAGGATACACTTAAACTCTTCTTTAACAGTGTCAAGACTAGTTTTCTCATCTTCAATCAATTTCACAAACGCAACTAACCGAGGATTAGCTCGCTGCAAGCAAGGGAGAACTTTATCCATATCCTCCCTGCTCTCGCACAGTGACACAACAGACAACAGGCACCCACAGAGCCTATCATCCGGTTCAATTCCTTGTTCGATTGCGATAGTAAATACCCTCACCAACTCATCTATTCTTCTAGCCTTCCCCAAGCATTGAATCAAACAAGTGCTTCCCATTACATTGAGCGCAACACCCACTTCAAACATCTCTTCGAACAGCTCCATCGCCTTATCAACATTTCCTCCACTGCCATATATGTTAAGCATTGCTGTGTAGCTCCAACTATCTGGCCTGTAATGCTCTGATTGCTTCATATCCATGAAAAGCTGCTCTGCCTCCTCAACTAAACCAATGTCTGCAAACATAGTTAACAAAGTATTGTACAAAATAAAATCCATAGGCCACTCTTTTGACTTCATTTCCTCCCATAATTTCAATGCATCTTTTTCCCACCTCGCCTTGCCATATATCTTGGCAAGGACAGTTAAAGTCTTCTCGTTTGGGGTTAAACCAGACGCAAGCAATTCCTCGAAAAGTCTTCTTGCAAACCCAGGTTTTCCTGCCTTGCCCATAGCCTCTAACAAAGTATTGTAAAGAACCAAGTTGGGCCGCAGACCAAGAGACTTCATTTCTTGCAAAACAGACCGAATGCCATCATAATCTCCAGCCTCACCAAACATCTTTGCCAATACAGAGAACGTAATCAGGTCAGGTTTCCAACCACTAGCTACCCCTCTCTCATACAAGCTCAGTACTTCCTCAACCTTACCCAATTTCGCATAAACATCTAGAATTGCAGAATAAGTAACTTCATCAGGCATCACACCAGTTCTATACATTCTTTCAAACCACACGACAGCCTTATCATATTGATAGCATCTTTTGGCACAGCTAATAATAGTTGAATACGAAATGTTATCAAGTGGAATCTCATTGCTTACCATTTCATTAGCAAGTACCTCAATGAGCTCAAACTGCCTCCCAACCCTCAAAGACTTCATTATGACATTGTAGAATATAGTTTCCATAGGGAACAAATTCTTGGACTTTATCCAATTGAAGAAAAGGTGAGCCTTTTGCCATGGTTTCAAGCTGTTGAGTATCAAAAGCGCATTTTCTCTTGCGGGTTGGTGTGGGAATTCCTCAAGAACACTTAGGAAAGCACCTTCACTGTTTTCACAATCATTCAGCTTCTTTGCAAAGAGTTTTAGCTCCCTGACTTGTGGATTATAAGCGTTAGGTGACCGCGTTTGCCTTTGGAGTGAAAGCACTGATCTTTTAGGCTTGGAGGGATTAACCCATGTAGACTTTGGCTTTGACACGAGACTAGCTTGGTCTTTCTTGGGAAGTGTAATTGTGGAAAGAAGCTGGAGTTGCTCAGATAAAGATGGGGTTTTTTTGGGTGATTCTGGGCGGTTTTGGGGAGGTTTTGAAGAAGACCTGGCGGAGTTACAAGAAATGAAAAATTGTCGCCTGGGGTTTTGCTTCTTCACCGTTTTGGTGAAGAAAATGGATCTTTTTGTATCAGACTGAGGGACTGTAAAATGGACATCCAGAGCAGTGGAGAAGGTTGCAGCCATGAATGAGCAAATGTTATTCGAGTGGAGAAATAAAAGAAATATGTGAAGGATAGCTCCGGTCTTCGTTATTTATAGGACAGTTAATGGCTTGATTGCCTTATCTGAATTGTGAATTCCCAAAGGCCATTAAAGCCTGTAAAGAGTCCTAATTCTTGGCCCAAAAAAAGAAAGAGGATCATAATTCTCCAATAAGCTAATTTTGATTTGGGAAAAGAATTGCTTTAAGTCGAGAAAAACATATATTTAGTTTATGGATGGTTCTAACTGTTGAGAACATAAATTTATTTGATAAAGCTCCAAATAAAATAAAAATTTAATATTGGAAAAAAAAATGTAAAAATGAGATTGAAGCCTAACAAGATCCAAATAATTTTGATGAGAGAGTTAACAGTTAGTACATTAGTACATTATGCCGATAGGTATGGGGGAAACATAAGATTTGTAAAGACTTTTTTTTTGTGGGATAATGCTTAAATAGAATTAGTAATAAATGAAAAAAAAAAAAAAAGGTGTTAGAGATCCACCTTGAGCGTGAGTAACCTTAATCCGATGTCTTGATTATTAATAATAGAAAAATCCGAAAACTATTTTTAATATATAAATATTAAAATTTAAATTTTATGTTTATTTGTTTTAAACGGCAAAAGTGAAAGCATTTTATTGAAAATGAAGAAAAAAAACGAAGCGGACTCCAATAATACAACTAAATCCCACGACTAAAATACGATGTCATAGCCAAGCAATGAAAGCGCCAACTCGATCTACAGCTTGTCTTGCTAAAGCACTTGCAAATTTATTAGCAGATCTGTTCTTGTGCTTCAATCGAAAACTCTCCAATTTCCTACTAATGCGATCAATATCATGGAACATAGAGTCATACTTCCAAGGTCTGCCCCTGTCGTAATTGCCCTAAGCCACTACTTATGTAGAATCACTTTCTATTTCGAGCTTGATGGATGAAACATTCTGTTTTAATTCAATTAAAACGAGTGCTCCTTTAACCGCCCAAAGCTCGGCTTCATTTGAATCCGTTATCCCTAATGGCTTCGAAAATATAGCCAAAACGTGTCCTTCGTCATTCATCAGAACACCTCCAATTCCTGCAAGTCATGGTTTTCCTCTTACTGATGCGTCCACAGTGAATTTCCACCATCCTTTCTCCGGTGCTGTCTAAATCACATTACACTTCCGCTTGATGGACTTAAAGCCTCCATTAAACAAGCTTGGATCACGAACTAACTCATCAAATCAACTAAAATCTTGAGGCCCTTTTGCCTACACCTACCAAGCAAACCTGTTTTTAATACAGAAAATAATTGAATTAATATCCACTTGTGACTCCTGAAATACTCTACCATTTCTCCACAACCAAATTGACCATGTTACAATAGCAAATAACATAAAACACATCTCTTTGCAAACAAAAATCGGTTTACTGTACTCCCTGTTAGTTTGTGGGGAACCGAAAACATGAGAAATTGATGAAGGCTTCAAGGCGTGTAGCAATGCCACTTTCTTTAAGGTTTTATTCGCCCTCACTATTAGTTAGGTATGCAAAAGGGTTACCAGCGTATAAGCCTCGAGGATACAATGAAGCCCTACGATTGACGGCATTTTGCATTGACGACATCAATCCACGATGCACTAAGCAGTGTGTGATAAAACTACCAAAATTCTAGTGTAGTTTTCTATCTACTTTTCTTTCTATGTCTTTCAAATGAGAGGGGTTCTATTTATAGGCAAAGGAATGCCTCTTCACATGGACATAACTTTTCTTGATACATGTCCATTTGGATACTCACATCACTTGGTAAATAACCAAGA
>JBBYHK010000004.1:1957743-1969053 GCA_038382065.1 Adansonia grandidieri
GGGGGTTTTTTTCTTTTAATATATATAATTTAAAAATAATTATTCAAATGCAAAAAATTGTATATATATATATATATATGTTTTTATAAAGATATAATAAAATATATATTTATATTTAATATTTTCTTTTAATTCTTAATACTATAACATTAGTGTGCTTTTGAAAATTTTACATCTAAAAATTGAGTTTCATTGCAAGTTACTATTAATATTATTGTTGGTACAATTTTCAAAATCAAAAATTAATTTTTTATTATAAAATATTAATAAATAGGT
Source organism: Adansonia grandidieri (assembly GCA_038382065.1). Lineage (NCBI taxonomy): Eukaryota > Viridiplantae > Streptophyta > Magnoliopsida > Malvales > Malvaceae > Adansonia > Adansonia grandidieri. Next base: position 1,958,020 of record JBBYHK010000004.1, read on the forward strand.
AAAAAATTTTGATTTTTATACTGAAAATCATAGTTTGATAATTCAAATTAAAAAGTTAAAAAAATAAATTTTTACAATTTAAAACTTGATTTTTGGATAAAATAAATTTATTATTTTTACCTCTCCAAGAACTTTTATAATTTTAAACTATATTTTTTTAACATTCCATCATAATTTTTTAAAACAACAATAAAAATTTTTAAATTATATTTTTAATAATTTTAAAATTTTTTTAATTTTAAAATTTTTTTAAAACAATGCTAAATTAATCCTTAAAATAAAATTCGAACAAATGCAAACCACACGGAACAGACCAGTGGACTTCTGCCACGCCTGCGTAGAAAAAGCATAAAAAAAAAAGAAATGGTCGTTGCCTGGTACAAGAGACAAGTTATGGACTAGACTTTTAAACCCCAGGCCTTGTCAATGTACTTAGCCCGTCTAAAACTGCAGGACAATGAAAATACTACATACGTTATATATATCTTTTAGGGATTGTGGTGGTGGCCTTGTAGGATTATCACGAAATAGAAGAAAAGAAGTGGCAAGCGGGAGACATCACTTGACCAACCTTTTGAGGTTGATTCCATCGATGTTGGCTTTGATATGAAGTCCCCGTCACTTTTTTTTTCCCATCTAGATCTCAAAAGTAAATCCTACAGTCACTAAATAAAATAACTTCACAAACGTGTTATTTACATACGAAAGGCATGATGAATGATGCTGTTATGTTTTTTGTTTTCCACCCTTCACTTACTTTTAATGCAATAAGATACACATGGAATATGGGTGTTGCTATAAGTGAATATATAGAGATAGACCCCCATTGATTATCAATTTTTCCTAATCCATGATGTCATTAGGTTTACTAACCTTTACATGATATGATGCTTATTGCTAGGATAGAGTTAGCTGATACGCATCGATCATGCTTATCATGCTTGCGCTATGATATTGATCTTTGTTTTTTTTTTTTTTTTTTTAATTTTTTGTATTTTCCGTCTCCCAATGATGGGTCCAATAGCATCCTATTCGTTCGCATTGATTGGTTCATTAAATTTGTAGTACGTCAATCAGTTCACCAAAATATTACCTAATCCTCCCATGTATCGTGTGCAATGAAGTCAACGGCGATTAATGCCTTATATTGGAAAAAGCTAGAAACCCTTTTTTGAATCGAAGTAGAAGATCCTCGGCTGAAAGAAATAATTAAATTAGAACACAAGCATTTTATCTTTGACAGACAAGTGGGATTGAATTAAGGCATGATAGAGCGAAAGATTGTTTCTGATCAACGAAAAATAGAGCCCAAGTTCTTATAGTAATTGATATATCCAATATTTTCCTTCTGGACACTCGATGGATGTTTATTATATAAGTGGATATGAACGGATGCTAGACATGCTGATGTTAGGTCCCATTATGAAATGCCAAAGTTTGTTTGTGATACAACCCCTCATCTCTACCCCTACGGTGTCTAGAGGTTGGGGTCACATTTTTTCAATAATCAGTTATCGGAACACAACTTGGAGGGACCTTCCCTGTAAAAATGAAACTCCTTTAGAATTTTACATCATTTGACTTTTGAGGAACAGTCCATTGCATTTCATTATTTGGATTTTGATGTGTTCTAGTTTTTTTCCGAGAGGCACTTGGGATGCTATTTGGTGGGGTTAGGGTACGCCGGTATCTCCCCAACATGGGGCTGGAATCAAGAGTCATACCCATAAATTGTCCCACTTGATTTAAGTGGGGTGGTCAAACTCAAGGATTATCATTACAATTTTTTTTAATGAAAGTTACAAATACCAATAAAAATAATCATTATAATAAGATATTACACTATAAAATTTATGAAATAAAATCAAACAAATTAATCAACATATAACTAAATAAATTTAACAGAAAATAAAATTAAATTTACATAAAAAAAGATTTGAACTTGAGATCTCAAAATTTCAAGACTGCTTTTTTGTCATTAAGTCAAAACCTCATTGGCAGTATAATTTATAATTTATGAGTAATATTAAATAGATTATGATGTTTTCACATTGTTAATATATAAATACATCCATATGATAGACAAGTAATATGATAACCTTAATTAAGATATTTGTCAATTTTACTTTGATGTTAAACACCTAGATTTACGTAAGCTAGCTAACCTGTTTCCGTGAAATTTGGGTGCTCGTCCATTTCAAACCCTAATTATTTTATGATAACATTGGTTCCTACCTGTTTGGCATGTGTGGCTTGGAATTAAATTCAATTCAACTTTATTCTAATTAATGCCAATCATTTCACGTTGACATAATTCCAGAAGAGCAACCAGATGAATTTAACGGAAGTACAACATCAATACGCTTTTAGTTTTTTTTCCTCACCTTCAGGCCTTTAAACTTTTTAGATTGGTTTATCTAAAGCCAAAACAGTTGTATAGATTTAACAGATCTCCAGAAATTAAACCTCCATATAATTATTTATCACAATCCGTTTCATTCAGGCATGTGGAATCCCACCAAAAGAGGGGAAAAATCTGAAAGCTTGATGCTTTTACAATATGAATATATTGGCTTATTATCACTGTAAAATTTAAAAAGTTTAAAAATTATCAATAATTATGTTTAAAAATAAAAATCATTTTTAATAATTATTTTTTAAAAAAATTTTAAAAATAAAATTCATTCCCGATACTGTTACTCAATAAACATTTGTGTTGATTGACATATTGGATTGTAGACCTTTTCATAGTAACATAATAATGCTGTGAAGAGTGAGATTCCGGACATAGAAGAAGGGGAATATTGTGCTATTTGTTATGACTGATTTTATCTTAATTCCTACAAGCATCAGCCTTAAACCATTGGAAGGAGTATAATATACCTTTACCAATAATATCTCTGATTTTAAAACCTGTTGCTATTGGCTATTCCGACATTGAGGCACGGAAACTTTATATCCTCGTTCGTGTTCAATTTATGCCAGGTTCATTGACAATCACATTTATATTGACCTGAAAATGTGGGAAGAAGTCGGGTCACATATAGTTTTAAAGTTGACTAGCTTGTTCATTGCATTGACAAACTTATAATTCTCCGTTACCATTGTTTTCTACATCTAGAAGCCTTAAAATTTGAGTCTATTAACAGTTCAGTCATTCCAAATCCTACACAAACTTAAGCGCTAAGTGCAAGTCGTGGCGAAGACATTTGCCTTGCTTCTGCGCTCTGCCCAGAACGTGGGAGAATATTCAGCTTTCAGGCACTTAATTTTACACGATTCAAGTCCCTGTAATTGCCTCCATTTTGGCAGACATGAATTTCGTTTTCTTACGAGAATTTGCACTGAGGATCAGCTTCCACAAATCACTGACCGTCACTAGTCCTCTAGTTTAAGAATCCTAAGCCTGCCCATCAAGAAGATCGACAGTAAGAGTCAAAAGGAAAATGTCTTGATTGAACACTAATCCTGAGTTTCTTTTAATGTAGACATGCGACATTTAGACTTGTAAGAAACGGTATGCTTAAACTTTTTATGGACATGGATTCTTTATTGTCCATTAAAGTTTCATGAAGTCCGTATGCGTACTATGATATGAGTACCCAAAATTGCTCAATTTTGGGATATATAGTCTTCAGCGAATCAAAACAAAGAACTTCCCAGATTTAAATGGTAGCATGCTGACGTTTGACAGAAGATCTACTTATGTCAGCAAAGCATTAGTTTTATTAGGATCGGGCAAATGCAAAAAATTTTTGGAAGCTAGAGTCCAAAATGGAATGATTTATTGCTAAATTCTCGGGGGTGGAGACACTGAAATATGGTCAAATATAAGCATGAGGAATGCTTTACACCAAACTATCCAGCAAATGCTCCACTATTGTTGGGAATTATTGTTGTTTCCCTGGCTTCGGACAATAAGCGGAACAAACAATAATCATCGCTACTGTCCATGTAAAGCTGACAATTTTATTCATATAGGTTCCAAAAGATTCAGCTTATTAAAATTTTCTACCGGCAGTCGAAGAAGTAAAAGAGCAGATGTTCTGGTCTGAAGAGAATATTGAGCCGTAAAGTTTGGGCTTTAATGTCCAATTAAATGAAAAGATCCGGTCAGTATAGCAAGCAAAAATGGGGTCAGTCTGGTGTTAGGGTTTTGGGCCTCTTGTTGTTGAATTTAGTTTTGGGTTCGCTAGGGTTCAGTGATGAAACAATAAAAGCCCAAATCTTCTTTCCGTAATCCAAGTCTTATCCACAGTCCACATCAACTGAAACTTGGCAGTTGACATATTTTCCACCAGAAAAGAAAAGTGAAATCTTTGGCTACGAGCCAAAGCTCAAAAACAATGGCGGCCACTGAAGCAGTAGCGACACTCTCCTTTTCACGTTACCCTGCTTCTTCCTCTAATAAGTCCCTCTTATGTTCCAAACCCACAAGACTCACTTCCTTAACGTCCCACATTTCCAAGTCCACCCCTTTCCTCTCGCACAATTTCTCCATCTTCTCTCCGTTAATCAGCACCCAAAAGAAGCTAGATTTTCTACTCTGCTCTACAGTGCAAGAAGTAGGCTTAGAAGCTGAAACAGAGAAAACCCAGAAATCAAATGTGAAAAGAAAGCTTTTTGTGTTGAATTTGCCGTGGTCTTTTACTGTTGCTGATATCAAAGACTTCTTTGGCCAATGTGGGGACGTTAAAGATGTTGAGGTTCATTCTTTCTCTTTAAAACTATAGGTTTCTCTTTTTGTCAAAAAAAAAATTGTGATGATATAGAAAATTGGTTTTTTGCTATGTGGATTCCTTTTAGATTATAAAGCAAAAAGATGGGAGAAATAGGAACTTCGCATTTGTGACAATGGCTTCTGGTGAAGAAGCTCAGGCTGCTGTTGATAAACTCGATTCTCATGTAAGCCTTTTTTTTAAAAAAAATAATAATAATTTACTCTTTTGTTTGGTCCTCGTAAATATAGGGTATCTTGTTTCCTATCACAATTTTTATCTAAGTTTTGCCATGTATTCTCTGAAAGCTAATCAACTTTGTTTTTTTACTTGCCGAGGGAAAATATAAATCGTTTTGCACATTTTCATGGTTAGATTGGACTAAATGAAATCTTTTTTTGTAGTGGATATATGAATGATTGTCATTTTTAAGATATTAAATTATGTGCAGTGAATTAACCAGGCCCTGTTCTTCTTTTAAATAAGAGATACTTATTAAAATTCGGGGTTTGAGCCGGTACCATTTGATTCTTGGTGGTTACCCTCGCTGTATGAGGCTGTGAGCTTGTGATGGAGCAAAAACTGAAAAAAAGGGAAGAAGATATTATCATCAAGAATAAAATAAGAGAATTACTTTCCATTAAATATATCGCATTTTGCATATTCAAGTATGATTTATGGTGCAGGAAGTGTCCGGGAGAATTATTAGGGTAGAGTTTGCAAGGAGATTCAATAAACCTTCACCGGCATCTTTGCAGCCAAATATTCCTTCTCGTGAGACACGTCATAAACTTTACGTGTCGAATCTTGCTTGGAAAGTTAGGTCGAGTCACCTCAGAGAATTTTTCTCCGTCTTTAACCCAGTTTCAGCTAGGGTTATTTTTGCTACCCCTTCAGGACAGTCTGCCGGGTATGGCTTTGTTTCCTTTGCCACAAAGGAGGAAGCTGAGGCTGCAATTTCTACTCTAAATGGGAAGGTAATCAAATTTAATCTATGCTTTCTGCAATCTGCATCATTTTGCACTATTTTCTGCTTATGCTTGGAAAGCGCTATCATAGACCATGAATGTTGGCTAATATGATTACCGGGCTAACTACATTGGTTTTAAGGCTTATCAAGGTGACCTGAGTAGAACTCTTTTGTACTATGAAATTGTCTTGGACATGAGTTTGATGTTCCTCTCAATATATAAAAAATTTTACATTTATGTTCTCGGAAACTTATTTCTGTAGTCAAAGTAATGCATTCTGAATTCCTATTTACTTTTGTTCTCTCACTCAACTGACTCCTTGTTACAATTCTTGCTAGATTTCTGTAAGTTCATCGCCATAAGTTTTTTACTAGCTGATGTAGTAAATAAAACAACCACAAAAAAATTGAAACATTGAAGTCAAGAATATTAAGAATATTTCTATAAACTAAAAAAATTTCTTCACAATACATCAAATAACATGAGAATATTTGCTATGGACTTAAATTGTACATAATATTGTTTGTTACTTTTGATTTTGAGCATTTGTGCATTTTGTTGATGAATAATTTCTCCGAAAATTTCTTTACACATCAGCTTGACTGCAAACATTAAACTGTTCGAACGAACTCATCATTCTTCATTTTTCAGGAATTGATGGATCGACCACTAAGTTTAAAATTCAGTGAAAGAAAAGGTGATGAAGCTGGAGGTGAAAAGAAAGAGGAAAAGGAGCCTGATGACCAAAATGAAGAAGAGTCTTAGATCTTCACTAAGTTCCCTTGGACATCATCTTTCCATACTTTTCAGATTAGCGTACAAATGGTACTTTTAAGTCAGAAAGTTCTGTCACGTGCCCATAGAACTGGTCTGTAAATGTTTTACACTCTCTCTATATTTTTCCTTTTGTTTGTGTCTTAAACTCTTAATAAATTTTCATTTAACTTAGTAGGCATATTATATGTATTTAATTGATCTAGATGGGAATTATGTTATCTCAGATGATTATTTAAAGATTGGTTTATTCCACTTTTCCATTTTTAACACCTTGCTCTGCTCACCTTATGCAGCAGATACGAAGTTATTTCTTTTATAACAATGAAATGTAACATGGAAGCAAATCCCTCTGCTTCTATTATAACAGTGATGCACCAGAAGAAGCCATTGAATGCTGAATTCTGCAGGAATAACCGAATAAGCAAAATCCATATTCTGTGGGATTAGAGTGTTTCCTAGTTTCCTTTCCATGGGAGTGAGGCAAAACTCTTGTAGCTTGCAAGAAAATTCGTCATTCATTCCAGCAATGGATTTTACACCCTGCAGATTCTTGTGCCCTCCACCAAAGTCTCCACTTGTTTCTTTCATTAAAGGATTCGAGATCTTTATGAGTAAAGTGAAAGAAATTGTCGAGTGCCATGACAATGTAATTTACGTTACATAAATCACAATAGTGTTTATATTTGACATGGAATTAATGTTCCATAAGATAGTTTTCGATAGTTTTCCCCTTTTTTCCTTTTTCTTTTCCCCCCCTGAATTAAGCCGTTTGTGTTGGGTTTGAACTCCCAATTCATTATCTTTAAACATTTTATTATTGCTTGAGACTCAAGATTTTGCATATTTCCGTCATTTGTATCGATTGCTTTTGGCTGCACATCTCAAGAACGCACTTATTATCACTCTCTTCAATCTGCTACAAACCTTATACATCTACATTTTAATCTTTCACTTTACGGACTGATACTATTGTGGGATTGTGAAACATTAATTTATCTGCACCATTTTTTTTGTTTAAGTAGTCATGCTTGATACTTGAATCTAACATATATTTGCACATGAAAATAAGAATATAATTTTTCAAATATATGAAAAGAATTAAAAATTGAACATGTTCATGATAGATGCATACTTATATCCAACACTAACCTCCGAATTTAGGTAACAGACTTGAACTTGATCATGTTAAATATACTCATATTTTAACCATATTCAGTAATTAATAACTTATTGTTAGTGGTATTATTCTTATTATTACATATTTAACGGAATCATTTTTAACACATAATGGTAATATGCCTTTCAAATTTTGATGATTCGATTTTTGTCCTCCTGGTCAGACCTCTCACCCAAGTTGGGCAATGCATATCTTAATTTTCATTCCCTGCAGCTGCTTTTACAAACTAATTTTTTTGACAGAATGTTGAGACATTGGCCCTTTTATCTCTGCTCTGGTTGCTTTAAGATTATCATAAGTTTATATAAATGGCCCTTTGGAATGCGCAAAAAGATCGGCGGCAAAGATCATTAAAGTTAATAGGTCATCGTTCTAGATCACTAAGGGTTTAAAGGATGACTCCGGGGAGAGATAGAGACCACTGAAAAAGTGGAAATGAAAAGAAAGGAAAAGGTAAAGAAATTAACTGTTTGGTTAGAGAGAAAGTGGTTTCTTGGTCATCACACTTGACTAAAGAAAGCTTCTCATTGACTAGAACTGCCTAATTCATTGATCTACTGTAATTCTTTCCTTTTTTTTTTTTTTTATTTTTAAAGTTTTGACAACAACTTTACCTTGTAAAAGAAAGTCATTTCCTATCCCAGAATCTGACCTGGAAAATAGTTTTGCGTCGCTTTAGTTTCAGCTTTTCTTTACTTGCTCTTTTTAAGGAAATCGAAGTCCCTTGCTTCAATGACAAGGAAAATATATGTGGGAGAATATATGCTTATCTCAGGTCGAATTTACAGACCAATTTCTGAGGCCCTTCAGCTAGAATTTGATGAATTTAGAGGTGACAATGGACAATGGAGCATTACGTTTCATTTTTCTTGGGATAACTATGTCTAGTATCTCAGGAAATATTCCTACTTTTTTTTTTTTTTTTAATATTCAGTGCTCTTTTCCATTATAATAAAACAATGATAAGGCTTTTAAACCATGCCAAGATGCAAACAAAGATTACATTGACCCCAAATTCTTGCAAATATTTGGTCCTAGGGCCTACCTTACCTTGGTAGACCGTGACCAGTCTTTTCATGATTCAGGCAGAAATTCTTTCATGGCAAAAGGCTAGATTATCACTTTCCTTAATTCCAAAAAACAAGTAGTTTTAAACTTCATGAACTTCCATCTGGTAAACACCTAATCTGACGGCTTATTGTTGGGGATTACGTGAAAGTCATCACAAGCTTCAACGGTTCCACATATTTAGAAGACTGAGAAATATGCAACATATTCAGTTCAACTGCAACGGTTCGAAGTCAGTATTAAAAGCATTCATTACTTTAATGGATGTCCAACCAACATCACCCGCTTGTTAACATATCATTATCCTCACATACAAGAAGATAGCTATAGAAGGAAAGGAAAGAAAAGAAAAGAAGAGTAAGAAAAGAAGCAAAAAGGAATACCCATGAGTATCCCTCTTCCTGTTTTCCTGTCTTTGCTTTGCTTTCCAAATAAGCCTCTTTGGGCTTTGGCTGCTTTTTCACCCTTTCTTATATCTTCAATAAATGCATTTCAGGAGGAGCCCCTCGTAGGCTTACTCTCTGTTCTAGGCTATCATTCTTTTGCACATGGAATGTCCAGTTGCAATGCATTAGCCATATCCGCAATTAGGCCATCCTATTTGCATTACCAATTTATATGATCGATCCTAAAATTTCTCAGGAGTCTCTAGAAACAGGTTTTTGTAAATTTCCGGTGGTTTCACTAAGTGCTCTAAAGGGCTATTCCAGTTTTTATCTTTGTTGTTTAGGGTGCAAGGTGCCAATGATCTAATTCTTATCCTTCCTCATCATATATTATTGTATCCGAAACCGAAACCTTCTCCCATAGGGAGAAGAAAAATCTTTTGTTAAAAGTGATGTTAAGTTTAATTATATAGAGTTTTTCTTGACTTGTCTTGGGGACTATTAGTAACCCAAAAACCTAGGTGCCATACATGAACACCCAAGACTGTTCTTTAGGCTTCTGTAGCTTGTATTGTCCACAGTGGTGCTACATCATCTTCCCTTCTCCGCCTCCCATAGAATTCCCTGATGATGATTCAGGCCCTAATTTCTCCCCTCTTATGATTGCAATTATTGGCATTCTGGCCAGTGTTTTGCTTCTAGTATGTTACTATATGATAATATCTAAATATTGTGGGAACGTTGACTCGACTGGAAGAAGAGAAAATCATGACACTGATGAAGTATTGGAAGACAATCACAACCCATCTACCCATGAGCCATGGCAGACTTCAACTACCGGTTTGGATGAGGCTCTCATCAAGTCCCTTACAATTTGCAAATACAGAAAGGGTGATGGCTTGGTTGAAGGAACAGATTGCTCCGTTTGCCTCAGTGAGTTCCAAGAAGATGAGAGTTTAAGGCTCTTGCCTAAATGCAGTCATGCTTTCCACGTCCATTGCATTGATGCATGGCTTAGGTTTCATTCAAATTGCCCTTTGTGTCGGGCTAATATAATCTTTATTAGTGCTTCACCACTTCCGTTGCCATATCCAGGCAACGAATTTTTGCAGGATAGGCAACCTGTAACAAATGAAAATGTAGCTGCCGCACAGGACTCAGGAAGGAGAGGTGTGACAGTGCAGGAGGTGAACAGAGCTCAGAGCGATCTTAGTGAATTGCCAAAGACTCCGATACGTGCTTTCAGCTATTTAGGCGACGCTCAAGGAAGAAATACCGTAATTGAGATTAGAGAAGGAGGTTATCAACAGATGAGAAGATCAGTTTCCATGGATCATTTATGTCAAACCCAGCTTTCAGTTGCTGATATTTTGCATATGAATCAAGAGGAAGGCACTAGAGTTGAAGAGTGCCACTTCTCATCAAGTACTGCTGGATCATCAAAACAGTCGGCAGAAGACAGTAAGATTAGCAATAAAACGAGGGGCTTGCACTGTGTAATGAACCCTATTGAAATGAAGAGATCCTTTTCGAGTGGTAGATTCTTTCTTACTGGACAAGGAAGAATAAGAGAACCTTCTATTCCTCCCTAAATGTAGCCTTTTTGACAATCACATTCCCAGCATATAATCATGAAGAGATGGAACGATTTGCCGTGACTGTCTTACATTTATCATAGATAAAGATTTTGTGTGACTGTCTTACATTTATCATAGATACCTAGTTAGCCTAAGTAAGAACCTAATCTTCTTATGAAATCAAAAGATATCTCAATGCTTTTTTAAACTTTGGTCATTTCTCTCTGCTTCATTGATTAGATCATAAAAAACATGTCTAACTTGTTTACAATTTGGTTCTATATTCCGATATATTATAGTATAAATCATAGTGTCCAATGTCCATACACCATGTAGCTTAATTTTTCCTAACATTTGGTT
>JBBYHK010000004.1:1997865-2018233 GCA_038382065.1 Adansonia grandidieri
TTTTCTTATAAATAGCATTTTATAAGTAATTTTCATGTTTCAATGATTGCTGTTAAATTGTTTTGGACATGGGGCAGGTAATGATAGGGAGGGGCATTGAATTTATTAGCCATTTGGAAACAGACAACCGAAATCCGCATCGCAATCATGCAGGGTTGACGGTGACATCCTTCACTCACTTCAAACTTCAAACCTGCTTCGTTCAATTTTTTTTTTTCAATTGTTCATCGTCCACTATCATTGAGATGGGAATTTTACCAACAATATTGTCGCACTTATAAAAAAATTCATAAATTTATTATTATTACTGGCTTCGGCTTCTACAGTTTGGCATTTAATTTATTTATGGCTCCAAATCCAATATTTGTTACCCCACGATGGGCTTTCTATGTCAGTGCAACTCATTGTCTGGGCCTTTTTCAACAAAATTAGCTAGGCTAAGGCTGGGGCTGAGGCTCCTCTTTGTCTCTTTTTCTCTACTCCAAGGCCGGGGCACATCGCATTCATGAATCACGATGATACTTTTCAGTAAGTCCGCCGCTCGCCACTCACTGACATGTATTCATGAATCATGAATCATGAATCATGGATGAGCCACAGATGTAGTGCCTCTTCAATTCACGGTCCTCCTCGTCCTGGCACGTGAATGACTTCTTTTGGATCAATCGATTGTTATGTCTCCATGAGGCTGCCATAATGCTTCTCTAGGTGACTATGTGAATGGATTTCAGATTGCTAGTCAACGTTTTTATTGCAGGAAATGTCTCGTTAGCTATTTCATTAACTAAGAAGAGAGGAGTTGTTAAGTAACAAAACGAGGAAAGAATAAAACATTTTCGAATATGCCTATAACATAATAACAGACAATTATATTAGATTTATTTATATGAACTAAAGTGTATATTTAGTAACAATCTAAGAAAGAGATATAGATTAAAGTACACCATATATTAATGGTGAATGATTTTTATTAAAAATCATATGATAAGCAATCCTCTCTTAATTGATTTAATTGAACGATAAAAATTATTTAATGTTGTATACTTTTGATTAAAAAAATGATTAATAGTACAATTATAAAATTTAATTAAAAAAATAAAATTACCAATGATAAATTTAATGAAATAAAAATAAAGTTCTAAACTTCGACATTCCATCTGGACAATGATAAATTTACTTTCTATTACCTTTACCATTTTTTTACAGCTTGTAAAAAATCTTTAGGGAAGATAGAAAGCATAAGCAATCCAAACTTATAAGAAAACTAAAATAGGAAAAAGCCATTACAAGCTTCGTACTACATTAAATAAAATATTTTAATTTTTATATTTTTAAAATTATAATAAATAAAAAATTAACGATGTTAAAAAAATATTTAAATATTAATAAAATATTAATATATTATATGATTTAAAATTTTAAATTTTATATAAAATTTAAAATTTCACATTAAATAATACGTTAACAATTTATCGATATTCAAATAATTTTTTATCACTATTAATTAATTTTTATTTATTATAATTTAAAAAATTTTAAATTATTAAATTTAATAATATAAAAATTAAAATATCTTTATCTATAATATAATACAAAATCTCTTAATAAACTTTTATCGCACTAAAATTGAAACAAGAGGTAAAAATCCCATTGCCCGCTAATATACGAGGACTAAGATGCCCAATCATGTCATTTTAAAAACGTCATTCCGTTGGCACGCCCCCACTCCCAAAAGCCAAAAGGCCCAAACCACTCGTGCCGGTTTCCCCTCATCGCATTGTTCCATTGAAGCGCCGCTAGCTCACTTGTCCGTACTGCCACCTGGCTGATTTTCATCTCTCACCACTCTCAGTCGCTATCTTTCTCTCTCTCTCTCGTTCACTTTTTCAATTTCAAAATCCCAAAAACTTCACAACTCTGATGGTGCAAATTAACCCTTCCTCAAAACCGTAGAGTTTTTTTTTTGTTTCTTTAATGTAAAGAATCATTGAAGTGAAATGGATGGAGTGAATAGCAGTAGCAACAGCAAAAAAGATGCATCGACGAGCGACCAAGGCGCTCAAACGACGGCACAGTCTCAACCAACGCCGAAACCGGTGGCGGTGCAGAGTGCGAACTCGCCACCGCCTTTCTTGAGCAAGACCTACGATATGGTGGATTATCCCGGCACCGATGCCATCGTTTCATGGAGCCCAACCAACAACAGCTTCATTGTTTGGAACCCGCCGGAATTCGCACGGGATCTTTTACCCAAGTATTTCAAGCACAACAACTTCTCGAGCTTCGTCAGGCAACTAAATACCTATGTACGCCCTTGTTTTTTTCTTATTTTTTTTTTACCTTTCGCTTTATTATTTTAGCTTTTATAGTTACTGTAACTAGTGTTCAAGGCCTTGATTAGAAGAAAGAAATGGAAAATGTTAATCACTGTTAGTTCTTTTAGTTTAACTTGTGAAGTATTTGATTTCCTTCTTGATGATTAGGATTTATTGCGGATTTGAAGTTGTTCCAAATCGAGTTAATTTTTTTTTGTAAGTGATCGGCTCAGCTAAATGTCCATTTGTGGTTGCTGAGAAGATTTAGGAAAACAAAAACCATACAGGATAAGTTTGAGAAATCATTTATATCAAATTGAATTTATAGGAACTTGTTTAGGAATATATGATTGTGTGATATCAGCGAATCAGTGTTCTTGGATAGACTTTAGGCTAGGGCTTGAGTTAGCTGGCTATGGTTTTGAAGAAATCAGTTAAACTCACACTAAACCGTTTGGTTTAGTTATTAAGATGTTTCTCAAGAATTAAGGAAAATATATGATGTTATATTATTATTTTAGTTGCTTTGGCTTTGAAAAACAGGATCAGGGCGCTGTCCCCACTAAGTGTTATTTTTATACTGGGGATTTGATGGCTTTGTTCCATTTTCTCCCAAGCCATGAAACTGTGTGATTAAAAGTTTTAATTGTTCTTCTTCCTGAATTTTCTCAGCAACCAAATGGAGCATAAAGGGGAAATTGGAAAAGAAAGCAGGTCACATGTTGTTCATGACGTGGTCACAAGGTTATAAAAGGATGGTTACTTTTATTTGTCTTTAATTTTTTTTTTTTTTCAATTTTTATTATTGCTACTAGTTTAAATGACCCATTTCTGAAGGACATTTAATATTAGATGTAGTGAGTAGTGCATATTACTCTGTCACTTCGGTAACCAACCAGTTAATATACCAATAATCAACATTGAAATTGGATATGACCATCATTCTTGGGTGAAGGACAAAAACAAAGCACAGACATATGATGTACGCATTCAGACTTGCCTGTTATATGTGTTTGAACTAGGTAGATTTTAGGAAATCTGGCTGCTAGGCTTTTCTCAAGGTTAAGCTTTAATAACTGTGGTTTTAGGTATCAAAGTTGATTCTTGTCTAGACTGAAATAGAGTTTGATTTGTTTGAGATAAGGGGCAATAAACAGCAAAAAGTAACAAACTTGTTGCAGGTTGTTTGTTTTGTGAGGAAAAGATTTTAAATAATGTTGCAGGGCATCAGCTTTTTGTTAATTGCAGTTCCACTGGTCTTGTTAGATAAATTGTTCAATATTGGCAATCTTTGGCATAGCTGAGGTCAAAGTTGTGTGATTGGAAAATAGTTCGTTGTTGACCATTAATCGTACGCTCATCCTTATTTTGCTGTGACAGTAGTCGAGTGTTTAATTGACTGAGGCTAACAATTAGGTAATTTACTTGCAAGAACACATTTATTCTGGGAGACTGACATCTTCATTATTCTAAGATCTTGGTTAAAATTACTTTTTATGAATCATTCTGCCATTACGCTTCAAGAAGGTGGAAAACCTGGCAATAAGTTAAATGTTTGTGTTGATTTTTTTTTTTTTTTACTGCTACATATGCAATTCTTAAACTGTATTCGTATTTGTCATGTAGATTGCACGTGTATTCACTTCCTCTTTTATATATATGTACTTCATAGATACATACTCTATTCTGTTCTTGCATGATCCTAGGTGTTTGATATTGGTTGTCATTCTATAAATATGAGATTCAGAATTCAGATTATATATTTCTATATTTTCTCATTATGTAAGTGATATTTTGGAGCGAATTGTATCTTTGTTGGAAAACAATATTAATGGTGCTTGTAAACTGTTGTTTGATGAATCGTATAGTATTGTTTAGATCTGATTGTAGTTTATCCATGCTCCTTCACAGATTTCCTTGGGAGTGGGATATATGTTACTTTGGCATCTTTGTACCATGGGTGTTGCATTATGTTTATCGCATGATCCTGCACGGATTTGCTTTGGAGTGCGATATATGTTACTTTGGCATCTTTGTAGCCTGGGCGTTGCATGTAATCACTTTCTTCATTAAATATTGCTTAACATTATAGCAATTTGTATTTAGGTAAGCTTGTTTATTAGTTAATGTCTTGAAAAGTATTTTAGGATGTTCATGATGTGGGTGTCGCATCAAATACATGTATTTTTAAAAATAATAGTGGAATGCTGGTCTTGATTGAGGGTTCAGTCATTTGGTATAATGGAGATAGGAAACCAGTAACAATCAACAAGTAATTATCTCTGGAAATATGTTTTTCACTTAAAAGATACGGTGAAAACTTTATGAAATGGTGTTAGTCGTCTAATTTTGCACCATTTCTTTGAAGTTGAAATGAACTGTGTGTAGCTGCTCTGAAACTATGACTTCTGCTGATGTGGTATTGCCTTGAAAGCTTTAGCATTTGAGGGGCAATGGACTCATATGATGGACATGAAAACATTTCTTCTAATTAACGGTGAATTTCTTCATACCTAGTTTAGGTGCTTCTTAGTGTTAAATTAACTTGTATAAGTATGGTTGGACTCTCTCTTTTGAGTTTCACTTGAATCGAAATTCCAGATGCTGTGGCTTTTGTATTGGCTCTTGTGGTACTGCATTTGCCTGCACTCTGCAAGTTTTTTTGATTTGTATAACATGAATATATTGTTCTTCAGCAGCTAGAAATGCCTTGAAAGATTTGTGATTTTTCCTTGGTTCTTTTGCCATTAAATTTCAAATGTGGTTGTTATAGTAATATTAGAACCATTTTTTTTTTTAAATTAATTTCAAGTTACCTTTATTAAGGCTTGCTAGTTTGGTATTTAACATGGTTGAATTAGTTGACTCAAGCTCCCACCTCCTAGTTGAGCTTGGTTATATAAGTAGCTATTAGAGTACTGTAATTGAGTCGAATTTCTGTGCTCAATTTGAGCTCTTTTTTTGTTTCTCTTTTCCTTCTTTTAAGCTTAGATCAGTGTAAGAGGTTTCCTGATAAAGTTTGTCCCTAAGTGAGGATTGGAGGTGGGGCCCATTGTGCCCAGTTTTGGTTCATTTACTAGACAAGTTCAACATGTTCATCACTATCAGTGATTATGATGATCCTAAGAGATGGATGTCTGTACCCTTGAACATTTTTCTTTTGCATGATTTCCTTGGGACCAGCATGTTTCCATAAATTTTTGTACTTTGTCAATAAAAATTCTGCTGAGTGATCTGTTCCCCCCCTTATATTTTTTGTTCTTGTCTCTATGTTTTGACAGGGTTTCCGAAAGGTTGATCCAGACCGCTGGGAATTTGCAAATGAGGGATTTTTAAGAGGTCAGAAACAACTGCTTCTGAATATCAGCCGGCGCAAGCCTGCCCATGGCCATGGTCATCAGCAGATGCAGCAATCACATGGACAGAGTTCATCTGTGGGTGCCTGTGTTGAGGTTGGGAAATTTGGGCTTGAGGAAGAGGTTGAGAGGCTTAAGAGGGACAAGAATGTGCTTATGCAGGAACTTGTTAGGTTGAGGCAGCAGCAACAGTCTACTGATAACCAGCTGCAAACCATGGTGCAACGTCTTCAGGGGATGGAGCAGCGGCAGCAGCAGATGATGTCATTCTTGGCAAAGGCTGTGCAGAGCCCTGGCTTTTTGGCTCAATTTGTGCAGCAGCAAAACGAGAGCAATAGGCGCATAAGTGAAGCCAACAAGAAAAGGAGGCTGAAGCAGGATGATATTATTGATAATGAGCATTCCGCTGCCTCTGATGGACAGATTGTTAAATATCAGCCTTTGATGGAGGCGAAGGCAATGCTCAGGCAGATCATGAAAGGGGATACTTCACCCAGGCTTGATTCCTTTAACAATAGTCATGAAAATTTCCTGATTGGTGATGGTTTTTCATCAACCACGGGACTGGATGGTGGGAAATCTTCAAGCCGTGTGTCTGGGTTGACTCTTCAAGAGGTCCCACCAACTTCAGGGCAGTCAACATTTGTACCAGCAGCTTCGGGGACCTCAGGGCACTGCCCCTCAGCTGCCTTATCTGAAATACGATCTTCCCCATGTACGACATTATCTGAAAATATTACAACAGCACAATCTCCAGATTTGAGTGCATTGGTTGGGGCAGAAAAGGCACCATCCATGTCCATTCCTCAAACAGATATTATTATGCATGAGCTTTCTCAAATACCGGAAATGGTCCCAGAAAGCATTGTTGATATTCCCACTGAAAATTACGTGGGTTCTGAAACTGGGAATGGGGGATTTATTGATCCCATTGCATTGGTTGGAAATGGTTCAGTTCCCATCGAACTTGATGACATTGTTCCTGATCCTGACATAGATGCCTTACTAGATAATTCTACTTTCTGGGATGACCTTCTTGTGAAAAGTCCAGTGCCGGAGGATATTGAGTCACCCTCAATGGATGGTAAAAGCAAGGGAAATGAAGGGCAGCTGATGGAGAATGGATGGGACAAATCTCAGCGTATGGATAAACTCACAGAACAAATGGGTCTTCGTAGATCAGATAACAAGGGGGTCTAAACATTTGTACCAAAAGGTACATTGCCTTTCACGTTATTTGACGTAAACCTGTAAGTTATGTTGATTGACTTTTATATTCTCATTATCCTCTTATTTTAGCAATCAGAAAACGTCTAATGCCTTAATGATCTTTGTTTTGCACTCTCACATATATAGACCTAAACTAAGTTATCTTTTATATTATTTCTATCTTGAATTTTTCTTTCACTTTACCTTTGTGAGTCCAAAGAACTTGTGTGTTTGTTAATTGGTGGATGGTAGGCAATTGGTTTTAGATATCTTTTTTTTTTTTTTTTCTTTCCTTAAAAAGTCTTTGGTATGGATATCTGTTATTCTGTATGAGGCTGCCATTATTTTGAAGGAATAACTTGCTTAGAAAGTGGATGTCATCCTCTGAAAATTCATTCTGTTTTTTCTGGTTTTATTATGTTTATATTATTCACGCAGGCTACTTGACGTGAAAAAAAAAAAAAAAAAAAAAAAAAAAAAACCCTTTGTGGTAAGTTTGATGAAGCATAGAGAAATATACTTTGACATGTGGAAGTGCTGCGAAGTAGTAGTTGTCCAATGTGTGTGTATGGTATGGGGGGTTATTGAACATGTGTATGAACTGATTGGAGATTTGTCTTATCTTGATCTAACCTTATAGGCTTAGGCAATGAGTCGAACCACCTGACCTGAATATGGTAAACCAACAAGTATTGGATGATAGTGTAAATTAAAGACGAAAGTGAAACCGGAGGTTTAAGGTTGGTGAGATTGGGATGATTGTTTGCTTCCTTGGATTGGAGGGGGGTAGAATGGCAGGTGATGCCATGCATACCAGATGGCTGATGGTGGCTTGCTAGGCCAAGCTTTGGCTTGTTACGTGTGAAGGATTGATTTATTCATTATTTGTTTGTTTGTTTGTTTCATTATCAATTAACTATTCTGTAGATGATCAAAACATGAGAAGTGAGGCATTTTTGCTAGAATGACTCAAATCAAAAACCGAAACAAGAATTGAAAAAGCAAAGTAGTACAAGTTCAAAAGAAACATGAAAGAACATCTTTTGCCCCTCTCTCTCTCTCTCTACTCTACTGTGAAAGATAGCAAGTGAATCGATGTGATATTGTGATGACCACTGTCCTTTTCCTTTCCAGTGCACAGTCTAAAATGAGTTTCAATTTTTGCCATGTATTTTTTTAATCATGGCCGCCTACCCGCAACGGGGTAAAAAAAAAAAAAAAGAAAAAAAAGCCCTTGATATATTAGTAAGAAAGTTTTTTGTTTTCACAAATGAGATTAAAACATTATCATATGTTTTAAATAAATATTTAAAAAAATTTAAATAAATAGGATAAATATAATATTTTAATTTCGTTTGTAGAGTTAAAAAATTTTATTATTAGTGTATTAAATAATTATTCAAAAAATTATTAAGTAAAAAAATTATTTAAAAAAAAAATTGATTTGTAAATAGTTTTAAATTTTATAAGAAATACACAATTATTTCTCATTTTATATTATTAAGGATATGATTTTAAAAGTTTAAAATAATTTCATTAATTGTTGTGCTATTATTTTAATTGATTATTTTAATGTTGAATACTATAGATACCCATCGGCCTAAAGACCCTAAATAAAACTAGTATATGGAAAACCTTTAAGGTCTAACCCACAGTAAATTGAAAAAGGGAAAAGAGTAACCAAAATGTGCATCCCAGGGCCATGGACATAACAATAACGCGGCTCTTCTTGGGTCAGCCTTCTGTCCCTTTCGGCCCGCCCTCCTAAACCCCGAGTTTCAGTTAGTACCGGCAAAAAACCTCCCTTTGGCGGCTTCACTTCGTAAGTCGATTTAAATTAATTTAATTAATAAAATTTAATTAATAAAATTTAGTTAAGTTGATTTGATAATTATATTAATTTTTTATATTAATTTAGTTGATTAATTTAATCGATTATTAATTAATAAAATTATTAATCAAATTAATTAAATTAATTAAATTTTTAATATTTAATATTTATATATTAATAATTAAATTAAATTTATACTAAATTAAATAAATAATTTACTATTTCAAGATCTAATAAATTGATTTAACTGAATTAACTGACCAAATTAATTAAAATTTGATTGGTTTATTTAATTCGATTGCTATGAAAAAGGTCGATCGATTTAATTATCAAAATTGATTTTTTTTATTTTTATTTTTTTGACAAATTATCCAAACCAATAGAATGCAGAGGCTTTCTCTCCGTCGTTTGCAAACACCGGTCATGGCTATGTTGATCTACCGCCCACCGCCCACCATCCAACAGAACCCTTCACCTCCGCTTCTTCTCCCAGGCCGCTTTCGCGCTCCACCAATCATCTTCAACATCACCATCATCTCCATTTCCATTGACCTTCCTCCAAGGCTTCCCCGAGCCCGACCCTAAATACGCCGAGCCTACACTCGCCATCCCAAACGCCAGCTCCGGAAAAAGCATAGCCCCCAAAGAAAGAAAAGAGGGTCAAGTACCTAGCATTATTTTCAAGCAGGAAGATGGGCAACATGGAGGCAAAACAAAGCTCATTTCTGTTCAGACCAATCAGATCGGAAAGTTGGTTAAGCATCTGGGCCAATCTTTTTTTTTTTTGTACTTTCTGGCCTTTTTGATCTTGATGTTCGATCAGAGTTTGGAACCGGTGATTTGATTGCAACAGTCCAGGTTCTCCCCAGGATAGTATTGGACTTTTGGGTTTTCCTTTAGTTCACTAAATTTGATTAATCAAATTGTTATTTTTCTTTGATCAGCTATATTTTCCACTGAATAATTAGGGTATAGTTCTTTTTTAAACAAAATTTAAGCTTCAGTTGCATGCAGGAACTGAGGCACCTCTTAATGTGACCTTCATAAGGGCGCCTTCCAATGCTTTGTTAAGGTGGATGTTCCTTTTGTGTTCAGAGGAGAAGATGTATGCCCTGGACTAAGGAAAGGTTATGAGCTGCAACGAGCTTTTCTTTTCTTGATATAATTTCATTGGATGAACTTTATATTTGACATTTTTTTTTTCTTATGATTCCACTGCTTGAAGGATGAGGTTTATGTGGACTCTTATTGTGAGATATTAATTAATATAATTGGTAATTGCTCTTCTTTTTGTGTTCAGTTTCGGCTGTGCTAACTTATGTTTTATTTAAATTGCTGAAGAGTTTGGATTTTTGTGACTGAGAACTGTGAAGACATCCATGGGCTTAAGTACTATGGAACGTTTGTTTCTTGTTTCAATATTACCTATAGTTTTGACTTTTATTATGTGCAGCATTAATTTTTCGTAGTTATATGTCAATAGACAGGGCCATTTCTGTCTGGTTTTTGATTTTGTCTTTGAGATATATATGGATTGCATCTTCACAGACTTCGTCTGGTACATACGAATCATGTTGGCGTTGATTCTATTGTCCTATGTCAGGATTTCCATTTAGTCATGCGGAGATTATTTGATGTGATAACTAGCTAAGTTTTAGCAATCCTTCTAGAGATAAAAAGTTGTCAGCCTCACTCTCTTAAGAGTGCTCAGACTTTCAAAGGTAGTAGTTTTAGATGGAAAGGAGCAAGTGATATGACTGGCTATGGTGCTTATTGCCTGATTATAGTATATTTTGTGTTTTCTTTCATCCATTCTGTTCATTTAAGCTTACCACAACAAACATTATCAAGCGTAGTAGGTAACAGGAAGTTAAACATCTTCACAAAAATTTGATTTGCCTATGCATAATCCACACTCAAAAGGTTATCATAAGTAGCTCTTGGGTGAGTTGGGGCTGTCTCCTGGTCAACTGATCATATTCCTTTTGCTGCTTCATTAACTCACAAGTTATATTGAATTTCCTATATGTTTCATATTTTTAATTTGTCTGTATGAATCTCATTTTTGCAATGTTTGTTGTCGTAACTAGCATATTCTGTTGTCTATATATGTTAAATGTCTCTTGCTTCATAAACCTGGCAGGGCTGTTCATGAATACTATCAAGAGGACTGATAAGTTCCTATGCCCGGCAGATATCATTCCTCCGCATATTGATGTTGATTTAAGTGAGTTGGATGGGGGTCAGAAGTTGGTGATGGGAGACCTCAAGTCTCATCCATCTCTAAAGCTTATTCAGTCGAAAGATGAGCCTGTCTTTAAGATCATGGGAGCCAGAGCTTCAAACCAACAGAAGAAGAAAATAAGGACTAAAATTTACCTCCACTTTTTGAATGAGGCTTCGAGTGGCCTAAAATATATGCTCTCGCTTCTCATTGCTCGTGACTTTTTGTAGTTTTATAGTTCCAGCGGAGGACCAAACATGCAGTGCTAGAGTGACTTCTTTATCCTTTTCTTTTATTTAATATTCTTTTCCACCCTTTCGGTGGGTGACAATCAATCATGATATTTAGTGGTGGGCACATCACGGAGGGCTCTGTTGTATATGACTCATATAATTTTATATGCAGAGGTAAGTGGTCTGATGCTGAAGCGGGGCGGATGCCCCCGCGGTACAATACATGGGTAATTTTATAAAATTGTATTGGGTAGGGTTAGTCTAAATATATGGTTGATGTAACCGTAAATTAAGTAGTGAATAAAGCAACAGCCGCCGCTCCCGAAGACGTAGGCACATTGCCGAACCTCGTTAAATCTCTGTATTGATTTTCTCTTCTTTTCTTTGTGTTTTCGAGATTCCTTGATTCTTAAATTCAACAGGTTCAAATTTTGCCGAGTAGTGAAATCCTTTTGCATTTCTTGCCTTTTATTTTGCTGTTATTATTCCATTGACTTAGAATTTTTTTTCTATGGGACTGTAGTTCTTGGTATAGTATTTAGCATTTCAACTATTGCATGTTTATGTATTGTATGGCTTATAAAATTTGTTTTACAATGCTCTTGGAATATGTTTTAACTATAATCAAGAAGTGTGTTATAAATGACGATGTATGATAGGCCTTGCGCATATGATTTAAATAAGATGAAGGAAAGAGAAGCCCACCTCTCAAATTGAAAATATCAAATGAATTCGGGATTTAATATTGGTTCATAAAATAGTCGACAAGTATTATAAGTATTGAGATTTAATCTTAATACCGTTAATTTAAAAAAAAATGAAATAATACCAAATGAGAAAGCCGAATAATTAGTCTGCAGAGGGTGAGAAAACCGGAATAATTAGTCTACAGAGGGTGAGAAAACCAGACTCCAAAATTATTAGTCCGCAGAGGATTGATTTGAGGTGGCTTAATTAGTTCTTACTCTTGGAGGTTGAACTTGGAAGAGGAATTTTTACAGCTGCCATATCCCAAAATTAATTGTACTTCAGTATTTTAAGTCCTTGTTATATATATATATATATATATATGTTGCCCTTTTATAACTACTGTTTGTTTTTTATTTTTATATTATTACCAATAAGTGATGAAATTAAAGTAGCATGGCTTTTGATTGCAGTGTCACGGGCTTGCCCTAGGCGATTTACTTTCTTGTATGCCTAAAGTTTTAAGGTTTGGTTTTTCTTTTTTTCTTTTTATATTATCGAATCTTAAAAGAGAGAATCTAAATTTCTCAAAAATAAAAAGCTTAAGGAGGCACTGAAGTTAAAAAGCTTAAAAAAATTAAAGCGGAGAAGAATAATACAAAGAGAATAAAGAGGAATGCTTAAATGTATTTTTCAAGTGTTTAATGATATAAATGAGGTTGAAGAGGCCTCTATTTATGGTTGAATTCTCAATACATCAATGATTCAGATTAAATTTAATGAACGGCTAAGATTTGCGTTTCTCTATAAAATTTATAATCTAAGATAAATTTAAACTTTATTAATTCTATCTCTATCTAATTTTAAATAAGCTGGAGTAGTTTTTAACTTAATCTCCAAACTTCTAAAAATTGAGCTTATTTTGATAAGCCAAGTTTCATGTAATTTGTGTATTTAAGCTTGGGCTGTTTAGTTTGGCTCGTGACAGCAGCAGGTTGTTAGCTAGTCTCAGAATCTCTGGCAGAGACGTCGGGGTATGTAACTGTCTCCCATGTTGATTACCTTGCCCTTTGCCATGGATGCGGCCACCAACGTCGACGCTGTCGTTGAAGAAGCCACTGTACTTGCATGTTCCACTCATGCAGAATATGCAATCGAATATTGTCAATTGGGCCACAGCTTTTGTGATGCTACCAGCATTCCTGTATGCTCCCACCGCCAACACTAGCTTGTTCAAACCTAATAATAATAACAGTCGACAACCAGCAAAATAGTGCAGCAAGAATGATCCTTGGGAACAGAGGGGTCGGGGTTGTCGCTCTTCGTCTTTGTTGAAGATGTTGTTCCCTGTTAATTTGGCTTTCTCTTGATTTTATGTATCCTAAAATGAGTTATCTATGGGTTATTATGTGGCTTCTAACTAACTGAGAAAAAAAAAAAAAAAAGACAAAAACACTAGTAGCGAGCTATTGCATGCACACACACACACAGACCTAATAATTCATGAGTGTTTTGATTAGAGTTGGTGGCACTCTCATAATGTCAAATTAATAATTATTTGTCGTGCAAACCTGCAAACTAATTGATCCTACTATGCAATTTGCGAAGATGAACTATACTTCAATATTTTTAGAAATTAATTGTTATATTGCTTCATATTACACAATTAACCCCTCAAGCATGCAAATAGGACCCATGAATGTTATATTGTATTATCATATTATTTTATTATTATTACTAGATGTCATGCGTTAATTTATGTAGTAAATCCTAAGTGTGTATTGTATTCAACCCACAATTTTGCAAATCCAATCTCAACAAGCATTAAATTGCAGAATCCTCATGGCAGTTAATTAAATGATCAAGAACAATGCAGTTTATAAGGGTAATATGGGGTCACTATTCTGTCTAAAGATTTCATTCTTTATGGGTTAGCCGTCAGTGGAATAACAGAAAAGATAATGCTGCCGATCCACTTCAATTAAAGCCAGATATTGTATATCAATAACATTAGTAATTCTAATATTGATCCAGAAAAATACATGATGTCTAGACAAATAAAGTTGCTTCCAAGTAAACAAACAGCCTTTTTATATCCCTGGTATATCACTGTTGACCGATCAATCGCTCTTCGCCTCCTGAGATCCAACCTCTTGCAAGTAATGTTCAGCTTCCAAGGCTGCCATGCAGCCTGCATAGTTGCAACACAACAAAGTTCAAGTCAACTACAAGGAAATGAAGTTCATATGCTGCAGCGTCAATATGCATGCGGTCTGCATAAAATCATAATTTCTTGCTAATTCAAGAGAAATGAATTTCTTTCGGTTTGCCATTATGAACTACTCTCATGAAAAGTATACA
Organism: Adansonia grandidieri; assembly: GCA_038382065.1. Lineage (NCBI taxonomy): Eukaryota > Viridiplantae > Streptophyta > Magnoliopsida > Malvales > Malvaceae > Adansonia > Adansonia grandidieri. The sequence continues at coordinate 2,012,082 of JBBYHK010000004.1, forward strand.
AACAGAGCAATTGCAGTGGGAATGAATGGCCTAAGTTTCTATATAAGCCGCAACAAAAATGTTCATATAATATAAGCCAATGATTGGAAACATTCTGCAGCAGTTGTCTTTTCATAATAGGGGTCTTGCAGGAAAAAGAGCAATGTCACCAAGTTCTCAAGAGTCCTAAAAAGTGATGTTGAAGAGTTATCCACCTCTCCTAGCTTATATAATTTCCAATTGTTCTCGTTCAATCATTTACTTCAAGGGAAAAGGAGTGAAAGATTCATCTAAAGATGCACGATAAATTACGTCTGGTTAAATCTTATTCTTACAATGTTAAATAATAAGCAAATAACCAAACCTCAGGTGATGGCTTCTTTACTCGTGCCAGTCAGTTTATGTCAATCATGTATGCAAAAAGCTTGATGAAAATCAAAGAGTTTCAAAAAAAAAAAAAAAAACATGGAAGAGAAGAAGCATCATGTGGAGTAAAAATGACTAACCAGTGCCGGCAGCAGTAATAGCCTGCCTGTACTTCTTATCCTGGACATCTCCGGCCGCAAAAACGCCGCGCACGCTGGTCTGAGTTGTACCTGGCTTAGTGAGAATGTAGCCATCTGAGTCAAGCTGCAGCTGGCCTTCCAAGAACTTGGTGGCAGGCTCGTGCCCAATGGCAAAGAACAAACCAGAAACTTTCAAATCGGATACCTCCCCCGTGACCAGGTTCTTCACCTTGAGCCCTCCCAAAGGTCCTTTCTCCCCATCCCCATACGCCTCCACAACCACCGAATTCCATATCACCTCTATCTTAGGGTTGGACTCAACCCTGCTCTGCATGATCTTGGATGCCCTAAACGTATCTCTCCTGTGAATGATATACACCTTGGAACCGTACTTGGTCAGGAAGGTGGATTCCTCCATGGCAGAGTCACCCCCACCGATCACTGCCAGGGGCTTGTTCTTGAAGATTGGGGCCGCCCCATCGCACACCGCGCACGCTGAGATTCCTCTGTTCCAAAATCCCCCTGGCCCATCCCCTGAACCTGGGAAATTGAGCCGCTTCGCTACGGCCCCGGTGGCAACGATTACCGAGTCAGCCAGGACGGTTTTCGAATCGGCGAAGATCTTAAACGGAGACGAAGACAGGTCAACCTTGTTGACTGTTTCAGTGAAGATGGCAGTGCCAAAGCGGAGAGACTGATTGCGACAGCGTTCCATAAGCTCCAAGCCCATGATGCCTTCCGGGAATCCAGGGAAGTTTTCGACGTCGGTTGTGGTGGTGAGCTGGCCGCCAGGGGCAATATCATTAGCCATCCATCCCTCGAAGAGAATGGGCTTGAGCTCAGCACGGGCAGCGTAGATGGCGGCAGTGTGGGCGGCGGGGCCGCTGCCAATGATGCAAACCTTGGTCCTTAGAGGAGAGTCCATGGCCATGAGTGAAGAGGCGGAGTTGGAAAAAGATGGTGCGATGGGAACGGTAGGAGCAGCCGAAGCGGTGCAGAGGCGGAGTTGGAAAAAGAAGGTGCGGGCTTTTCTCAACACGGTTTTCAGGCAGCTAGGGTTGCAAATGCAACACGTCCGCTTGTTTGTTTTTAAAATGGGCGCTGCCGTGCAGTTTTTGGATTTTTTTTCCCTTTTTAATAATTTCATATGACTTTTTGGCGAATGAATTGTATTGATGATAACAAATTGACAATGAGTCGGTCCCTGTTAGTATTAGGCTCGGTCTTGTTTGAACACTATGTGGGTGTTCATATTATCCAAATTGGCAAATGCTTTGCTTATGCTAAAACTTGATTGCAGACTACTCACTCTTAGGTTATTCCGGGCATTGTTCGTTGGGTTTGTGTTAGGTATATACTTAGCAACCCATTTCAGCCTTCTTTCTTTTTCACTGCCTTCAATATGTGTGTGTATATATATATATATTCTTTCTTCGTTTTTTTCTTTACTTCGCTTTGTGGGTATTACAATCTATAAGCCCATATATAACATTCATTTTAATTTCTTTGTGCTTAAATAGATTGTTTAGGTCACATGAAAATTTGTTTAATCAATTGTGTATAAAAATAAATAGTACATTTAAGATTCAATAATAATCAATGAATTAGATTGTTTGAACCCAAAACAATTCACCAAAAATACTGTTACTACCTATTCCTATTGGAGATATATATATATATATATATATGTATATATGACTATGAGTTGTGACTTTGAATTTGTCGACAAGTCGAGTAAGTATGGCTGTGTAAACAAGTGAAGAACATAATTTTGTAGGACATTTCTGTAAGTCAAAAAGAGAAAAAAAAAATGAAAATGAAAATGAAAATCATCTAAAATCTCTAGTCCCTCTATAAGTCAGGTAGTTAAGATAGGGGCAGGGTCCGTCAGCTGGGGTGGGTAAGTGCGGGGCGGATGTGAAATATATTAATTAAATATGGAAATCGTCCGAAGGGATTAATACTCAGTTGGAAATTAGATTACTCTATTAACAGAGCATTAAGCATCATTGTTTTGGTTTTTTGTTCTTTATAATCCAACCCGTAACCTTCTGTTTTCGCTGTCATGCCTTCTGAACTAAACCACGGGGCCGACTCACTTGGGCGACAAGAATTGGAATATTAATTTGTCGAATTCGAAAAGCATGTCCGTGGACTTTCTAGGATCTGCTAACCATGGACGGCGACCTACAATCCCACTAGATAAGGCCTTATTGGCTGAGCCCATAACAGCAAGGACCACAACCATGACATCAAGCTGCACTAGCCCATCATTATGCATTGGTAAATTCGTTTTTCTTCCCCACCCCACCCCCCCCACCCCCAAAAAAAAAGCAAGTTATGACAGGCAAAACTCTCAAATTTGAATACATAAAATATGCTTCTACTTCATAGATTGTTAGTCACATAATCAGACTCCAAAAACCCCTTTTCCTCTCTTTACTTTCAATTTTACTTTTTTGAAGTTTTTATGGTATGATATGTCCCTCCCACTAACATGACCATATATTTCGGCACTAACATTGACAAGTTTGACAACTTTCCTCCAAATGTCCGTTTGTTTCATTTGAACATTTTTTTGAGACAAAGAGAGGGAATGGCGTTGGACCATAGGGTTCCATCTTCTTCTTTGAGGTTGAACCTGCTGTCTAATCCTGTTACAAAATGGAACCAACTAAGATAAATTAGGAAGATATGACATCATATTCTAAGGCAAAGATTCTTTGTTTCTAAAGTGGCCTAAACCCAGCAAATCCATATAGTTACTTTGCTTCGGACTCTATTTCAAAAAGATGAGGTTCAAGTTCAAGGTAGTGTTTAAGACACGATTTTCTTTGCCTAAAACAATCACGGACCATTTACTAGGTCAAAGTTCAACAAGAAGAACCATCAACATTTTAGCCGATTACTTGACATCTTTGAATTCTAACCTTCTAGACAAACATATTGGAAATTGCAGAATCTTTTTAGACTTGCAACCCATCAGGAAAAAAAAAAAAAAAACATAATTGTGTGTACCTATTCCAGTTCCAGTAGTAAAATGCTAGTAATACCAAAAGTATATATAGGCTACAAATATATTTTACAATAGATTTTGCTAAAAAATCCCCTAAGATACTTTTTAAGATTACTATATATATATATATATATATATATTATATAATAATGTCTTCAGTCTATGTACTGAAAACGATGAAAAAAATATTACATTTAATATAAAATTACTACTATAAATAATATATTAATGAATTTTAAAGAATACCCTAAAAACACTTTCTAGCAAAATCCTTCAGCTACACATGATTATAACTTGTATATAGATAGGGGCACCAATGGGCTGCCTTATTATAATAAACATATATAATATTTTTCTTTTTAAAAAGATTTGAATTATATGCATCAATCAATTTAGTTTAGATCTGATAATTTTTTTTAACATAATATAAAATGTTTACTTTTTAAGAATAAAAAAATTAAAATTAATGTTTTAAATCAAATTAAAATAATATTCATATTCTATTAATCATGCAAAAATATTTTAATTTATAGTATTACACGTTTATTCAAAATAAGAGATCTCCAATTAAAATCTTCTGATCCTAATAATATAGACAATGATGATTCACAGCAAATGCATATATAAGATTTTAATCCTTGTTTAAGCTGCAACGTAGGAATATAGCTGGCAAAATTAATCGGGGCCGGCCATCTTGATTAAACTTCCAAAAACACAATGGTTGCCTTGCCAAGGAATTGACAAATGCTAAGGATATGCAAAATTAGCTTCAACTCGAATAATAAATCAAATGATGTGCAAAGGGTATAGAAATTGTATGGGCAGGCATGTTCCAATTGATCCCCTGATATTAGTTCATGGTGTGGTGAATGGTGACATCTTGCTGGTTCCACCCAAAATTTGTGAATAATCTAATGAATCGCAATCATACCGAACATGGGTCTACATTGAAGAGCTTTAAGTAATCCATCAAAAATGAAATAACCCGTATTGGTTTAATTAAATGTAAAAAGGAGAATTGGTTCGCCAATAGAAGGGCCAAGCCGAAGTATTTTGGGAAGGAAAAGGATAGAAAAGATGGCAAGCTGAGGTGTAAACGGTTCAGAAAAAAAAATGAACAAAAACAAAAGGTGCAGCCGACAAAGTGACAAAATGAGAATCTTGACGTTTCTATGGAGCCAGCCAGCCAGCCAGCCAAACCCAAAATTGGCCTCTCATTTTGTGCCTTATCACAAAACCAGTTCTTGAGAAACTCAGAAAAGAAGGATTAAAGAAACGTACCAAAGGGATATTGGGCCCCCCATACTTTTCAGATGTGGCACTGAATCACAGGCCAAGCTCTAGGTGAAAACATGGTGGCGGACTTTTTTTAAGTTTACTAACAATAATATAATAATTAATTTAAAAATGTTATAAAAATACCTGCCAATAATTTTTTTTTTCTTTTACTGCCTTTGCCTTTCCTTTGCCAAAAACAATCGTCTTTCTTGTTCTTCATGAACCCATTGTCTTTTACATTTGATTAGGGAGGAGAAAACATTGACCCATAAGCTGAAATTGAGGCAAAAAAAGAGTAAACAGGTATTGAAAGTTAGAAGCCATTTGGTCAAAGAGATTAGTATAAGATTTCTGGCGTTCTCTTAATTAATTAAAAGTTGTTTAAATTCAAAGGAAATTTGGTGATCGGTGGGTTCAAAATGGTGGCTTGACTCTTTCAAAGCTAATAATTAAAAGCCTTTTTTTATTTAATTTTCAAATTAGGGTTTGCGTCGTGGGTTAGGTCTTTGTAGAAGTAGACTTGTTTCTGTAAGCTTTTAGTCAGAGGTGTCGGCTATGTTTGTTTGGGAGTGTCTTTTTCTGGTCAAGAGATCAGCTCAGCAGCTTCTTCCAAGCCTTGTACTTTCTCTCCATGCATGAAATCTAGCTAGGGGAAGTATATGAATGTTATGTGGTGGAAAGGTCGCTGTGAACATGAAATTTGTGGGATTATTGTGTCAATTATTTTGTTAAATGTTAGGATTGAGTTTTCAAATGATTTGTTGCTTTCCGTCGTTCTATGATTACCTAATTTTAGAAACTTATAATTTAATCCAATTAGTTTTATAATTATCCTAAAAATATAATATTTAATAATTTTAAAATTTAAATTAAACATATATAATCACATTTTTTTAATCCCATGATGTGACTTATTTTGTATAAAAAATTGGATTTCAATTTAAAAACCGCAACAAACCCCCACTTTTATAATCATTTATCCACCAAATTGTTTTTCCTATTACATATCTGGTTACCATTTTTTTAAATTATCAATTATTTTTTGGTACAAAAGAGTCATAGCAGATACAAAAATAATTACAAATGTTAAAATTTGAATTTTAAACTTATTAAACTAAACTCTAATTTCTAAAAATTATCAATTATAAATACATGTAAGTTGAACTAGCTAGTTGTTTCTAATTATAGTAAGGAACCCAAGCACATCTTGTTACTATAACTTATGCCCACTTGATTACTTTTAAGTCTAACAGTGATGCAAGGGGATCCCAACTTTCTCATTTAAAACATTGTTATCAATATAGGTACATGGACTCTGTCAATTTCCCACCAATGATGAAAATTGATAGGTATATGTGTGTGTGTGTGTGTGT
>JBBYHK010000004.1:2019822-2032418 GCA_038382065.1 Adansonia grandidieri
ATATATATATATATATGCATATAAATTTTGTAGCATTGTTTATTATTGTTCTTATGCTACCTTCTTTTGCCTTTGTTTTCTTTTTTATTATTAGTGGCCAATTTATCTTCATTGTATTTTATTTGTTTTAATAATAAAAATTTGCATGTCCACACATTCAAATAAAAATATAGCACCAAATTTTTTTAAGCCTAGAAAACCAGCCAAAATACTATAAAATCTAGAAAGATTACCCATTTGAAGCATATATATATATATATATATATATATATAAAACTAAACATACTTCGGCACCATAAAAAAGGATATTATTATATATTTTCTTCCATCAAAAAAGCGGATGTTACAATCAGTGGTTAAATATTATACTTGCATCATATTACTAAAACTTTGGTCAACCATCCATGTGCCGAATACTTTGAATTTCCATGCTTATGCCATATACTTAAATAAAAAAAATACAATTTTACACGTCCACGTAATAAATGATATTTTATGAGCGTTCGAAGAAACTAATCAATTCACTAATATTTTTATTCTATTCTGTCATATTTATATTTTTTTATGCGGTGACCTAGGCTAGGAACAATGTGAAAACCTTAACACCCCCTGATCCTATTTCTTTTAACCACCTGGATTTAAATTTCCCATGAAAGTCATACCACGTTTTGGAATTTGGAACTCTAGAAATAACTCCGCGCACTTTTGGATATTAAAATGAAAGATAAAAAAAACACAATTTGGGGTGGTCATTGGTCACTTCTGTTTTGTTGGTGAGAGACTGACGGTGATAATAAAACAGAGAGAGCACCTTGGAATCTGTCTCATGCATCAAAAACAGTATGGTACAAGTATCTACCCACGAGGCACTCTCACTCAACTTTTAACTAAACATGGGTCCGAAGATTTGTGGGCTTTGGCCGATTTCATTTAACTCCTTTTTATGAGAGGGACTCATAAAATACCTAAAAGTAGATTACGCTATGATTTTTTAGGTAAATATTGTCATTAAATGATGATTATTTTATATTTGGATCTCTTATAATAAATATATAATTATCGAGATTTGATAATAGATTTAATATTTATATTAAATTTAAATTAATTTCGAATATAAAATATATATGTATATATTAGTTAAATAGATAATACCAGAATCTGTATTCAATACCTTTTTTTAAGAGAATGGATTGAATAATATTTTCCCAATATCATAACCAAGGGCTGGTGAGGAAGGTCTTAGGCGGTACTTCAAAGGGAAAAGACGATATATACAATTGTACTATGCTCCACAAAACATATAAAATCCAAGCTCAGCCACCTCCCAAAAGGAAAAAGGCATTGGGCATTCAAGTGATTTGCACTGTTCACACAGTACAGTCATTTTAGTTAATTCAACAACTTTCCCAACTATTGATGAAAAAAAAAAAAAAAATCTACAACCGTAATCTTAGCCGTACAACAGCAAATCCTAATGTTGTTGGTGAACTGACCACGCCGCCCTGCAGGCGACACTTGTCGAGTAACGAAAGAGAGTTGGCAAAAGGTAAAGCGTAGGCGCCAAGCGGAGATTGAGAATGGTTAGTTGGGGTCAGTGTGGTTGATTCAACAAAAGGATTGCTTTGCTTGTGAAATATTAAAAATAGTTATTTATAATTGTTGCTTTTGAAATGTACAGATTTATGTTATATGATATAATTTATTAATAATATATATTTATATATTAATAACATATTAAATATAAAATTTTAAAAACCTTTTCATTTTTTTGCCAATAACATTTTTTGGGGGAAAAATATTTCCTCCTAATATTCACCCGAAGAAAAATATTTTGCAAAAATATATCTATTGAGAAAACCATTATTTTTCTAATGAAATAATTAATATAAGAGTCTAATTGGATCCCTCCACAACAACCCATAATATTGAGAGTAAAACTGACATGCAGCTTGAACGTTAATTACAAAATTTCATAATAAATAATTGTAGAGTTTGTTTTTGATATATTAGAATAAGAGTTTATTAATTTCAAAAAATGATTAAGAGATTATCATATGTTTTATTTTTTTCACTTAACTAATCTTATTTGTAAAGTTTAAAAATAAATTTAAAAATAAAAATTGTAGTAATATGAAATTGAAAGTGTCATGTCGTTTAAATTTTAAAACAAGATAACCTTTTTGCTAACAAAATTTGTATTCATGTGGATTTCAAAGAACCACTTACGCATCCATTATTTAAGAAAAAAAAAACCCACTATTTTATTTTTTGAAGAGTATGCCAAATCTAGTAAAAAAATGAACAAAATGAGCATGCCAAATGTAGTTAAAATGAACAAAATGAAATATTTAATTTTTAAAACACGTTAAACAATCCTATGCCTAGCGTCTTAAATGAAAAGAAAAAGTTATTTTCGAACATTTTACAAAATCAATTCTGTTTTGATCAAATAATAAACACGTTTTCCATTTTTCTAAAAACTGTAAAGAAAAAAAAAAAGGAAAACTAGCCATGCTTTTGCTTAATAATGACCCTGATATTAAGAATTAATCCAAGCCAGCTAAAGGCGAAGCTAAGCTAGAGACCAATGTTACGTAGAAAGTTGACTGGGTCTGAGACTAAAAGCCGAGCCGCCAAACTTTAGCTTTCGCTAAATGTGGGAAACTAATCATCAGACCGCCGTCCACGCAAGCACTTTAAAAGGATTCAAAAAAAAAAAGAAAAGAAAAGGGAAAAAGAGAGAAAATAAGCTAGAAAAAAACAATAGCCTTGAAGAGAGAGGAAATTGACCGAAAACGACGTCGACGGTGGTTTTGCTGTTATTTTAAATAAATTCTTCAACATGGTCAAGCACAGTCTTCCTCGTGAGTGAGAGCGTAAAGCCTGGGCCGGCTCTGATACCCTCCTGTAACGCCAGCTATTTCCGTTCTGGCACCAGCACAGTAACACAAAAAGCGCCTATAAATCGCCGCACCTTCCTCATGCAACATTTCTTTCCTGCCCCATTGATTGGGCCACGTGTCTTGTTCACCCTTCTTTGTGAAGTTACGCTTTTCCGGATAATCCACTCACAGCTGGTCAGTCGCGCATCATTGGTGAAATAATAAAAATTTATTTTTATTTTAGATGACAAAATTAAAACTTATTTAAAATTTAAAACAAAAAGGTAATTTAACTTTTATATATAATTTAGTAATGAAAAATATGTAAAAACTGGATGGATTTAAAGCTTATTTTCAAATAAAATGAAAGAATAATATATTTATTTTATTTTTATTTCATAATAGATTTTCCTTTTGTAATTCTTTGGTTGAGTTAGACTTAGGACATTATGTATCCAATCAGTGGTTGTCTGGTTGATGATAATTTTTTAATAATTAATTTGAATTCCCTTAATTCATTGTAATAAAATTTTTTATTTCTTCAATTAAATTAATATTATTTGATTTATGGTATCAATCTTAAAATAAGAACTAGACTATGATCATCCACTTTGAGAGTATTTTGAAAATTAAAAAAAAAATGCTAAAGAAAATGCCATATTTTTGGAGGAGTGTGGGATTTTTTTGTTTTTTTAAATGTGTTAGCTGAGAATAGAGATGAGTTGCTTTCAGAAAGTCGAAAATACCCTCCTTTTGCCGGCACAGATGGGGAGGTATGTTAGCTTAACTAACTATTAGGTAGGTGAAGCTGTTACTGTACAACTTAGCTATTTGAAGCAACGAGTACATGCCAGTTAGGATACCGAATCCACGTAGATCGTTACTCTTTGACTTTTAAACTTCCGTGATTAAGTTAAATAGACGGCCGGATTTGATTAATATGCACATTCATTTTCTGTGCAGAAAGTACACGTGATAATCTCATTTTCTGAGACTCTTTCTTTTTTTCTCTGACTTAAACAGGGCCAGAAGGCTTTGATAGGACCGTCCACGGAATTGACAAAAGGGCGCTATAGGAAACCAAAAATTCAAGGTTTCAATTTCGTCAATTCATAATTGTGCAAGGGTAATGAGGTGAAAAGGGATAAAAGCGGAAGGTTCCTTACAAACGAGCAAAACGGGATAGAAGGGGGGAGGAAAAAAAAAAAGGAAAAAGCGTTTTGGCCGACAAGGCGTTTGGTTGAACCACCTAACAACCGCCACTCTCCTTCACAACTCCTCCTCTTTCCTCGTTTCTTTTTTTTTTTTTTAATTTAACGTTTCTTAATTATATTTTTGTTTAATTAATATTAAAGCTCATCCAAAGCATTAAAATTTGGGTATAAAAAGTATAAATTATCTTCCGGTGGTTCTTTTCCGCTTTTCTAAGCCTTCCCTTTTCTTTTCTCTCTTTCCATTTCTCATTTACCGTTTCTCTTTCTTACTTTTCGTCGGAAAATTGCCTCCCTCCGCAGGGAAACATCTCATTCTCCGACGAAGAAAGTCTGGTTCGCCGAAAAGTACTAATCTCTCTAGTATTGTTTATTTCCAATAGTATTTCAAGCATTTCTTTTCCTGACTTGGATTTGGATCTCCGAGGTTGACCCGGTCCGGTGGATTACGTGGCGCGTTCTGAGAATGTGGTGAGTTTGGTTGACGTTTGATGCTTCGGTTTGATCGTGAATGCTGAAGATCGTGATCTAGGGTTTGGTATTTGCGGTTTTTGCGCTTCTTTTCTTTTTGCGTTTTCATTTTTGTTTGGATTTTTTCGTTTGGTGAATTTCGACGAAAACGTGGCGTGCAAAGAACCATTGCAGAATGAGATTGTACCTGAATTCGGTTGTTGAGTTCTTTATATATTTTTTTTCATTTTTTATATTTTTTAACATTTTTAATCGATTTCTCAATTTTCTTGCGATTTTATTTACTCTGTCGCTGTACGGATCTTAAGCATTGTTTTAATTCTGAAAACGTTCCTTAATTTTTACATAAAATTTCTGTTTTCCTAGATTTATTCTTCAACCTTTGAAAAAATTAGAAATTAATTTTTGAAATCTAGAAAAAATAATTTTCATCTTATGAACAGAGTGCTTCATGCATTTTGGAGCAGACGGATTTTGCTTAACAGTTTTTCCCCCCATTTTTTATCATTGATTTTAGTATTACAAGTAAAATTTTACAGAATTTATTTCATATATTTCTATCGAGGGCTTTTCGGGAAGAAGATGATGCCTTTTTTTTTTATTAATAAAAAATTTTACATCTTTTTTGAATTTCATACTTGAGTTAGTTTATTTTGACTACGTTTCTGAATTTTGTAGATAAGATTAGAAATTATTAATGAACTTTATTTTATGCTGACTGTTTTTATTTAAAAAGTTGATCTGGTTATACCGTGTACTATTATTATTCAAATTGTCTGGTTTTTTGACAAAAGATTCAGCATTGGTTTCTTTAATTACTCAGATTTTGACTTTATATTTACGGCATATTTTTATACGATGAATTAAAATGGTCGGAAACCTTTGACTCGCGATTTTAATGAGAAGTTTTGGGTGTAAATTTAGTTTGCTTGGGCCATTTATTTGATTTGGATTCAGTCAACCATCCGTCTTCTGTATGCTTTAGAAATTATCCTGGTTCAGATTGGTGTCGGCTTTTGGTTTTACATTTTCACTTCGGGCTACAAATGGTTATGCATGTTTCCAAATTTATCCTTTTGGCTTTATTATTTCAGGAAGAACTTGGTTCCCCTTTTAGATTAATTACTGGATGGAGAGTCTAGTCTACTGTTGGTGATTGAAACATGGCTGTAGTTGCTTTCTCATTAATTTTTTTTGTGCTGTGGTTTGTTCTTACATGCATGGACTGGACTGGATTGGGCCTTTGCATCATAATTTTGTTATCTGATTTATTACTCTGATTTATAATGATTGTTGAATGTTTTGACTAGAATAATTTTTTTTTTTTATTTTAAATTTTCTACTTCTTTTGGCAGTGCTGCAAACAAAATAACGAGGAGTACAGACAAAATTTGTTCTGTTAAGAGCTCTGTTAAAATATGCCTTCCATGTGTCAAGCTGATAGTATCTAATCTGCTGCAGAGTTTGAACTAATATAGCCATAACTTTTTGAAAACTTCGTAAACTAATGGTCTTGGCTGTAAACATTTAATATGTTATGAATGTTGTAGCTGCATGGACACGTCTAGTGATCATTTGGATAACAAATATAACTTAGTCTGTGGGGAATGTTGAGTTTGCATTTTTATTATCATTACATGTGTTCTCAGTCAAGCTTTTATCTTTGTTTTTATATACTGATATATGATTTTTTTTTTTTTTTTTTAATTTGTTCCTTCGCTTCTTTTGGTAGGTGGAAGGAAGGGTGTGCTTTTCCAAGGAGGTAAAAAATGGGCTAGAGTTGTTGAAGCGTAAAAGGCTTCAACGAATAAAATCAGAAACTGTCTCTGGGACATTTGGTGTCACAAATATAATGGCCAGAAGTGGAGGAGATGCTTTGAGAGTTTCAGCTTCATGTGGAATAAGGTTACATGGAAATGCAGAATCATTTTCTGGATCAAATGGTGCATCAAGTGAGAAGGACGTCTTTTCAAAGCGCAAGGTTGATAAGTTTGACACTAGTGATCTAGGATGGACTGAGAAAATTCCGGAATGTCCTGTATACTGCCCCACGAAGGAAGAGTTTGAAGATCCTTTGATTTATTTGCAGAAAATAACTCCTGAAGCCTCAAGATATGGTAACATCGTCTGCGCTTTTAGCCTCTGTCTGTAACAATTTCAATACTTTCCATCTTCAAACCCCAATACCAACCCCTTCTCCCTCTCTCCAACCCTGGTTAAAGGAATAGAAAATATAACCTAAACAAAAGGAAATAAAGAAATATGGCGGTTTCATATCTAATTTTTATATTTCATTTGCATTTTTATGAGGCTTTGGTGCCCATAACTTTTTGTTTGGTGGGATTGTTTTTTGAAATATTGTTCTTCTAGGTACTGAATGATTTTTTGAAGGGAAGGCTTAAAGATCTGCAGTAGAAATAGAAAAACTCTGGTTCTGTTTCATCTTTATACTACTACTTGTATCCACCGCAACATATCTATTATGAAAGGTTCTAATATGTTTTGGTTTTTATGTCTTGCACAAATAAAAAAAAAACATGAATATATGGATCCATTTTGATTTAATTATCAGGCCCATATGTTTCAACAGTATTTATGGAAGAAATGTTAGTCTTCTTTGACAAACTGGTACAGAGAAATTGGTCTTTTCAAGCTGCTTTATGGTACCTAGTTTTATTCTATCTGATGATAATACTAAAGAACTAACTGAAGAAATGATATACTTGGTTGGATTTTGGAGGAAATTTTCTAAAAATTGCCTCTTTATTTTAAATAAATAAATGCTGAAGCATTTTGAATATTTGCCCCTTAATTCTCAGGTATGTGTAAGATTATTTCCCCTTTGAGTGCTGCTGTTCCTGCTGGAGTTGTATTGATGAAGGAGAGAGCAGGATTCAAGTTCACAACTAGAGTACAGCCACTTCGTCTTGCTGAGTGGGATAGTGATGATAGAGTCACATTTTTCATGAGTGGAAGGTTAGCTATCTCACTTGAAACAAATGCTATTTTGTGTCTTGCCTATTTTTTCTTTCTTGTTTTGAATGTTAGCATGACTTTTCAGAAATTATAAATTACGTGATTTCGAGAAAATGGCGAACAAGGTGTTTGCTCGTAGATATTATAGTGCGGGTTGTCTTCCTGAAACATACATGGAAAAAGAATTTTGGCATGAAATTGCTTGTGGAAAGACAGAAAGTGTTGAATATGCTTGTGATGTTGAGGGTAGTGCCTTTTCTTCTTCTCCCAGTGACCCGCTTGGAACTAGCAAATGGAATTTGAAGGTGTTGAATTCAGTACTATCAACTCTTTAGAATTTTTATGTTTTAAAATCTTTTGTTGTCGAGGTTTGTTTGTCCACTTTACCTTGACAGTGAAATTTTAGAAAAGATAAGAAAATTGCTATTGTTGCATAGTTGATAATCCAATTATTGGCACTTGGGTTATTTATTGTATATACAGGTATTTTTGTAGATTTATGGTTGAGAGACTGGTCTTCTGCCCTTACTTATGATTCTTTATCAACTCTCTGGTTTGTATGGTATAACAAGTTTAGATGTTCATATGTGTTGGCATAAAACCAAAGCCCAGCGGTACTTCTCACTAAAAGTTATATTCATGCCTCAGGATAGGACGTTGTTGTGCAACAAAGAACCATGATCTGTTTTACTGCCAAAAATTGTGCCAAACAAGTTATTTCCTGTTGGTAAGACTGGTCTTTTAGTTGACTGTCCAGCCTAGGAACACTATCCAGTTAGAATGATCATTTGCCTTAATATGGGGTCTTAAAGAGTGGAATAAATCATGTCCTCCCATCTAATTAATAGGGGCTTTGGTAAAATCTCAAATGGTTCCTGCTGCAAATTGGTTCCATGAGGTCTAACAGGGTTAATACCTCTTTATTCAATCACAAAGTTGCTATACTGGGAAAGTAATTGTTTATATTATTATTTATCAATATTATTTGGATAAAGTAAGGATGTTGCATTCTGAGAATTCTCTTGAATTTTAATAACTTCCGAGTTGATTTGGATAGAGACAGTGGAATTGAGGAACCAACATTTTAGACTAATACAATTTTGATTGGCTTTCTATCCCTATTCTAGATTCTGGTTCAATTGGTTCTAAATACTTCTTTTCCTTTGATTTCAGAAACTTTCCCGGATGCCAAAGTCCATTTTGCGTCTTCTTGAAACTTCGATTCCGGTAATGAAATAATCAAAATTTCCTTCTCAATTTTGGGATTTTATACATGCATAGAATTGATCTTCTTACATGTATGATCTTATTCTATTGAATTGCCATTTGTTTCAGGGTGTAACTGACCCCATGCTTTACATAGGAATGCTATTTAGTATGTTTGCTTGGCATGTAGAGGATCATTATTTGTATAGGTAAATGTTATCAAACATTGAGTTCTTCTTCAGTTATTTGCTTTCTTTATATTCTGTAATTAATCATTTTCTTCTTTTGTGGCAGCATTAATTATCATCACTGTGGGGCTTCTAAAACTTGGTATGGCATTCCTGGTCATGCTGCTTCAAACTTTGAGAAGGTTGTCAAGGAATATGTCTATGCTAATGATATCCTATCAACGGATGGTGAAGATGGAGCTTTTGATGTGCTCTTGGGTAAAACGACATTATTTCCTCCAAATATTTTGCTGGAACATGATGTCCCTGTCTGCAAGGCTGTGCAGAAGCCTGGAGAGTTTGTGATTACCTTTCCGAGAGCATATCATGCTGGATTCAGTCATGGTAAGGCATATTTCTAGTGAAGTTATTCTAGCTCACCCCTCGCAGAATTTGTGATTATGTTTCTAATTATAATCATATAGGTTTCAACTGCGGTGAGGCTGTGAACTTTGCTATTGGTGATTGGTTTCCTTTGGGGGCTTTAGCAAGTTTGCGTTATGCTCATCTCAACAGGGTGCCTCTCCTTCCTCATGAGGAACTTTTGTGCAAAGAAGCTATGCTTCTCTATGCAAGTTTAGAACTAGAAGATTTGGATTATTCGCCAGCAGACTTGGCCTCTCATCATTGCATTAAGGTTTCATTTGTAAAGCTGATGCGTTTCTTGCACTGGGCACGTTGGTCTGTCATGAAATCTAGGGCATGCTCCAGTGTATCTCTAAATTATTATAGAACCATCATCTGCTCCTTATGCAAGCGTGACTGTTATGTTGCTTTTGTTAACTGCAGCTGTTATTCACATCCTGTTTGCTTGCGACATGGTAATCCTTTTCAGATCCTCCATTATTTTGGTAATTTCCCTTTGATTTTGTAATTTTGTCTTGTAATAATCCTTGTTGTCTTGTGCAGATGTTAAGTCACTTGACTTCCCATGTGGTAGCTATCATGGTCTCTTCTTGAGGGATGATGTTGCTGAGATGGAGGCTGCTGCCAGGAAGTTTGAGCAAGAAGATGCCATATCAGAAGAGATTGAGCGACAGGCTGAAGATATTGATGACTTGTGTTCATATCCACTGTCGAGTAAGCTACACACTGATGTAGATGATGGATACCTTCCTTACTGTGAGATTGTTGCTGCATTGAATCCTGATATTGCTGCAATAACTACAACCATGGGTCATCCACTAGAACATGGACAACCTACAATGAGCCATAACACTGGAAATTTTCGACCTGAACTGACAGATGCTTTCGCCTCTTTTCCTCGATCAAATCTCTGTTCTTTTGTGGAGCAAGTCGGTTCCTCATCAAAAACTGTAAGATCAAGCTCTTTGCCTCCTGAGTGTCAGTGTGTTAGGCTGCCTCATGAATTATTATAATGTCCATGTCTCTAATTGTGCTGCTGCTCATGCACTAAGTTAACATTTGGTACCTGTATATTTCAAAGCAGGTACAGGGGCTACCTAACCTAGGAAACACTAATGGTAAAGGGTTCTATGAAGAAGTCACACTAATTACACATGGATCATCTGCATCCTGTTTGTCACACGAAGATCATACAGGTATCAGTCAGGACAATGCTCATGAACCAGCAACTAGATCCATCTTGGATCAAGACAGTGATAATTCCGATTCAGTGATATTTAGGGTTAAACGACCTTCTTTTTTAAAGGTTGGGAAAAGAAATGGGAATGACACCATGTCATCAAAGAAGTCTGAACATCAGGTATAATTATAGCATTTTAAAGTTAATTTCTTATGTTATAAAATTGCCAACATAGCCTTTAGTGGTTCTTTTCCAAAAATAAATAAATAAAGAAATAAAGAAAGGAAAAAAAATCCAAAATTGAAAGCTATTATCAGTTAAAAGTTGAATTTTAATAATTTGATTTCTTAATGCAAGTTTTTAAAGTCATTTGACTATAAAAACCACCTTATGTTAGCTTTAACTTACCATTTGGAAGTTATCTGTCCATGGAAATTCAACAAACTATGATGCTAGATTAGTTACGGCCGTTGATGATGTTTCGCCTATTATGTAGTGATTGTCTTCAATTGTCCTATCATTTTGTGTTTTTGAATCATCAATGCCTTGCTTTTCGTTCTTTCCATTTCATTCTGGGGACTCAAAAGTCATTTTTTCTTGGTACTTTTGTTCACATGAATAGGGGCTCAAACGATTAAAGAAACTCCAAAATGAAGGAAGATGTGGGCAATCAATGCCATCTGAAGGCTTCGGAACGGATGAACCCACTTCTGACCGTAAAGAAGCTCCAGAAAATGCTGTGACGGACAGATATAGGAGAGGCATCTTTCCCATTTCTATCAAGTATAAGAAGTTGGGCAATGATGAAGCAATAAGTAGGCAGCAAGAGCACCAAAGAAACGACAGGTTCCAGCAGGAGTCAGGAAGGAGCATGAGGGAACCTCCTACTCTTCCTCTGGAGATTGGGCCGAAGCGCCTTAAAATCAGAGGCCCGACATATCTAGGATCAGAAAGCTGATTGGATTGAAGTTATAGATTTGCAGAAAGTGATGAGATGAGATGAGAAATCTGGTTGGGTTGCCTGACTTTGCTAACTTCATTCATTCATTCATTCCCTGTGATGGAGTTCTAACAGACTGAAATTCCAAATGATTGATTGATTGATTCGGGAGTAGCAGCGAAGATTAACCAAGCTTAGGGCAAATTTTTATTCTTTGTGCAGGCCTCCAAAACTGGGGCCACGTGCAATGATTCTTGTGGCTCTATTCTCTGGCCTGGTGTTTGGCAGGAGGAGAACCTTAACCTTGCTGCAAAAGCTGAAAATTAGAATTTGGGTTAGCAAGTAACTTTTGTAAATTTTTTTCTATCAAAGTAAAATTAATTCTTACCGAGGAAAGTTGTGGGCATTCCCACAGGCTCCTAAAATTTAGAATAGAAGTCTGCTGCTGCTTCCTCTGCTAGGTTCATTTTTCTTTTCTTTATAGCAATGTAATGTATACATTACACATACTAAAATAAAAATGCGGAGAAATACCTTTGTTTTCTCTCAAATATTTTCCCTAGCCTTATACATAATTATGTTTCCAATCTTCTCTAATAATATTAGACTTACTAACTAAATTTGCATGAAACGTCGATTCATTGGTTGCGATGGGAGGAAAAAGTCCTTGCCTTGCCTGCCTGGAAAGGAAACTCTTTGTTATCTATCGGATTCTTGTAGATGTCGGTCTTCAGTTCAGAACGATTTTTGTTTGTATTCGGTTATAGGACTGTGGGGAAGGGCAACACTAAACTGGAAACCGACTTGCCCCGTTTGGCAGTTGCTGCATGCCACTTGCAAAATATCGGATTGGCCTGCAATTTTAGCATTTAGGTTTGGGGGGGAGATAAACCAGCAATGGCCTTTTTTGCTGCAGTTGTTTGGAAACTAGTGGGAAGCAAAAGGATCATGCACGGAGATGGAGGGTCTTGTTAGTTTTCCTGGGGCCTGGAATAGACCTCTTTCTGTTGCATCAGCATCGAAGCAACTGCGGCAGGCAATACTAGGATCCTCTATGGGACCACTGCCCTGTTTCTTCCACTACTCCATCTCCAGATAATAACATGGTTGCCACAATCATTTTTAATTCCATCCATC
>JBBYHK010000004.1:2032518-2064866 GCA_038382065.1 Adansonia grandidieri
AAATTCACAGGACGTGTTGTTTGGATTTAAAAACATATTGCTTGATTGTTCAAGATAAATAAGGTGGGATTTTATCCCTAGTGAGCACGTTCAATCGTCAGTCTGTGCACCCAAAGACAGAGGGAAATAAATCTACAATCCTGAGGTGCACCAGGCAGGCAGAGGCCACGGAGCTCATGGCTTGGGCTTTTATTCCGTCTTTCATTTTTTGCATATAGCTGTGTTGGATTAGATATGTGAATATATGCCAATACAAGTAGTTCCTCGTAAAATTCTGGGGTAAAAAAGGAAGGCTGGGTAAGGCTTTGGTAAGTTGAGGTGAAGAAACCTTTCAGTTCAGATATGGTTTAGTTTAGACTGTAGATTTTGTTTTATAGAAGTTGGATTGTCTAATTTTAGATATGGAATTGTTTGTTTCAGTTTTTCGTCGTTGGGTTTGTTTTTTGGCCAAATTGCTTTCCAATCCCAGGTTAATATACATCGTCTACGTCTATTTCTATTCTAAAACATATCAAAAAACGATGTTAATTATCCGATTTTAATAAATTTCCATTAAAGTCGAATCTGTATGAAGTATGAATGAAAGTGGTACTTAGCATCTGCTTCTTCTTCTTCTTCTTCTGCCTACACTACTTTTCCAAATGTTTTAAGATGTACTTACCCAGGCCAGCCCATGAGCTAAATCCTACTTTGGCAGCTACTGCCTAAAACTAAAGGCTCTTTTTTTTTTTTTTTTCTTCTCATATCACAAGAACTTGTTTGTACCCAAAGAAAGAAAAAGGCCCAAAAAATGAAGGCATAAAAATAAAAGTAAAAAGCCTTTTTCTCAATCTCATGTGGTGAATTGTTCATGTTCCTTTCTTAGTCTCTTGGTCGTAGATGACAAGCTGTTCTGATGATTGCTATCTCCCAATTAACGGGCCCCGCTGTAACTACTCAATCCTAATTCATATGTCCAAAAAAGTGCTCTATAATTACACCCCAATTAACCCACGCCAGGCCACTCCACGCCAACACCATCTCACTTTCCCTAGCTAACCCATGGAATTAGAGCCCACCCATTTCTACCATATCCTACTTCTCTCTCGACGTCCACATTCCACGCCAAAAAGTAAATAATAATAAATAATAAAAGAAGAAAAGGCACCCATAAAAAAGGGGAAAAAAATATATCGTAAATAAAAAACTTCGTTCATTTTTGTAGCTATAATCACTAAAATTCCAAGATTTTATTAACAAAACACATCACTGTTTACATCTGTCCTCATTTTTCACCTCATTGAAGGTGTAACAATTCATTGGTAACTACATCGGTTCTATCCCAACAAACTTGGATGCATGCCAATGCCATTCCCCAATATAGTATGATGGGCATAGTACTCTAGCAAAGTCAAGTCAAATGCGTAATTTTGAAAACTTTAATTGAAGTCACATTTCTGTATATTTAATTGAAATGTTACTCAGTTGTTACATTATTAAGTGTATTAGCTAAAGAGGTAGAAGACCAACACCCTTTATATATATAGATGGTGAATATGCAAGCCTAAATGTTTAGATTAGAATAGTTAATTTGCATGATCAGCTTCTAGAACAAAACACCTGAATCCTTTTTCGAGTTTCTGAGTTCATGTATTTGAGCAAGCAAAAATTATTGTGGTGGGACTTACGAGAGAGTAATTGTGGAATGGGGGATCCATCCCGTTGCCTATTGGGCAATTTGGAACCCCCTCCCCCTTAATTAATTAGGCAGCCTAGTTGTACCATTTATAATTTATGACCACATATTTAATGAGCAGTTTACATCCCTTACGGTTACATTAGAAATCTTTTTTTCGAGGGGGGTGGGGGTTGTTTCTTATTTTCTATACATATTCTAAACTCTGTTATTTATATCAATATTTTCTGATTTTTTTTTATTTTATGGTAAGGAACGATAAATCAAATTTATGAATTTTAAATTGATATTAATCTTCAAAGAGCGTGTTCAAATTAATTATACTATCATAGAAGAAGAAGAAGAAGAAGAAGAAGAAATTAATAAAATTAATTAATATCAATATTAGCTAATAGTAATGGAGTACGAAAGAAACGAAAGGAAGGCTTGAATATGCACATAAGAGTGGGGCAAAGTGCTCCTAATAGTATTAGGTGGAAGCCTAGACCCTTTTTTCTTACCTTGACCTCCGAAAAAAAGGGGAACCATTGTCCTCTTTGTGATGGGATTTAAATCCGTCCAAGTGTCAGCAAGGCGTGTGGGCAAATTCGATTATAAGATATTTTTAATTTGGATTAATCTAATTTTATTTCAATAATTTTTAATTAATAAAAATTATTTTTATTTAAATTTAATTATAAAATATAAAAATATTATTATAAATAATTTTTCTAAAAATTTACAAGTCAAATCTTAAATAAATAATTACATTTTATTATTCAAATTTATTTGATTCCATCCGTATTGAATCTCGATCGAGTGTGCTGCGGTGTGTGGGACCGAATCCTCTCCCTTGTGAATCATTTCAACCTCTATTTGAAGAGAAAAAAATTGTGGAATGCAAAACAGAAAAAAAGTGAAACCGAGGAAAAATTCATATGGAACGAGAGAAAAGCAATTTATATATATATATATATATATTTGTATATATTAATGGGTTATCAAAATAAAATCTTCAAATTTCTTCCAATCTCCAGTCTGTCTAGATTTGTAGGACTCTTATCTAAGGTTCCCTTTTGCTACAAGCCGTTGGAGAAGATTCAAAATGTTTCCACTTTTCTTTCATTAGTGTTATTATTATTATTTGTAATTAGCTAGGATCCTATACTATACTTGTAGGTAGCTAGCTTCAAGTCAAATAAAAAAAAAAAAAGTTACATGCTACTCTACTTTAAGTCTTGTGTTGTGGGTTTGATTAAGGGAAAAATCTTGTTTGATTGAGATGTAAGGAATGAATCATTGCTCTTTTGAAAGTCCTTTTTATTATCAGCTGGGGGGAAATGTCATTAATCATTGCTCCATTAATTATTCTTTCATTATGTATCATCCCAAACGTTCCTCTCAAAATTTGCCAGCTACTTGCCACTGATCTAAAATATACTAATTAGTTAGCTACTTAAACCTAACAAAACAAAACAAAGATTTAATTAATACAATTACATTAATTAAGACAGATATCTCTCCCTAAATGTGTCATGCCAAATGCCTGTTAACATACGTTAATAATATGTTGTTGTTATTATTATTATTATTATTATTATTATTCAGCTAGTTTTGTGTTCTGATTCACTTTTTACATTATTTGGCTTTAAAATGAAAGCAGATTTTTAGTTAGATGATAAAGTTGTTCACAACAAAGAATAAATGTAAAATATGAGACACATATATTATCTGATCGATTGATAAACAATAATAATAATAATAATAATAAAATTAAGACTATGATTGAAAACGAATAGTATTGAGACTAATATCCAGACCAAAATAAGTAATTATTAATAAATTAATAAAGAGGGAGAAGAATCTAAATCAAAGGCTATGTGAGTTACAAATCAATATTTAGAGTTGATTATTTAGCTTACAATTTTCAGAGGTGATTGATATTTTGGTTTTAAAATGAACCCAAAAAAAAAAAAAAAAAAAAAAACGAAAGAAAGTACTTTCAAGTTCCTCATTTGGGGTGGAAGCAATATATATCTCGACTGTTTTAGCAAGAGGAAGAAAAGAAAGTTAATCTTACTAAGCAGAAAAATTATAAAATCCCTTATAATTAATTTCCTCCTCCTCAATTATATTTAGCAATTAATATACTCACTACTCACTGCATATACAGTCATTAAGTTTCAGAAAAGAAATCAACTTCATAATTATACATACATAAATTAAAGATGTGAATTAAGTGAAGTTAAAACTATTGTCAGATATTTCCGAAGCCTATATATGGGCAGTAATGATTTAAATTAGAACAAAACTTTATTGATTAATAATATTAAATGCGCTAGGCGAGGCAACCTTTGCTTGACGTGTTTCCATATCTGTCTATCATTGCACGAGTAAGAATTGATTACAGCTAGCTAGCTATATATTTTCTTCGGCAGTAAAGCGGAAGAAATTAAGAATAAATTTTGTGAATGAGAAGTGGAAGTATGACTTACATATCTTACCCAAACAAGCAGAGATTATTAAGATTCCCACGCTTTCTCTTTTTTCCTAACCATGTTCACAAGAATAATGTCCAAAGTCAATTGTTTTAATTGACAAACCAGTTTATCCAATTTCAATTCCTTCAACACTACTTGAAGATTTTCCTTCCTTGACAAAAATTTAGGAATTGAAAAAAGGGAAACATATACGTCGAACCATTTCCAATTCTCAAATGACAGGATTTTTTTATTTTTCTAATGTCGGTACGGTTATTTATCAACCCCGGCCTCTATGACCAATCAAAACTATTCTTTTGTCAAGTCCCTTTGGTCACAAATAATCAAATTCTATGAAGCATTAACTAGAGATCATGTGATCTTACATTCAATTCAATCCGACGACAAGTCAATATTATTTATGCTGAATACTTGGATTAATTATTAGCTTAGTGAGGATTTTATATTCCTTAGAAATTGATTTTTTTTTCTATATATATATATATATATGTATGTATCATTAGAAGAAACGATCGCACCATCCCACAGCATCAGTTTACTGAGCCATAATTAATATTTTCAGCAATTGGGTTCGCAAATCTTGTTGGTAATCACGATACCGTCTATATGTATTCAGTTTGAGACATTTCCAAAATTTTTTTATACAACTTGAGAGTTATATATATATATATATATATAAAATCATGACTATATATATATATATGTATATATAATATTGCCTACTGGATTGGATGAATGCTGCATTAAGTTGAAGCTTAAGAATATTTTAACTACATTGAGATTAAAAAAGTACAAGAAATATAACAGCTTATAAGTGTAGATCTTCTTACATAGATACTTATATAATAACATGGAATGGCATGCATATCAACACCAAACAGAGATCAGCATACTGAGCATGTAATGGAAGACCAAAAAAGCTTATAAAATGAGGTATTAATGCTAGAAAAGATTCCTTCTCGACCTCTCTAATTACGATGGCATGTCCTTGGAAAACTAAGAGTAAGATTAGTAAATGATGATGCTTCCACCCTACAATTCCTCTTTAAAAAAGTTCCTCAAAACACTTTTGGTTTCAACTTTAATTCTCATTCCCCAAGAAATGGTTGACATTGATCCCATTACTTTAATCCATTCCTTAATGATAGATTTTAATTAATTGGTACACAAAACAAAATTGTCGGTCTTCTATTTCCGTTCTCTGCTTCATTAGCTGTAATATATTTTCTTAAAAGAGTTTTTTTTTTTTTTTAAATATTTTTTAAAGTTATTTAATATATTATTATTAATGATAATAATTTTGTATTAAATGTAATGATTGGTAAATTTTTTTATCATTTTTAATATATTAAATTAAAATATTATTATTTTATATATGTGTATGGTAATCTTAACGAATTATCTTTAAACACTAGTTAACAAAATATTTTTTAAAAAATTTCAAATCCCAAAAATGCATGCAATTAAAAACAAAAACATATACATAAAAAATGTATGTTTCGTACATTGCTTCCAATGTTGTACTAGGTTAAGACATTTTTTTTTTCTTATTTAATATTTTATTTTTGGAATCATTTCGTATGATATATTTTTTAGCTGAATAGAATTTAATTATGAAATTCCTTGATTCAACCATCAGATGAGGTGCCATTTGCAAGGTCCTTTGATTAATGTAGTGTTAAAAACGAAATTAAATTGGGTATTTCTCTCAATTCTCTATGGATACGAATTTTAAGACATAAAAGTCTTTTTCAATAGAGATGCCTCCGTGTCCATGGTATCTTGTTGATCTCAAGTTACATATATATGGGCATTGAAATTATCAAGGCTTGATAAAAGGAGATGCCTATGGCCATTGAAATGGGCAGCGGTAAAAGGCAATCTATTACCTCAATTTTGCAACATTTTATATAGTTTCAATTTATCTATCTATATATAAAAGTGCCCAAGTAGCATGATTGCTCGGAACATTTTGGATCCTTTCCGAACACACAAAGAGGTCTAAAACTTTATTTATCCAACTCGATCAGTGTATTTTTTTTTCCCTCTGAATTAATTACCATATTTTGTATGGGAATCAATTAATTATAATTTTTTTGACAAAATTCATGGAAATTGAACATGATCTCCCGATTGTTAATTCATTTAATTCTCAAACTCCAAATTAATTAATATAATGCAAAGGAATCTGTGGTATACCCCATAAATTAGTTTGGATAGACTCGAGAGCTGACTTTGTCGTAGGATTTGAAAACATAATGAGATGAGTAAGATGTACTCAAAATTTTGAAGCAAATTAAGGGAGTTTTGGAGAATCCCATGAATGTGTTTTTATCGCTGATTGAATGCTTTGAGTGTCCTGTTAAATGAATTTGAGTTCGAGTGGGGGACCCAAAATTCGTCCAAGGAAAGCCATGGATGTTGGAAGAAGATGGATCGCTGACCCCCTAAAAGAATTAATAGGGGCACAACCGGAAACGAAAGTAATGTTAAATGGTAAAAGTAATTACGCAGATCGATCGATGCCGGCATATCATAGCCCACACGGTGGGTTAACAAAAATGTTCAAAAAAGCTTTTTGCATATCATATCATCTTTCAATATGTGCAACATATAATTGTCTTTACCATTTTCATGAAAAGAGGGGAAATTTTGTGCCTTACAACCTATATATATACATACATACATATATAACTAAATCCAGTAATCAAATTTCAAAATACATTTCAAGGTTTTTAGTATTTAAAGTTTTAAACAAATAAGGTCTTTTTTGCAAGCTAAAGTTTAATTTGAGGTCTAAGTTATTCACATTTGAAGACTTTCTATTATAATAATATTTCATTAAGCTTGATGGAAATCAACTTTAATTTTTAGGAATTCCAAAACATCCAATTATATAATGTATCACATCGATCTTAATGAAATATTAGACTACACAGTGCTTATCCCCAAAAAAAAAAAAAAAAACAAAATATTAGACTACACTTATCCTATTAGAGTACATATTTAAAAAAAAAATTGATACAAGATAATTTTTTAATTTTACTCGATGGAGTTATGGTGATTTGAAATAATAATCCTCTCTCTCTCCCTCTCTGTGTATATATATATATGGATCCAAAAGAGTTTTAAAAAATAATATTGCTCTGCATGGTTGATGTTGGTCCAAAATTAGAATATGAAACATGAAGTATGTTGGACAGCTGCGCATTTGAATGTTGCATGTATGTTTCATTAATTAATCACATGGCACTTGGGGCATCATACATTCAAAGCATAAATACCTATATTAATTGTTATTATTCCAACTACAAGCCCATGCCTATGCAATTAAAGGTTTGGAAAATAACTTTATTGTATACTAAGTTTGTTTGCTACTGTAAACGGAGATGAGTAAAATATTTGTTACGGAAATTCCAGTTTTGCATTAATGTTGATTAATCGAGAATCTAATCTAATCTAATCTAATCTAATGTTTGCAGTTTCATTAATGAAATAAATGAAAAGCATAATCCGTTAGGAGGTTTTCATTAGAAGTATACGTCATGATCAAAGCTGCAAATGTTTCAACAATTTAAGCAATTTGAAAATCCCCAGCAAGCAATCTCTACTTTTTTCTTGAGAAAAAAAAAATACATATATCAAAGTTATAATTAACTTCTCCTCAATATATATTCTCCTAAATTAAGGCTTAAAATTAAAATAAAATATTTTCATTGAAAGATAGTTGTTTGTTTAAACGCTTGTAAGAATTGCATAGAAGGCAATTTATTTTGCACATGGAAAGTCCTCCATTAATCCTAACATGTCCTTTGTTATATATATATATATATATATATGTCTAAAATAGATTGTCGTCTATGAAGATGATTTAATCCCGGTTACTAACATTTTTTTTTGGTCCATGGAACATTTCATTTGGGCAGCACCGTATGCAAAATTAGATCTTTATCCCTTGAAGTTACCCTTCTATGCTCTAGTACTATAGATCTAGAAAAGGGTTAAATTGACTTTCTCTTCCATGCACCGGTGCCCTCAACTCAACTAGGACTAGGAGGAGGACCATGTAATATCTATATATATATATATATATGTGCGTGTGTGTGTGTAAACTACCCAAAATTAATTATTATACTATAGCCTTTTAGATTTCTCACAATTTTATATAATACATGAAAGAGAAAATGAAAGGGAAATTTAGAGTGATGGGCCCAAAGTTGCATTCAGCAAGTAAAATGTGGGAATCATTTATGGCTTCGTTAAGCCGAGGCCTAGTGAGTGGTTGGATTAATAAATAAAACATTATTAATTAAACACACCCCTAGAAATTGGATTTTGAGAACAGTGTGTGTTACATAACAAAATATGTATACTATTTATATTAATTTATTAATATTGGCGTCTATTACTATTAGAGTGCATTCAATACAAGTACATGTTTTTTTGAAGCAATATAAGTTTTTATATCTTAATTTTTTTTTAATTTCTGAATAATTGTGGAAAAGGAGGAGCTGCTTAGCTAGGCATGCAGCAGGCCAGTGTTTGAGTTTAAAAGAAGAGTGCGTGGGATCGGACGGGATGGATTGCAACGGTAAGGATGGGTATGCAGTTGAGTTGAGGCCTTGAAGGATAAATGCATACGTTACAAGTAGATGTGATAATATTAGATACGATTATATAAATATAATATATAAAATAAAAAAATATAACATAATATAAATATATTTTTAAAATTTATATAATACGAATTATAAATATATCAAAATTAATATAAAAATATAAAAAACTTAAATATGATTATGATACAATAAAATATATGAATATGATACGGATACATAAATTACTAAATCTAATTAAAATCAAATATCATAATATTAAATAAAAATAAAATATAAAATTAATTAAAATATAATATAAAATATATAAATATTTTAAATATAAATTATTAACTTATAAAAATTATATAAATATAAAATATTTTAAAATAATTATAACATTTAAAAATATATAAATATAAGACGCAATTACACTAAGCGAATTGCCCTCCTGAAATCTTCGCTTTTCTCCACCAAACAGCACAAGAGGAAAAAGCGATGGAAAAGAAGGAAAAAGAAATAGTAGTAAAAAGGAATTAAAGTTTGTCGTGGGAACATATTTACTTTATCTTTCTCATTTTTATTTATAGAAATCTTTCTCATCTTTTATTTTCCTTTTTCTCATCCTTAAGGAAGTACCCTACACCCCCCGACCCCACCCCACGTCCACAAATAAAGGAAAAACCAGCACAGTAACAGTGCCTCTTTCTTTCTTTCTTTCTCTATAGCCCCCTCCTCTAAAATTCAAATGTCATTTCTTCTCTCTCTGTCTTTCAATCTTCAGTCTCTGCAACTGCTCCCCAAAACCAAAACAATTTGATCAAAAACCCATCTGAAGAAAAAAAAAATCTCACAGAAATTTTTTCACTTCAAAAATACTTCTGTACCCTTTTGACTCGCTCCATCACCGAAAACCAAAACCACGCATCTCCCTTCAACTTCTTCTTCTAGTTATATTTATACACACACAAAGACCCAACCCAATCTTTTCGTGGATATAATATAAGCAGAGGGGCCTCAAAGTTATTTTCAGAGGAAGAAGAAGAAGAAGAACAAAGGGATTAATCAGGAACATAAGCAGAAGGTCTCAAACTCAAAGTGATATTGTCTGGGTGTTAAAAGATGGAGCTTTTCCCAGCACAACCAGATTTATCCTTGCAAATCAGCCCACCAGACACCAAACGCACTTCCACATGGAGGACAACCGACGAAGAAGATAATGATTTGGATTTGGGTTTCTGGAAGAGAGCTCTCCACTCAACAAACTCCATGTCTTCAACGCCAAAACTTGATAACTGCTTTGACCTTTTTCTGTCCAATCCAAGGGTTTCAGACAACTCCAACCACCTTCACCTTCTACAAAACGGTAGCGCCAATTGCAATGCTAATCTTTTCCACGCTTATCACCAAAACCAGTTCCCTCACCATTATAACCAACTGCAACATCCGTTACTGTATCAAAATCAGCTGCAAGAAGTACAACAACAAGGGTTAGGACAAGAGCTTGGTTTCTTAAGACCCATAAGGGGAATTCCCGTTTATCAAAACTCTTCTCCTACTCCTTTCCCATTTGCTCAACAGCCATTGGATTCATCCTTAACTTCCTCTCCTTTTTTAGGTAGCAATAATACTAGTAACAAAAACTTGAGCCCTTTTCAGTCTCATGGATTGCTGAGATCAAGATTCATGTCAAGGTTTCCAGCTAAACGAAGCATGAGAGCTCCAAGGATGCGGTGGACATCTACACTTCATGCTCGCTTTGTTCACGCTGTTGAGTTATTGGGTGGTCATGAAAGTATCATCTCTCTCTCGCTCGCTCGCTCGCTCGCTCGCTCTCTCTCTTTCTTCTTTTCTTTCCCTATAATCACTTTTCAGTCTTCTCATTTCTTCTTTCACTATTGCTTTGTTTGGTTCAAGCATCTTTGGGAACGGGAGAAAAGGAAGGATAATTAATGCTAAAGAAATTAAATTGACTTATTATAACTATTATGTTCCTATCTTATACATTTGTTCTCTATTTTTGTGGGGTTTCAGGAGCTACACCCAAGTCAGTACTTGAGCTAATGGATGTCAAGGATCTTACCTTAGCACATGTTAAATCGCATCTACAGGTGAAATAACCCTCTGTTCCTTCTCTGATATATCTCAATGGGCTTTTTTAGCTTTTCTACTTGCAGGCCATTCCTCTAAATGGAAGAAAAAGTAATTCTGAAATTTTACTGGAAACTTTCTGCAACTTTTGGTGAATAGCTTATGCATTAATGGTGGTAATAAGCTAATTTACATTTTTAAATAGACTGCATTACTGGAAGCTGTTAATAACATAGATTACAAATTCCAATGTTTCCTTGTAGAGGGTCTCCCAATCCTCAGCACTTCTTTGTTTACTAGATCTGATGGTTCTGCAAGCTAATAAACAGCCTTTTGGCTTTTTGCTTGGAAGAATGAACCAGCCCATGCAAAAGAAGAAAAATAAAATCAGTTAAAAAAATGGAAAACAATAGCAAGCAACATCGATTACCAAAATATATAAAAAACAAGTAAGACAAAGCCCAAGGAATTCAAAAATGAGTCACAGCCAAACCGAGACAAGTTTCTCACTTAGTTCGATAATTATTTTGTTAGAAAAAAACTATTTTCCCTTAAACTGAGAGAGAAAAGGAAAGAAATATAATCCAGTACAAAACACCATCATTTCTCAATGATATCTTCCTCAGGTGTATTTCTTTTAACTTTCCTTCCTTAACCATGGGTACATTTATATTTACAACATAAACGAATTTTTGGAACGCTGCATAGTCACGTGTGTTACCTTTTCATAGTTCGTAGCGTACATGCATGCACCGTATCACACCTTGTCCAATGTCTATGGCACAGAGAATAGTTTATTATTGGTCTAGTTTCTGGTTTTTACTTTATTTGCCCATTTTACTTTCTCTTTAATAAGTTATCTTCTTTTTTTCTTTCCATAAATTTCTTATAGATGTATCGAACGGTGAAGACCACTGACAGAGCAGCTGCATCTTCAGGTTTGTAGCAATATTTCCTCATCAGGTTGAATTTTATATATAAATTAATGCATATATACTGAGTGTAGACGGATATATGTTTATATTATTATTAAACAATTTTATTAATTTTAATGTGATAAATCACGTGACATCAAACTTAAAAATAAAATAATAATTAAAATATAAAATATGTATATATCAGTTTTATTTATAAAATAAACTACTCATTGCATAACTTTGAAAAACTATGCATTATCACATAATTTTTTTTTATTTTAAAACATATTTTATTTTTTACCCACATTGTAGGTATCCCAAAATTTAGTATATATGATGTTACGTTCAAGATAAATTAAATTGTTTAATTAAACAGGGCAATCGGATGCATTTGAAAATGGACATTCTGGGGATACTTCTGAAGATTTAATGTTTGACATTCAAAACCAAAGAAGGTCAGAGATATCAGTTCAGCAGGGAAAATCATCATCATCATCATCAAATGCTCATCAAGACAAGGAGTGCCATGGCCTTTGGAGCAATTCATCAAGGTTAGTCCGTTGCGTACTACTATTAATTTTACTAGTAGAGTAGTTTGACTTTTCCTATCAGTGTCTTTCATTTCAGTTTCAGTTGTTTCCTTCCTATATATTCCACTGTTTGAAAATGAAAATAAGAGAGACATTCAATGATACCGGGATCGATGTCACCGCATCCACATAGACCCAAAGTAGTGATCACAAAAAGAGGTATAATGAATAATGTTAATTTGTATTAAAATTAAAATTACAAAGAATCCATTTCTCTCTCTCTCTCTCTCTCTCTCTCTCTCTCTCTCTCTCTAGCTTTGTGTAGGCTTTATCTCTCCACTATCTATCACATGCAAATACAAACATAGTTACATGCAAATACAAACATAGTTACATGCAAGAAATCAAAAAAAGAGGGGGAGAAGTGAATTCGATGTGTGCTTTCTTCTGTTTGTCGAGTGTGGACTGGATGACCAGAAACGCTGAAACTCCTCGTATCACGGATAATATCATATTATATGATATACTGCTCCTAGTGCTATTGCTCTTGCCTACTAGTTAATACCTCAAATTGTGATGGGCGCCCAGGTTTGGTAAAAAAGAAAGCAAAGCACCCACTGACTCCCCTATATAATTCCAAGAGATGAGAATCTCAAATCAGAAATCCACCTAAAAAATGAAGATATCTCTTTCCTTTGGATTTTGTGGGCTCACATATAAGGCTAATAAATGGGGCCTACAAATGGAAAACTTAGTGTCAAAGTTAAAATCTGTAATGGTCCCATTAGTGGAAATATTGGTATTAATAAAGATATGCCCTTTGAACCTTCTTTTTGGTCTGTTGTTATGGGTAATGGATAATCACATGGGGTGGAGGGTGAGTTTCACTTTACTTCAGTCACCATAAAAAGTAGAGTGGGTGAGGAGCAACTATAAACAAGGCAATAGAAGATAGCTTTCTTTGTTTCAGTTCACTTTTCTTTTACATGACTTCCATATCCACTGATAGAAAATATTCGCTCATACTGTTGTTTTCTAACAGGGAAGCTTTGCTGCATGAGAAACCAAAAGATTATGGTGGAAACTTACCATCTCTCGAGGTACTAATTTCAAAACCCTTTTTTTTTTCCAAAATAACTTTCAGTTTGAAACTTTTCCTACGTTTTGATGCCAGCATATATAGAAAATTAGGAATGAACCAGAAAAAAAAAAAAAAAAGGTACAGTATGATGATTCACAAACTCAAGTACGTAGGCTATTTAGTCATTTTGGCAGGGCCAAAGCCTAAAGAAAAGAAAAAAGGGTGGGGAGAGGAGGGCTATTTTAATGATGTTCATAGCTGTTTTTCGCTCTTTAAAGAATCCTCCTAGCTCAGACGTCATATCAATTTGACTGCACTTGTATTATACCTCAAAATATAATCCCTTCACCCATGTATCAAGCTCATTCGTTTGACCTTGAAAGATATGTATGGTTGTAGATCAATAACTTAATAGGGTCAAATGATGAATAATATATGCAGCAGAACGCTGATTATGTAATATTGCTAATGGAGAATAGTCTTGGGAGTAGCACACCGGATAGGGATTGTAGCAGGCTTTCAAAATGTTGTACTCTAGCTAGCGTAGTAATGCTTCCTTCCATGTTTTTATTTTTATTTTTTGCATTCAGTGAGTCAAAGTGTCATTTGATTCCCCATATCCTGAGCTCCTCTTTCTGAAGCACACTTTCTTGTAACTACTGCTCAATGCATGCATGCTGGTACATCCTACTAGCAGTCTAGCAGCTACTAATTGATTGCTTTGCTCTATTTTCTTTTGATGATTTCCCTTTTTTTGATTTGTGCAGAAGGATATGGATCCAAAGTGCTTAAACTATGAGAGAATATCAGATGTAAGCTCATCAAGGACAAGCCCCAAGAAGCCTAATTTGGAGTTCACATTGGGGGTGCCAGCCTCATTGATATAATATTTTTATATTTGTTGTCTGTGTACTACTCATTTTGAAATGATTACATATCTCTGGAAGAGTGGAGAAGAGCGAGGCAGTCAAAGAGAATCAGGTACCGTTTCAGAGAAAAAGGAAAGGAAGAACAGAGCTAAAGAAAGACAGAAGAAAGCAATAAAACAAAAGGAGAAGGGCCAACCGGCGTGAAAAAAGGAAGAAGCACGCCCTTCCTCCTATCCTATTATCAAGCAGCGATGAGATGAGATCCAAATCAACATATTATATTCTTACGTAAATATAAAATCTAATTGCTTTTGTATGTTTTGCGCTCAGAGACGGAGAGAGAAGAGAAGTGAGAAGAAAAGAAAGAGAATCACCTCTAACCACCTTAAAAGCCTGAAGTAATCCTCGGTAATTGTGACGGACCACTTTTTATTTATAAAATATTTTTTGAATTTTTTTAGCGAAGACTGAGTTTGGGGTTTTATTCTTTGGATTCTCTCTTTCCCTGCCCACTGTCAAATGCTTTACACTTTGTGACTAAAGGGGACAAAAACATACTAAAAAGGCTTTAAAGAATACGAGCTAAGAAATATAAAGGTACTACCTTAAAATTAATTGGGTAAAATAGAAAAATAAATAAAGGGGAAACGTAATGAGAATTAAAGCTTTCAATTCGCTTTCTCAAAAAATCACATATCATCAACGTTTATAAAAGGAAAAAAAAAAAAAAAAAGAGGTTACAGTCAAAAGCGAATTAAAGGGCAAAAAAGAAAAACTAAGTAAAGAAATCTCTTTTCTTGATTTCTTTTTTTCAATTAGTTCTTCTGGTTTCCATGGTTGAACTATTTATACAACATGATGGGAGTGATTAATCCTTTTTTCTCCTTCCATAAAGATCTACATCCAAGAGGGAAATTCGATATTAAGTCAACAACCGTTTGATCATATAAAAAAGCAATCTAAATATATTCAAGAAATCAAAACTTAATTTAACTCGTTTTCGTAAAATTTGATTGTGAATGACTTGAGTTGTATGTAATTTTGAATACATATTTGCAATGAGCTTGAATTAAACTCAATAAACCTAAAAAATTGATCCAATAATTCAATTCAAATTAATATGAATATATATATTTTCTAAAATCATGATTTCGAAAGAAAATAAGTGTCTATATTATAAGTCTATATCTAACCGGAATAATATAAATTATCTTTTTTCTGATTTAGTGAGAAAAAAGAGTCTTATTAATTAAGAGGCTACAACACAAGTCATTCGTTAATTTGAAACTAATTTCTGTCAGATAATTATGAAATTCTACTCCTTTGATGTTTCCGTCTCTAAGGAACAATAATCATCTCAATCATTGCCTTTGTCATCACACTTTAAATTAAGAATGGATATACAAAGCATGGACTTCGATGTTTGGCTTTTCAAAAAGATGATTGAAGTCTTTGTAAGTTGCAAATTTCCATGTCTAATCGCCAAAGGGAAGCTTCCTTGAGAGTGCAGCTAAACTTTGCTCACAATGGAGAATTAACGCTTTACATTGTATGCTTTAATCCTCTGATGAGCGGTTTGGAATTTTCTGCACTGTTAACGTTGAAGGACTGTTAACAGCTTTGGAATCTATATGCCGAAAATGTTGAAATCAACAGTGTGTGAAGAACCCGACAATACCTCTTTAAAGACAAAAATCAAAACCCGAATGATTGGTAAATAGCCAAGAAAAAATTATATATAGAAAGAAGAAGGATAGGGAATTTAAGACAATAGCATATGTACATATATTGTTTCTGTATGGAAGGATTCCTACCAATATTTGTTCTCTAATCAGATGTTTCCTTCTATAAGCACAAAATTTTATATGCCATTGGCTTATACATTAGACTTGAATAAGAATTTTCAAATAGGGAGCAGAAAATGGGTCAAAATATTTGTTGTTTGGTCGCAATCGTGGATCAAAGACTGCAACTCCGAAGTGTCGAAGATACTCAAGCACCTCTAGGATTAAGTAAGCTAGGCACGATGAAAAGCATTCGTTAATCAAGCTAATTTTGTGGTTTATGTGTTTCTCCCCTTGGGAAAAAAAACCAAAACTGATGCAGCCCCCATACCAGTTGGTCCACAATGTTGTCTGTAATCTTCAATATATATGCACGATAAGTGCAAGACAAAGTCACATCACTTTGTTTACCATGGTGGAAAATTTTGGTAAGTTACATCTACGTATACTTTCATAAGTAATATATATACATATATATATATATATATGGTCCAAATGCTTGAATTGTAAAATAATGACTTGCTTTTCCCTAAACCATTATCCTGACTAAAATTAGGACTTCATGAACAGGAAAGCTTTGCCAGATTTCACGATTTGATGAACAAAATTAAGCTAAATTAAGCAACACTATTAGATTTAGAGTAACATTTGTTGGATTTAACTTTAATTAATTAAACATCGTCTGGGAAAAAAAGGAATAACTTCTAAATTTAACTTTTGCAACTTTAGTGGTAAACATTCAGGTAGGGTCGTTTTCTTGGCAAATACATGGCTCAAACTTTAGTGAGATATTGCATAAAGATATAGTCTTTACAACTTTAATTTGTTTAGGAGGCAAAAGAGAAAGAAAATGGACAAAGCGGGTAACTAATAAATAAAATCCCTAGGGAAAATGGAATAATACTTTTGCCTTTCATTGCATTGCATGCTTTTGTTATGTTAGTTGACGACTATAAGCTTTAAAAAGCATTAGCAGAAATTGGTTTTGGAAAAAGTGATTAGATGAAAAGAAAAAGAAAAGAAATGGGGGTGATGGTGTTAAAATGCAGAGGATAAAAGAAGGAATAACTTTTTTTTTCCTTTTTCCTTTTTTTTTCTAACTCTTTTCACCTTTTATTTGCTTTGCTTTGCTTAGGTTTTACACAAAGAGGTTTGGCTTAAAGCTTACACGCCTCAGTCAGTGACACACGAGACCTGATACATTAATTCATCTCGGCATTCCACTCAAAGCTATTTAATCATATAGCAGAAAGATAGATCCCATTTGTTATGTTAATGAAGCTAGCCTTAGCCTAGCAGACAGATTAACAAATCAAAATCTAATTAAAAGTAATTATTCTCCCTCAAAAAACCCAAAAATGAAAATCAAACTTAGTAAGAAGAAAAGGACATATTGGGACTTAACTTTAACCAGACAACCCATAAGAATCAAATAAAGTCATAGCCAAAAAAATCGAAGCAACCAAAAGTTATTAGGAATTTTAATAAGTTTCAAACGTACGTGCAACCTTTATTTAATTGAAGGATTTATATTTATGCTTTTTTAGATGTATAACTCTATACATCAACGATGAATCGTACGGTACTACTTATTAAAAATTACTTTTAAAATTTATTATTAAAAATTACTTTTAAAATTTATTATCCATACACTTACAGATATAAATCTATACATTTTCCTGTATCAAAAGCAAACCCTTAATTAAACCCATTTTCTGTTCCAACAAAATTTAAAGTAAATGTCCTCCCTACCCACTGACTCACTCGCTCAGTTACTCACCATCTACTATATATTTTTCATTTCGCACTCTTTTTTTTTTCCCCTATTAAAGCGAAATTCAATTGCCAAATTTTGTGACCATAAAAAAGCTGAGTTTATTTAAAAGCCTTAATTAAGCTCAAAGTAATTAATAACACTTTTTTGTCAGCAAAATAGAAAAAATAAAATTTTGTTCGTTTTAATTAAGGAACCAGAATATGAAGATATATGTCTTACACTTTGAAATGAAAACTGACAAACAAATGAACAATGTTTATATATGTATATTGATTAATGATTATTCTAAGCAATAACAAGCATATTTAAATTAGATGCAAAACTGAATTAACTTGAAAGTCATCTATACTTAATTATTATTAATTTGATAATTAAAATTAATATCAGACTTAAACACGTAACTATTAACAACCTTAACGGTAGGTAATTGTTTGGAAAAAAAAAATAATTTGCATATTATATATGGAGAAAAAAAATTTTGATTTTGATCAAAGCAAAACAAAAGGAGAAGCTTTTTCTATCATGCAGGCGAATTTAGCTTTGTTTCTTTTGCGTTTGCATTTGCATTGCATGGACAAGTGAATGACGGAGCACCCACTGACTTGACACAATTATATTTATATTTCATGTAAAAATATTTTTACTGACAACAAGAAATTTGTCAATCTTTTCCTTTCAAAGTAACATATGGTACAATAAAAATAAAGCGGAGAAATGGACCCCACACCTCCGCCCTCCCTCTCCCTCTTCCTCTTGGCCGCCCCCCCCCCACTAAGGCCAGGCGCGTGCTGTGGCCGTCAATGGCGGGTGAAGAAGGATAGAATGAAAAAAAATGGAAGAACCGGCTGTCTTAATTCGTAACGTGATCAAAGTGCTGCCGCCACGTTGCAATTTTCTGACTCTCGCTCTACGTGGTAGCTTTTTAATTTGCAATTATTACCGTATCATTAGACCTCTCTGGCTTCTACTCTATTTTTTTTTTTTTTTAAAAGAAATTATCCTGAGATGGTTATAATGAATATTTTAAAACACAAATAAAGAAATACCATAAATTTATTTGTGTTGTATGTGAGGAGCTCTTTGCTTTAGTTCCATCCACCAGATCTGCTTCACAAGCCATATTGTTGGCTTCAGTCAGGCACGTGCGAATCATATGATAATTGATAGTGCTAATTAAGCTAGGATTTTTTTTTTGTTCCGTTTTGTCATTCTAACTAAAGGATTCATTAGGACATGGTTCTTTTGACAACTAATATTTATATATATATATATATATATTCCTTTTTTGATCATTTGGAAGGAATTATACACATAATCCATACATTTTAGATAAAATTTTTCAATCCCCTAGTTCTAGAGAGATAATGTTAAGGGATTATGCAGCAGCTACACTTCCAGGACGAAGCAGTTGATGAAGCTTGGGAATTTGTCATT
The DNA here is from genome assembly GCA_038382065.1 of Adansonia grandidieri. Taxonomy (NCBI): domain Eukaryota; kingdom Viridiplantae; phylum Streptophyta; class Magnoliopsida; order Malvales; family Malvaceae; genus Adansonia; species Adansonia grandidieri. The sequence goes on from JBBYHK010000004.1 coordinate 2,051,752, forward strand.
AAGATCCAAGCGGCAGCAGGGCTAAAGTTGTGTTTGGACTTTGCCACGGACTAACTATCGAACTGTGTGTGTTTGGAATGAGCTGAGACACAAGAAGCCAAAGCTTGATTGGCAGATTGATCTCGTGCAAAATTTCCATCCCGATAGATTCAACCCTAGCTTGGATGGCAACTTTAGATAGGCTCCCGACAAAAGCCAAAATGAGCTCTTGGGGGAGTCAAATGTCTAGGGACTGTTTCTTATGTAGTGAGATGGCTGAGATCAGGGATCATATTTTCTTTGAATGCAGGTTTTCAAAGTTAATATGGAGCAAGCTTCTTTCTGCTTGCAATGTTAACAGACTGTTGGCACCGGGCATGAAGAGTTGTCTTGGGCAATTAAGTGTCTAAAGGGGAAAAATTAGGCTGCAGTTATATTGAGATTGACCTGGAATGCTCATATATACTATGTGTGGCAAGAACGAAACTGCAGGTTGCATGGAGGTAAAGGAAGACAGGAGCAGGACTTATGCTAACACTGTGCAAGATAGATTGATAGGATATAATAAGATTGAAACGGATAATACTGCTAAATACGATACTTGGATTAATAATTGAACATAGTGAATTTTTCTATTTTCTCAATTTTCTGCAAAAGCAGTTTGTTTTTACATGTAGCAGAATTCTGCTTCTTTTGGATAAATAAAAAATTTTACTTATCAAAGAAAAAAAAAATAATGTTAAGAGAAATTGGCATATCAAGTGTATGTAGATTATATATAAAAGTACTTTCAAAAAGTCGAAATATGTTAGCGTTGAGGAGTTCAAATACAGCTCATCTTGTTTCATTTCCTTCCATTCGAGAAAACGATTTTCTCAAAGATTGCGTTAATTAGAAAGAGTCATTTATCTCAGGGCTGAACCTAGTAATTAATTATGTGTAAATAGGCTTTCCATTTTGTTGACCTGCTACTTTTGATATTTCAAACTCGATAGAAACTTACTATTTACGTTTAGGGTAATGCAAGTGGGCTTGTTTCCTTTTTTTTTTCTCTATATTAATTTTAGAAAAATTAAAGAATACTATACAGAGTTTGGATTGGTGGAAACTGGACTACGTTGGACTCTAAACCGTAAATGTTGCCATTACCGTGAACAAGAGACTCCAGCATAATTATACCGCTTTATATATACAAAATATGTTTAAACTAAACTCCAAATTTAATTCAGTTATTTTTATTGATGGCATTGATAGCTTTTGAAATTCAAATTTTAACACTTAATTATAATTTATTTTATAAAATAAATGTGTTTAGATTGATGCAAGTTCTTCTCTTACGAATAAGATGGATTCATATCTGAAAGAGGTTGACAGTAAATTCTTTCAAAATTGACTATTTATCTTTTTGTTAGAGGTGTTCCAAAAATGTCTATAATCGAGTAAATAGCTCTACGAACTCATGGATTGAATTGAATCAAGTCAATATTGTGAGAATAGATTGCCTTAAGACAATTTGCTTGACTTCTTAAACACTGTTAATCACTTTGATCGTGGCAAACCAAATTTATGCTTAACAAAGATTAACCAGACATAATTCAATCTAAAATCAATCAATTAGAAATCAATCGACCAGGCATTAGTCAATCAAAAATCAATTAACCTCACATCAAGCGACCAGAAATCTATCAATTAGACATTAATTGACCTGACATTAGATGACTGAAATCAATCAACTAGATATTTTAACTTGTTTTTAACAAGTAAAAGAGGCATCAATCGACCCATTTCTAGTTGATTGATTTATGGTTGTTCAACCTGATTTCAGACAAGTAAAAAAGACATCAGTTGACCTGACATCAGTTAACCAGATAAAATTATCATGAATGCATGCTCATTCGACGCATGTGGTCCAATCAATCTACCAAGCATATAAAGGGATAATGTTAAGTTATTACGTACACATGCTTATTCAATAGACCATCAATACTAAATATGTTATAGCCCAAGCAGCCTAGCACACAAAACAACATCACTCGACTAGGTTTTAGTATAGTCACTCTATAACTACACTCACACTTGGGACAATTATTATACCTCTAAAAGACCTTAAGGGTACTTAAGTAATTACACCACTTATGTGTCTTGTATAGGGTAAGAGCCTTTATGGACAAAAAATAGGGCTTAGCTTCGTTTTAACTATTTGCATAAATATTCCATAAATGTTAGGCCAATAATTTTTAGAATTATGAATAGTCACTTTATAATCATTCAAATCCCTAAAGGCAATTGTTATACCCATATAATAAGAGGGACTATACCTAAAGATAATAACCATCTTACAATAGTATCCTAGATATACTTGACTTTTATCTAATGAAATTTATTTCTCAGTAAACTTTATCTTCATAGAAATCCATGTAATGAATAACACTTGGCAACTCCTATATAAAGTTACAATTGAAGGTAAGATATAGACACAACCCTATTTTGTTTATCTCCTTCCTTCCAAACTTTATTGACTTAAGCATCGGAATGCACTCTGAAATATAAATTCTGATACTCTCTAACCTCTTTTGTCTCGCATATGCCCTGATTGTGCAAGCTGATCAACTTTTCGACAATTTTTCGTCAACAAGAAGCAATGCAAATTCTAAATAAGAAACCTTTAATTGTAAGACAGACACCAATGCATTTGTAAATAATAATAGAGTTTTTCTCTCTTCCCTTCTCTTCTTTCCTCCAAGATGAGTTCAGCACTTAGTGTAAGCAAAATCTTTGCATTTCAACGAATGTTCCTCGTAAAGATTTAGCCAAAGGTGATAAAACGTTCACCTAATAGTTTTATACCTTTTCTAAGCTTGGATTGGACAAGTCAAATATGAATTGATTAGGCATAGCACATGATTCGATCAACCATATATACTTTTTTCTCCCTCCTCATCTTATATATAATCAAATCGTACGGTCATTATATGAGTGTGAGCCCTCCTAGGCCTAGCTACATCGTCTGTTTATATAGTCCTTCATTGGACATTTTGCAGAAAGTAGTTGAAGTTCGAGTTCATTCATGGGTAGTATAACAGAACTGTATTTCTTTCCCTTCATGTTTATAGCCAAAATTTGTTGTAGATTTTAAAGAGGTCTAATGTTGATATTAATATGGTATTAATAAATTCTTGTTTGGTGGCCATTGTAACTGAATCAACTGAAGTTATCTTATTTCATATGTCAAACTCACATAAAAGAGTGCTTCACCTCCGATTTGACTACAACTAGCTACTCTTTTTTTATTTGAGATCCGTCCACTCGTGTGTGTGTGTGTGTACATGTATATATAGTGCTAATCAAAATTTAAAAAGGGAAAGTCGATTCCCTTTCAGCAAAAAGTAGGAAGAGTTCAATGTTATCACATTGTGGAACAACACATTAAGATCTGTAATGCAGTTGAAAACAAATTGTCTATTATTTGTATACCGTGTCGGTAAGTTTGATTTAATGTCTGACCTCTAAATATGAACACAAGAATTATGGCAACCTTTCTAGATAGTATATGCCACATTATCACAATCAATCTATAAGCAAACCATGATGAAGAAAAGAACAGCTACTACATTTTCAAATAAGATTTTATTGAATAGCATTGAATTGAAGGAGCCACTAATAATTTTATGTGTACTTAAAGTTATAAATATGTAATTTAATTGATTTATATAATTATTTTTTAAATTTGAATTTTAACTGTTGTGACCTTTTTCATTACCGATGGAACGAGGTCTTATCATGTTCCAATAAAAAAATTGTGTACCTCCTTAAAAAAGGAAGGAAGAAAAACTCAAGGATACTAGGACTATTAATTCTTTATTCTTCTCTACAATTCCCTCTTATTCAGCTGCCTCTACTTCAGAAATGTCTTATTTTATATATATATATACATATATATATATATTCTCAAAGACAGATGCAGCAAACAAACAATTAGAAGTTGGAAACAAGTGGTATCGTGGTGGATGACGTTATGGTTGTGTAAATATTCGGTTTTCTTTCATTAGAAATAGAAGGGATGGATGGATAGTTGGATACTAACAGAGGTAGCTGTTGACAGGGTGTGTGGACCGCCCAATGATCTTGTGGGCGGGCCTTTTATCTTTGTAACGTATAATCTGGATGCCACTTCAAATAAAAAACAAGCAGTAGTGTCGATCGCAGTGGTACAAACAAGTGAAACAATATATATAGAGAGATACCGAGGATAAATCCGTGAGCTACACGCCCTGTCAGTATAGGGAAGAGAGGCCTTTTACTCTTTTTTTTTGGGGGGGGGGGTTGGTTTAAATGGTCAGTCATTGTCAGATCAGCATACACTCAGGACTGTCAATGCACATATATTCACAATTGCAGTTCACAGAATTCAAAATAATTATTTTATCATCTTTGCACTATCATTCATTTCATTCTTGGTCCACCCTCTTTTACACGTGTCAACATCAATAGGCTTGATTTGGACATCTGAAAAGCTGCCATGCCATTCATCGGATTTGTGGGGTTCCTGAGTGAGGGGAATGTGACTACTTGTGAGACAGTGACGACAACTCTTTTTTCACGCACCATGTTTTTACCACCCAAAAACTACCCCTCCCCTCCCCTTCGCTTCCCTACCAGAGGAGAAAGAGAAACATGTAAAGATTAAAGGCTTTATGTTAATAAATATTTTTAATTAGGGTATTTTTAGATTAATTAACATAATACTATATTGCAAGTATTGATAATTTTAGTCATTCTTTTTTAATACAATAATAAAAATATTATTATATATAATAATATTAAAGTATTATTTAAGATATTAATTATAAAATCCGGATCTGATTTTTTTTTTCAAAAATAAAATTATTGTAGCGATTGAGTAAGTGAAGATGAAAAAAGTTGCAGCTAGGGCTGGCCATGTTATGCCATACTGCCACAGCGGGATGTATGGAAAATGGTATATTCATGCAATAAAATTTTTGTAGCCGTTGCTGTTTATAAGTAATTAATTATTATTCGTATCCACCGTCTATTTTTTTCCATTTTTTTTCAAAAACTTTTTCCACTTAATTAAGTTTCTTCAAATAAAACTGCAATTTCTTTTTCCCAATTTTAGTCAGTCGAGATCATTCAATGCCAGTTTCAACATGCGATTTTGAAATATTATAATCTGTTATATTATATATGCAACAAAATGGGGGGAAGGGGGGGAACTTGTTTTACAAGACAAGACATGAAGGCATGGAGGGGTCATCTCATCCAAATTAACTTGCAAGACAAATTGTAATCAAACGCAATTTTCATATACTTAATTCCAAAAGACCAAAATAAAAGCATCTCTTCATTTTGACCATTTACCAGACTATAGCAAAAGAGCTAAGCCAGAAACACTTGGAATCTCAAACTTCAAGACAATTAGTGTGTGTGTGTGTATATATATATATATATATATATATATGTACAGGTTTATTTTTTTCTTAAATTTCATCTTAACTAGAATCATTAAACATCAACCAAAACTCATTAGTTTAAAAATTATTGACTTTAATCCCAAGAATTTGATCTTTAATGCACTATTTTTTCAAAATTCAAAAGAAAATAGTACATTAACTACATATTTATTTAATTATCATTTTAACTCGTATTATTAGATATTGATCAATATTTTTCATACACTTAATTTAATTAATTAAAATAGTGCAGCTATAATATTAATTACTATGCAAAAACATATATATATATACATTATATTGGTCCAAGAAAAACAAGTTTTATGTGTTGTATTTTTCAATTTCATGAAGCATTAAAAAATTTTGAGCTTTAATTTCTCTGGATACCAAGCAAAGCAACTGTGTATCTCTCCCTGTGTATTTATTATTTCCACACTGAAATTTCAATGACAGTACTGTAAACATTTTGGTGAAAGTCTTAACTCTCTATAACCCTCACTTGTAAATTCATTGTGGTAAAATTAACTTAAAAATTAAGTAGGGTAAAATAATAAAAACAAAAAAAATAATTGAATCCTAATTCCATTTGGTAATCTTGAATTGAAGCAAACTAAATTTAGTAAATAAAAAAATAAAAACGTGGAATGCATAATATATATAAATTGAATTAAAAAAAGAAGGCATTAATGGAAAAGACAAAAATAAAAGGAAAACCTATCGTCCAATTCCTGTACCTATTCCTAGGAAGTAGAAACAAGATCTCACAACAAAGCTGTTCATCGAAGTGTAGAAAGTGTTTTTTTATTTTTTTTCTTTCTTTTTTGGGGGTTATTTTGCTTACAATGCAAGGCGAGATTCTTGCAGGAACCAGCCAACGGCATCGTTCGTCATCTTCATGAGGAGCAGTAGGAAGGAGAGAGAGCTTGAGGAAGATTGAAAATGAATAAATAAATAAATAAAAAGGCGGGAGAATTGAGGCAAAATCATTTTGCAATCCATTGCTTTATGATTGACGCCTCGCTGACGGTGCTGTCATTATAGCAACAGCAGAAGTGATAGGCGACCATACCTCCCTAAGGGCAGGACAGGGCAGTCCCGTCTTAGTACGCAAGACGGGCTACTATTTTTTATTACATTTATTTATATTCTTCTCTCACTTTGTTCTATTCTAGACATGCGTACTAACAAACTCTTGACCCTGTTTGCTATGTTTTTTATTTACTACTACATCTTCAATTCCCTCTTCACTTATTAGTTAATTGCTTCTTTGGAGATACATGTATATAATATATATAATAATTTCGTACTCGCACCGAAACAATTTATATATATATATATATATATATTCAAATGAAAAAAATTATCAACACGATGACAAAGTTGATATCATTGTTTACTGAAACTTGATTCAGAAATGAGTTTTTGGTTTTATGTTTGTTTGTATCCGATCCATGGCTGAAATGAATAATTCATTCAAATGCAATTCATAAGTAGGAGTAGGAGCTAAGCTAGCCTTCCTTCAATGCAATTGAAAGTTGATGGCATGATGTGACAAATGGTGGTGAAACATTTTAATATCTCTGCTCCGACGGACTACCACCACAACAACCGCTACAATCTCCCTCGCACCACTCGGACAGAAAAAGGAAAGGATTTGCAGCATCTCATTCTCATAAAAATACCCAAGGATTACTTGACTTCAGTTTATTTATGCAATGACTTCAACCTAAAATGTTACAACTAAAGAATCTCTCTTAATTAGGTTACCATGCAAAGCATGTAAGATAAAATGGCAATTGAGTTTTGCCTCTCTTCTCTACACTTCACTCTGTCTGAACCAACAAAGGTCAAAGGTAAATCCGGAAAGCTGCTTTAAAAAGTGCTTTGTTCCCATTCCCACCCAATCCAAAAAAAAAAAAATGTTTTCTTTCTTTTGGAATTCTTATTTGGAAAATTTTCTCAAGGTGCTCAAACAACTGGACCTCATCGCATTGGTAAGCTCGCTTCCGTTTCGGTCCACTTCTTACCCCAGGACTGAAGCCCAAGAAGTAGAGAAGGCTTATAACGCTAGACCCAACAGAATTTACTTGCGTTGAAAGTTTAGCTTAAGTGTAATAAGCAGAACCCAAATTTAAATTGTTGGATTGAGCATAATAAAAAATACCATATTGTCTCTTATATATAGTTGGGCCATGCTTAATTCCATGGAGCATGTTACAGTTCTGTGATGGGTCTTCTCAAGTCGAACTAAGGTTACAACTTGGAGACCAAGATGTTCAAAATGCCAAAGATGTATTTGTAATTGCCGATGGTCGTTCTCTAACTATTAAGGTACAGCATGCAGGCTGGCTGGATTCTTCATCACGCTTACAGAAACTAATAGTAAGTCCGAGAAAATAAAGCCTGTTGAAAGAATATGATTCCCGGCACAGAGTATGAATGAACTTATACTATTATATAGATCATCGCACGTTTGGATTTACTGTCTTGTCTTGAACATGTATATAGATGATGATAATTAACATGTTATTTAACTTAAAAAGAAGCTGGGATTTGAAATGGCCAGATTTTTTGGAGTAATCGGAGTAGTTGTCAACTGGCCCTATGCAACTTCTTGAACGAACATCAATTTAAATTGCTGGGAATTCCACCGAAATTAACCAAAAAGTGGTTCGTGAACTTGCTGTTGCTCTTCTGGTATTTCATCTATCTTCCGCAAATCCTGTTGCCTCCTCTTCTTGATAATTGAGTGCCTTATTTCATGTGTCAAGCTTCATCCTTTTCTTGCGTGTCATCCTAATTTCAGCTGATAGAGAAAAGTGCAGCTCAAATTATGTATACAACCTTCAGTGACTTAGTAATACTCCAGGATAAAGTCATTAAAAGCAAGAATTCTATCGTGGCCATCTTGACTGTAACTTGATTTGCTTATTGATGATTACATATGTCCTCCGCCCTAATCATTTGATTGGTCGATGTGCCTTTTATTTATTTATTTTTTTACAAAACAGTTAATAGAAACTTCTTGGGACTGCATTTTTTTTTTCAATAAGCGTTGATTACTAATCATGAACCACCTCAAATTCACTCTGAAGTTAAAAGCCACATCTGCTCCAACACCTATTCTCCAAATGCACACAATTTTTTTCCTCTTTCCAAAAAATACAAGTGACTAAACTGTCACCACTCACCGGCGACAGCTGCTTAGAGTAGAGAGGGAAACAGTTTTCTTTCGTTTGAAGGCTTGGAGGAGGTTTGCTTAAGTTTGAAACTACCGCCCTCTTCAATATTGCGAGTAAAGTTGTAAACCCCTGAAAGTACCTGGTAACAAGAAGTCCACGTTAAGACAAACCATGATGGGGGTAGCAAAGCCAGTTCAGGTGCAAACAAGTCTTCAGTTTAAGCATTGTGAACTCCTTGCTACTAGAGATGAACATCTTAGCAATTACACCATTGAAAGAACAAAAGACAACAGATCTAAGCTCTACAGTACCTTCAAACATATCCACATCATGTCGACACATTTTTATAACAGGTACCAAGTGACAGTCAATGGATAGCACCGAGCTGAGAGACTGCAACAATGCAACACCTTAAGGTCACCAAGCAGCAGAGCATACCACACCAAAATGAAAAATGGTTACTCAGAAGCCGCCAGGGCCCTTCATGTTCCGCTTTGTCACCTCCAATTCATGCCTAGATGGTGTCTGCATATTGCCAGAAAACGATATTAGCTTAATGTTAAATCAAATCAAACCATTGTATTGCTATTGCATTGCAGAGCTATTAAATCATGCCACAAATTTTAAAATTATACCTTGCATTGCAGAAATGTTATCGTTGACCCCAACAAATCATCTCCAGCTATCAATCTCAACTTTTTGACAAAATCTTCACGACTTATCTTCTCTGCCTAATGAAGCATAAACTAACAACTAAACATATATTCAACATACCCTGAACAATTCATAATGATCAGTAACTCGGTCCATATCTATACGAGGAATTTTATTTGAGATAGCATCAAACAGCATACGAAAAGGCATCCAAGGGGATTTAGTGGTCTGTGAAGTGTTTGAACCCAGGCTAGGCTTTTCTTGGGATCGTCCTGAATCTGAAGTTTGGTGATTAATACTCTCCTAAATGACAAGAATATCAGCAGTTAACAAAAGTAAACCTCAAAAAATATATATTAAAAGGCTGTTTGAATTGCTATATGACATAAATCATAGAAACAAGGACTGCCTCGTGAAGCATGACAGCTTAAATTTCTTCCCAAGAGTATGCTTTTCCTTCCACCAGTCTTTGCTGATATTAGTGAAGATCATTTATCATATATTACACTACAGAGGCATGTCCCGGGCGCGTCACACAAAATAATTTGCTGCATCCACAGCATTGAACACAGATTTCATAAGTTAGCTTTGAGAATCTGAGTGCTCAAACAGCAACCACCTATCGCACACAGTTGCAGAACGGAAGAGCAGGCAAATGAACCACCAAGAACATAGCATCTTTCAGAAAGTCAGGACCTTAACACAAGCCATATGCTATCTTTGCATTTTTGCAGATTGGTAGATAATTGTACAGCAATGAAACGCTTGGCAAATAAACACAATTCCTCCTATTTTTGCAAAAATCACAAACCTCATAATGACAGCCAGAGTATCCACAAGGTCCGAAAACAAAATCCCACAAATCCGAAACCGGGAAGCAAGCACCGGTGAGGATCCACCACAAAGTAGGATCAAGTTTATTAATGATCCTACTTATATTACAAATTATAAGTTACGATGTTTAACTGTATGGAGAAATTAAAAGCATACATTACTCGCCGATGCACTAGCAAATACACGTAAATGACCTTGAAGTCCTTGTGAAGAAGCAGTGATGCCTGAAATAGCACGATTATTCTCACTTCTAATCAAATGCCAAGTCAGAACAATGTAAAGTTCAAGAGCTAATGACTCAAATATTAAAAAAAAAAAAAAAAGAACAAGAAATATATGATAGCCATACAGAATTAGCAGAAGACAGCCAACTAACTCATGGAACCAGTAGTTTGAGTGATCAGTGATCTCTTGAATGAAAAAACAGAAAGTCCAACCAAGAGGAGATATCAACGCATCATGGAAGAAGCCTTGTTTCTTAAATTAACAGAATTAAAACATTTGCCATCCAAGTTTGAAACGGAGATTGGACAGTTGAGGTTGTTTTGTTGATTGCCAACCATCACAATTCCATGACTTGCGCAGGTTTTCCAATTTGATGTTAGATAAAGGATGAATGCAGATATTATCAAAGGGTTAATCTCAAATTAGTCCCTGTAATTTAAGAGAATTTTCCAATGCGATATCATTACTTTTTAAAGTGTAATCATTAGTTCTTGTACTATCTTCCTATGTGTCAATCCAGTGCATGAAATTAGCACGAAATGGATGACGTGACAAACATTTAATCAAATAATGATACTTGCCATATCATCTATAGAAATCATTCCGGTTTGCTTGCATAGGACACATGGCTGCCACATGTCATAATTTTTTAAAAAATAAAAATAAGAAACATTTAATTTTTTTTTTCTTTTTCACTCTCTCCCCCTCTCATACCGTCGAATCTAGCCCTGTGTTCTCAAGACGCAGGGCACACTCCAGGCCCCAGAACCATAATATTGCCTGTGGCATAAGGCGAAAAAAAAAAAAAAAAAAGCGCTTGTCCAAGTAAAATAAGGCACAATATGTCTTCTTTTTGTGTCCGCGTACAGATATGAAAAAACCTTATGATATATAATTCATATAATAAACAATAAAGAGTGGTCCGGTTTCTTTTCCAAAACATGATTTTTTTTTTTTTATCAATATGCATGATTTTCTTATCAAACTCTCTATATTTCAATGTTTAAGAAAAAAAAATTGAATATTTTATAGGATAAATTTAACCACTTTTAGAGTTTATCATGAAAATTATACATCTAAGCTTATGTCATATATAAACATGCATGTATACCAAAACAAAAGCACAACATTACCAGAAAAACATGAAATTTTTTAAATTAATGATACATGGCATCCACGTGGGCGCCACATTAGTGTCACATGTGCCACGAGGATGCCACAAGTGCACTTTTGTTATGATATTGAAAGATGAAATGTCAATATATATCATGTGTCATCATGTGATTGGATGACAGCCACGCCATACATCTCATTTAACAGTGGTAACCACGAGTAGTGGATTGATATGCAAAAAGATAGTACATGTACCATATTACAAATTTTAAAAATAGAAGTACCACATCAGAAAATTTCTAAAAGTGAAACGGCCAAATATGACAAAAAGCAACATTCCAAAGGAGAAGTGTATCACCTCTAGCATTGGAGCTTTTGAAACTAACAACAAACTCAGGATAAATGTGGGTGTTGATGTTCATGTTCCAGATAACATAGTACTTTGGATGCTGAAGATCATCCACTCCACTATCAACATCCTCCCTGCCAGGAAGACATTTTCCACTTCGGGGGCAAAGAAGCTCCATCTTTCCCATTATTACACGACATAATATCATGTTCTGCACTCATTTTTCGTCAACATCACAATATATTGCACTGCACGTATAACAGATAAATGTTCAGCCTCAAGATTACCACACTACGGGAAATAAAGCTTGAAAATTTAACATAAATGAGGAAGAATTAATCTGATTGGGATTCCAAAAACAAGTGACAGATAAAGAAAGCAGTGAAGAAAAAAAACAACCAGTAGCCAGTGGCAACTGGCACTTAAAACTCCTAAAGAGAGCAAAGATAAAAAGCAAAGAATGGACTATTAACTTCACCATTGTCCATTAATTGCAGAAAAGTTTTCATGCATACTTTATTTCCAGAAGTAGGTTAGCTCTAATCCTTTTTCAATCATAGGGCAAAAAGGAAAGGTACATTTCTTGATTTACAAATATTACTTTAGAAACAAAATCGAAATAGAAGCCTTGCAGCATTTTGTCCCCAAAAAATGAAAACAATGAAGTACTTCAACCAGACATTAGCAAATTCTGCTGCAGCAAGATGAACACCAGCACCATATATGTGTGGAATTGCAGAACGACCACAATGCCCAAGCCCATGCATCCTGGTGGTAGGCAGGGCTGCTTTAGAGGATGCAAGCCAAGAATATTGAACATTTACATTCCCTCGATACTTCTCCATAATTTGCACCTGCGTCTGGAATCGCTCTAATCTATATCCCATACTGGAACAGGGTTTTATATCAAGAATATCCGCATCTCCACTAGGGTTCATACCCAAAAGAAAAATCTTCTCAACAGTTGAAGAATCGAATATTTCATCCAACTCTACATCCACAAGCTTGTTTTCAGGGACTAAGTTTATCGCTGTATCTTGAATGTCCTCAACATCTTTGCTGGGTTTTGCATCAGCATTTCGCCACTACATTCCTTCAACTTCGACTGTTCACCATTAATGTCAATCTGCAGCTGTAGCTTGATCTCCAAGGGGGCATATGATTTACTAAATATGGATTCTTGATCATTCTCATATTCAAGTCTGCAGCACTGATCTAGTTTATGTTGGATTTTATGTGGCCCACATGATAATAAATGGACCAAGATAATTAAATCAAATTATTAAGGTGAAATTATAAAGTAAATCC
>JBBYHK010000004.1:2064966-2106809 GCA_038382065.1 Adansonia grandidieri
TCGTCTTTGTGTATTTGGAGCGAGTCTGGGTTCTTGATCAACAATGGCTAGAGGTATGTTTTATTTAAATTATTACAGTTCATCCTCAACAGCAAAAGTATTTAGGAAGAAACAGCCACCTGCATTGTCAATCCAAGCAATTGGTCGTTTCAAGCTAGTGTTCCGCTCCATGCGAAACATATGCAAGAAATCTAGCACAAAAGTTGACCATTAACCTCAAGCTCAATAGCTGGCTTCTATATGTCCAGATCTTTCCTGATTAAAGGAATGAGATCATGGGGAAAATTAGTACATTCACCTTTCTCAAAGAACGTTATGCGCTTTGGAATGCCATAAAATTTGAAAAGCAAAGCAGCAAAGATCTTTTTGAAAGATCCTGAACCCAAAAATTTACTTAGAAAAAATTTAAGTTTAACTCGAATTTAATCCGATTTGATTAAAGAGTTAAAGATTAGAATTTGAAAAAATATAAACCTAAAATAGCACGAACCCGAAAAGATCTTAAACCAGAACTCGAATTTAATATTAAAAATAAATATGATGAAATTATAATTAAATAATTTTTTATAAATAAAAAACTTTGATTATCCATTTTATTTTAATATTCTTTTAATAATTTAATTGAATATTAAAAATTTAATTTATATTTTATATATGATTTAATTTGCTTATGGGTTGTGTCGGTCGCTGACTAAATTCTTTTAAAATCTCAAGCTTAAGTCCTTATTTAACGCACCCAGACCCACTTGTTTAAGCTAGAATTACTGTTTATCATATTAAAGAATTTTTTTATTAATATTTATATATTTTATGATTAAATTTAAATAAATATATGATATTTTAATTTAAAATCATTGTTCCGAGCTAGTCTAAAACAAAAATATGAGAACTTGAACCCAAACCCAGTGGGGTCGGGTGGATATCTCGACTTTTGAGTAGATCTATATATGATAAAATAATAATTTATCAAAAAGTAAATCATATAATGAGTTTTGAAAATATTACCAATAAAGCATATTATTTATATATTACATTGTTTAATTTAATTAGTTAAACTTATTAACTATTGAGAGTTTATATATGTTAATAGTAAAATTTTAAGTACTTCTTTAAATATTATTATTATTATTATTATTATCATCATCATCATCATTATCACCATCATTATTATTTCAATTAATGATAATTAGAGTCTGATAATAGTATAACAAAGCAATAAGATAAATTAAAAAAATATAGAAGCCATAATAAATAATATCATATCAAAAATAAATTAAATATTAAATATTAATAGCATATATAATTTAATTAAATATTAAAAACTTAATTTATATTTTATATGTGATTAAATCTGCTCATTGGTTGGGTTGGGTTGTGGCTGATTTTTTTAAAATTTCAAGTGCATACCCTTATTTAACGTGCCTAGATCCACCTATTTAAGCCATAATTATTGTTCATCACATTAAAGAATATTTTTTATTAATATTTATATATTATATAATTAAATTTAAATAAAATATATGTTATTTTAATTTAAAATTACTATTTTGAGTTCGGCTGAGCTAGTCTAAAACAAAAATATGAAAACCTAGGCCGAGGCCCAATTGGACTAGGTGGGTAGCCACACCCTTAAGCAGGTCTATATATAATAAAATAATAATTTGTCAAAATATAAATTATATCATGAGCTTTGAAAACATTATCAATAAAATATATCATTAATTTATCATTTTTTTAATTTAATTAATTAAACTCGTTAAATATTAAGAATTTTATATATGTTAGTAGTAAAATTTTAAGTACTTCTTTGAATGTTATTATTATTATTGTTGTTGTTGTTGTTGTTGTTGTTGTTGTTATTATTATTCCAAGTAATAATAATTAGAGTCTGATAATTGTATAACAAAGTAATAAAATAAATTAAAAAATTATGAAAATTATAATAGATAATACCATAACAAAAATGAAAAAAAATCACATGTCAGATTAGCAATTAGACCTGCCCATGGGCCAGACAGCTTACCTGCTCAGGTTGGGGTTTTAGATTTTAAGTTTCAAGTAGACTTGGCCTAAAACAGTATTTTTTAAATAAAATAATATATTTTTATTTAAATTTAATTATAAAATAAGTAAATATTAATATAAAAATAACTTTTTAATATTATGAAAAATAATTTGTACTTAAATGGGTTGCCCAGACCAAATTCGGCCCTAAGCTTAGAGGTTAAAATTTTTTTCTAGCCACGACTAGGCCCATGAAACCAAACTAAGTTTTTTTCGAGTCAAATTCAGGCATGGGTTTAGAATTCAAAATTATGTAAAAGTGATTAAATTTAATATAAAATAAAAAATGATGTAAAATATATTTAAATTCGAACCTGAACATGAAAAGGCCTGAACCCGAATTGACCTGAACTCTAAAAAACTCAAACCCGATTACACTCGAACTCGAAAAATTCAAACCCAAAAAGACCTGACCCAAACTCACCTGAACCTGCCCATTTACCACCTCTAACTATAACTAACAACTTTGCCTTTGTGATCCTCTAATCTCCTACGTTTGCAATGTTTCTGGAATAATAAACTCAAGCAGGGCAACTGTGGTAATATCACATGCGAAGCGCCAGGAAAATATGTTGTATGCTGTAGTGTCCGTTTCCTCTTCACGCCGTGCAGAACCCTAGGTTCACTATCCAATACCATGGCATTCTGTGCTTCTATTCCTTCTACGTAGATCAATCCTTATTAACAAGTTTAAAACCAAAACTTCTAACGCAAAACCAAATATCAAGCCTAGCCTTCGACCAAACTCAAAGAAACTGTCTTCAAAGTTGATACACAAATCTTGAAAATAAAAAATAAAAAAAAGGGTCAACACATTAAACAACACATATATTAAGTAACAAAGTGGAACATGAGTAACAAAACTACACACTGAACCCAAACAACTTGTCAAACAAGTGGATCAAAGCATATCAAACCAAACTTATTACAATCGTTATATAGCAAGAGGAACAGGTACCTAGAACTGCAGATAATGTCGAGCTTTCCAAGTTGATGTTGTAACTGTTCATCTCGTACATGTTCCTCTTCTTTTTTCTTTACAAGGTTAATTCACATAACAGAAAGCCAGATCCTTATCTTTCCTGTGTTCAAATGTATTGATTAAATGTATGTGCTTATGTTTTTTCTTTGTCTTTCTCTCTAGCTTCTTAGCAACAAATTTTACATATCAAACGTCATGTTGACCTTAAATAAATCAAAGAATTTTCGTAAAATCAAAAAAATTAGTCGGATAAAACATTCAGAGGAAAAAATAATATTATTATTATTATTAATCACATCACGTAAATCTTAAAACAGGAAACAGAGTTGACCTAAAAAATGAGCAATTTCTTGAAAATTAAAAAAAAAATTATAAAAATTTGTAAATCAAGAGCCCCTTTGACCTCAAAAGGCAAAAGTAAACAACCAAAACTATCTCCAAAAATTTAAATCTTACTCTGATCCCCGTCAAGAAATTAAGCAAAACAAAAAT
This sequence comes from Adansonia grandidieri, assembly GCA_038382065.1. Classification (NCBI taxonomy): domain Eukaryota; kingdom Viridiplantae; phylum Streptophyta; class Magnoliopsida; order Malvales; family Malvaceae; genus Adansonia; species Adansonia grandidieri. Next base: position 2,068,505 of record JBBYHK010000004.1, read on the forward strand.
CAACAAATTTAAAGAAAATCAAGAGTCAGAAAAATAGATAATTTCTTGCAAATACTTAAAAGAGTCTTATGAACAAAAAATTTAAAGGAAAAATACAAACTAAAAAACATCAACTTAAGACACATGTTCTCCAAATTAGAAACTACTTATTTTTCTAAACTGAGCAACAAAAACCTAAAAAAAAAAAGATTTTAAGGAATCTAGAAATTTCTTGCAAATACAGCAACATCAAGAAAATTAAAAAGAAAATAAAAAAATCAACCTAAAATGAAAAAAAATATATTTTTTTGCCCGAAAAACCGAGTCCAACAACAATAAAAAAATTAAGATTTTAGGAAACCTTGTAATTTCCAGCAAAGATTGCTAGATTGAAAAAAAAAAAAAAAAAAAGAGAAATCCTAAAGCATACTTTCTCAAAATTAACATAATAAAATAAATTTCTTGATCCCCCTCTCAAAAAATGCAATATTCAGATAAATCAAGCATGAAAAAAATTAATCATTCAGCAAAATCAAGTAAAAGCCCGCAGATGCCAAGCTTTGACCAATCCACACTCAAAATTGAAATCCAACAAAAAATGAAAAAAAAAGAAGTTAAACTAAACAAAAAGAAAATAAATGATATTACATGTAGAAAGCTTTTATTTATTTATTTATTTATTTATTTATTTTATGAGAAGAAGGAGAAGAAGAAGGAATGGGAACCCTTTTCTCAAAATCAGAAATGCCATCGTCGGTAAAAATGACTCTCTCTTATTACTTAGCGTTGGCAACGTTTCATATCTATTCTCCCTCTAACATTTCTCATGGAGTTTTTTTTTCTCTCTCCTTTTATTGGATGAATCACGAAAAAGCAACGGTCAAGGGTCAAGGGTCAATCCAACCATCAACGATTCATTGTGGGAGAGCAGTAAAGTTATGGGCTAATTGTACATTGTGTTTGTCACCGTGTCAGTTTTGGTTGGATTCTTATTGAGGTGCAGAGAGTTCCTTTTTATCAAGTGAAGAAACCTTCTAAACCAGTAAAACAAGATAGATGGAGACATGATGGAGAAAAAAATTAGAGTAGATTTTGAAAAATAAAAGCGATGATAGGTGGTTTTGACCAAGGTTATAAACGAACGAAGGTAGTAAAGATTATGATGGTTATAAGTTTTATGAGTAAAAATTAGAAAGAAGTTTTAAAAAGTTAGAAGTTAGTTAAACTGTTAAAAACTTCAAATAAGCCTTCAAATATAGTGGAAAGATATCAAGGAATCAGTCACATAGACATAGATAATGAGAAAGATAGTGGAAGGTTGCCAAAGAAGTGGATTAAAGTAGAGGTTATGTGAAGTTACATCTTTTTATGAATGTTTCATTACAGACACTGGATATTATTTATATAACAGTACGTTTAAGAGTGTATTGCTTGAAAAAAGAAAGCATGCTTAAAAGTTTTCGTATCTAAGCCATACTCTCCAAAACATCTCAAATGTAGAGAAAACTAAAAAATGTTGCTAACCTTCCGAAGTTAACTACATAGTTATTATTAAGTGAAACTTGCCATGCTAAGTAATGCTACTACAAAGAAACGTTGTTGCCAAAAAGTGTTAGGCCAAAAGTATCTTTGGTAAAGAGTGTTATGCTAAAACATCTGTTAAAATACCTTTGTTGATGTACCTGCATTAAAGTATTTACATTAGAATACTTATGTCAAATCACTTTTGCCAAAGTACCTGTACTAAAGTATCTTTGCAAATAGTGCTATGTCAAAGTATTTTTGTCAAAGTACCTATGCTAAAGTATCTATATCAAAATATCTCTGCTAAAGTACCTGTGCCAATATAGTTGTGCCAAAGAGTGCATTGTCTATGAAGATTGCACTTGCATTGACCGAAAATAAACATATACAAATGATCGATCATGTTCAAATGTTTGCTTAATAGAAGAGCTTAGACAAAAATATTAAGCTAAAATATGCTAAAAATTAGGTCTATTTATAAAATTAATCAACTTTTTGGGTTTTTAAATTCAAAATTTGAATTTAGCTTATTTTTCAAGTATATAATTTATATTTATATTTATATATTACATAGTTTATATAATATAAAGAATAAATAAATAGAATTTTATGTTGTAAGTTATTTATATTTTAAAATTTAAATAAAATTATTAAATTAAAAAATAAAAATATATAATATGAGTGTAAACCTGCTCAAGGATCGGGCTATCCGTCCAAGCCCGTAGGTCCGCCTGATATTTAGGAGGGTTTGGACAAAAATATTAGACTTGAGAAATAGGCTTGAATAAAAAAAAATTAAGCTTGATTAAAAACGAGCCTAGCCTTAGGTCCAACTTTCAAAACCCAAGCTTAGCCCGGCCTGACCCATTTTACTATTACATTATATATATTTACTTTATATTTTATGTATTATGTAATTTTTGTCATATAAATAATACATATATATAATATTATAGTGAAAACTTTAAAAACTAAATAAATTATTTATATTTATAAACTTAATAAAAAAATTATTAAATTAATAAAGATTAAATTTTAAAAAATATATATTTTTTGAAAAATAAATTATAAAAAAATATAATATGGGCGGGCCTAAACGAGCTTGGACTATCTATTTACAAATATGGGCGGGCTTGGACAAAATCGAAACCCATATTTCAGGTCGGGCCGAGCTTGAATAAGCATATTTAATGTTAATACCATGCTCAAACTTAACCTGAATCCGGTCCGGCTCGACTTATAAGCAGATTTATATGAATGAACTTAAACAAATCTAAATTACTCATTTAAAAATATAAATTAATTTGAGCAAAATTTATTCATATCTCAAATTCAGCTAAACTTAAATAAATATAAATAATACCATATTTAAATTTAACCTGACATATGAATATTTTTAAATTCGTGATTGATTCCATAGTTACACGGAAGGAAACTTCTGATTGGTTCTGGTGAAAAGGGTCGGTTGAGGAATTCATACTTGTAGTTGGGTAAATTTGGAAAACGAGGAGCTAAAACTTGATTTGATAATTTAGCATCAATGAGATATACGTATATTTATATTATATTTATATATTTTATTATAATATAATTATATTAAAAATATTTTATATTTATAATTTTTATTTTACCAAAACAATTCTTGTCTTATTATTTTTTGGATAAATAGATTTTTATTTATTGAAATAAGTAAATGTTACAACAAGTACATTGTGTCAGTGGCCATAGCTAATATATCGGTGTCAAGGAACTTCACATCAAAATCTGTACAAAAAAAAATATCAATACTCACGCTGCAATTATCCTATCGTTGACTTCGTTAGCTGCTCTGATTCTTGCACCTGTAAACCTTGGCCTCACCCTGTCCTTCAGCTTGTCCAACAATGCTATGTGGGTTGATTGTATGTTTGCTAAAATGCGTGCAATTCCTCTTTTTTCATATTATATACACATAAGTAGTCCCAAGTTAAATGCATAAACACAAAGATTAGTGATTTTCCTTTCAACTTGTCAGCTGCCTATTGCAGTTCATACTGCTAGCATAGCAATTGGTATATATTAGAATTTTAATTTATCACAAATTCTCAATCAAACTAACATGCATTTAACTTGAACAGATGTGATATAAATGATAAATTATACTTATAAAAATTTTAATATATTAATAATTTATATTATATAAATATAAAAATATTTTTATATTAATAATTTATTAAAATTATTTTTATATCGTATTATATTTTTTTATTATATTATATTATGTAACAATTATTGGGCCTCATCAAAGTAGTTGAAGGAGGGGTGGGCCAAGTTGAAAAGAAAATAAACTTCACGAGGCTCTTGTCAAGTGTCAACCACCCTAATGCTTTTTTTTTATGCGTAGTAATGAGCCAAGCCAATCCACTGAAAATAGATGGTACTTTATTTAAATAAGTTTTATTGATTGATTCTGAGATTTGGATCTCATTTGAGCTAATTTAAGCTTTAAAACGTGCATACTTAATAGAAATTACTACTTTCTAGTTATAGTTCTAGGAAAATGTCATGGCCCAAAAGCAATGAGGAGCCTCTTCATCTTAGAGAATACATTCTTTATACACATCAACTGCCAGACGGAGACTTAATAGATAAAAATTTATATTTGTCCACTACGATGCCATTAGGAAAGGGCTTTGTTATACCATTTGGGTGATTGATCAGATCGCTCAAAATAGTTACCAGTCAACTTTTAGCATTCGGGTGCCCAAAATGGCTACCAGTCAACTGACGACCGCCAAAATAGCATTTGCACGATCTGGTGACCGCCAAAACAAACTGGCGATCAGATTGGACGATCAGAATGGCTACTAGTCAGCTTTCATCATTTGGGCGATCGTGCAACTAGGCGACCGCCAAAACAACAGCAGACAACAATATGACCTCTCGAAGCAGTATGACTTTAGGACTGATACCTCTCGAATAGCAGCAGACTGACAGAGCCGACCTCAGGACACCATAGCCTGACAACTAGCTCGGCGCTAGTCACATCATCGTCAAATCAGCTGATACTATGTTTCCAAACAACACCTATAAAAGGGTAAGCAAATCCAAAGATAAGGGACTCTCTCCCATTTTTTGAATCTTCATTACTATATCTCCAAATACCCGCATACTAACTTAACCATTGGAGAGGGCCCCTGGAGTACCAACTCCGGCACCCTTCTGACCTTCTTTGTGTTGCAGGACCACACTCGACCTCAACAATTGGCGCCGTCTGTGGGAAAAAAGCAAAAAACCATGGCTAACCAACACGCTAACGCTGTTCCACAAAACCTCTCACCGTCACTGGAAGTCACAAACACCCTTCACATACCCTTGGATGCCCCAGCGCCCCCAATTACTCATCTCAACACACCTATACAACCACAAATCCATGCGATGACGTCGCCAACCTTGCTGTCACCATCATGCCAACTTGACTATCACGCCCACTACCAAGCCCAATTCCAAGCCATCGCCAGTCAGCTGGCCACCATCCAGCAATCACAGCTTCAACTAGTACAACTTGTCAATTCCCAAACCAACCGCCAAAACTCACAACCTACTGATCGCCAGATACAACACGCTGAAAACATCCCAAACCCAAGACCAAAAGATCAACCCATTGCACCAGACCATACAACTCGCCTAATGGTAGAGAAAAGTTCTACGCCAGCTCGGCGACACATGCCACCAGGGACCTCATGCCACATTGGCGACCATCGACCACCATCCCTGCCCTTAGACCTTGCTCAACAAATAGCTGCCCTTAAACAAAAAATCAAAAAACTCTGAGCACACCGAAAGACCAATTGGGAATGGCTCACTGATGAGCATAATCCCCTGTCACCTGCCATCCGCCAAGTAGCCGTCCCTTGAAAAGTTAAGCTTTCCCCTGACACATATGATGGCAAGACTAACACAGCCGACCACTTAAATAATTTTCGTACGTTTTACAGCCTGCACGACATCCCAGATGCTATACAATGTCGCATTTTTCCAACAACACTTCGAGGCCTGGCACGCACATGGTGGTATTCTTTGAGCCCAGGTTCCATCACCAACTTTGACCAATTGGGCAGGCACTTCCTTGCTAATTTCAGCAGCTGCAAGACAGCCGTCGGAACCTGTGCTAGCTTAATGGCTATTAAACAAAATCCTGAAGAAACCATTCGAGACTATGTCAAGCACTTTAACGCTGCCACTCTAGAAGTATAAGACCTCAATGATGAATGGGCTATCCAAGCCTTTATGGCAGGCGTCTGCCATAAATACTTGAAGTATGCCCTAACCGACACACAGCCCACAAAGCTATACCAACTTTATGAAAAGGCACAGAAATATGCTGATGCTGAGGCAATCAAAATCATAAATCGACAAACCAAGAAATGGGACAGAGAGCGAAAGAGTAACCAAGGATCATGGACTAACATGAGGCTTGACTGCATTGGTCCTCGGCACTCGGAAGACACCCAAACAGGACAACCATACACTAGCTCGCCACCAGATCCACTCCAAGTGACCCCACGTCGCTCATAAAATCTCAGCATGCGACGCCTAGTTGCCTTTCTGGCCACAATGGCTCGACAACATGACTTCTAGTCACAGCTCGCCACGAAGGTGATGCCAAGTGACCCACTGTCACTTATAAAATTTTAGTACGCGACGCCTAGTCGCACAACTAGCCACCATGGCTCGACAACGTGATTTCGAGTCACATAAACTTGCCACCAAGGCAACACCAAGTGACCCACTGTCACTCATAAAATCTTAGCACGCGACACCTAGTCGCCAAACTGGCAACCACGGCCCAACAATGTGACCCCGAGTCACACAGTTCGCCACCAGGGCAACGCTAAGTGACCCTTTGTCACTTATAAAATTTCAAGCACGCGACGCCTAGTTGCCCTTCTGGCTACAAACGCCCAACAATGTAGCTCCAAGTCGCATAGATCACCACCAAAGACTCAATTGCACAAGAAACGCTTAAAAGACATCAATCATGTCCTATACAACAACATCTTTAATCAATGTTGTACCATTTTGGCGATAAAAAAAAATACTTCATCATACCATAAACCAAAAAAGGCCGCCAAACCATTCATTTGATCGCCAAAACATGAAAAGATAGCAATGTGATCATTCAACAATCAGCAATTTTACATTAAAAAATAAATAAAAAATAATAAAGTCGTCTAAAAATGCACCGCATGCAATCATTTCTTAAGCACTAGCCATCCATGCTGTATAATAGATTATTAACAGGCCTCTTTCTGCTTAAACAAATCTGATCGTCAAGCATCCTTCCCTTCACCACCCAGGCATAGGCTGATAAAAACAACTAGCATTTTCCCTTAAAAAAAAGGGGGGGTGACCACCCAACACCCTAAATATCAACATTCGTCAAAAGTCTCAAAACAACAGTCACTTTATAACTATTTTTTGGGACATGAAGGGGGGACAATTGTTATACCATTTGGGCGATTGACCAGATCGCCCAAAATGGCTACCAGTCAACTTTAGCATTTGGGCGACCAAAATGGCTACCAGTCAACTGGCAACCGCCAAAATAGCATTTGCGCGATCTGGCAACCGACAAAACAAACTGGCGATCAGATTAGGCGATTAGAATGGCTACTAGTCAGCTTTCACCATTTGGGCGATCGTGCAACTAGGCGACCGCCAAAACAGCAGCAGACAACAATGTGACCTCTCGAAGCAGTATGACTTCAGGACTGACACCTCTCGAATAGTGGCAGACTGACAGAGCTGACCTCAGGGTACCATAGCATGACAACTAGCTCGGCGCTAGTCACATCACTATCAAATCACCTGACATTATGTCTCCAAACAACACCCATAAAAGGGTAAGCAAATCCAAAGGTAAGGGACTCTCTCCCATTTTCTGAATCTTCATTACTATATCTCCAAACACCCACATACTAACTTAACCATCAGAGAGGGCCCCCGGAGTACCAACTCTGGCACCCTTCTGACCTTCTTTGTGTTGCAGGACCGTACTCGACCTCCATAGGTTTGTTACACCCTATGTGTAGTGGCTTACTCTTGTGAGCTCAAATAATCTATAAACCCGAAAGTTCACCTTGAAGCATGTCAACCTTAAAGCATGAAACTCGAAGCCACATGCATATTAATTTAGGGTGAAAAATCTTGGGTTGCATGGATAATTTATATAAGATGGAATATTTTTTAAAAATTTTAAGTTCAATTTTATAATAGTTTGTTATATTTTTACTTTTTATATTTATTTAAATATTAAAATACATTTTAGAGTATTAATTTCAATACTCTCTAATCTTTATTATTTCGTAAATTCTTTATTTGAGAGTCTATCAATCATCCCAAATATGTCAACCTCAAATGTTACATCAATAAGGTACAATAAAATTAAAGAATGCACTTTTAGAGATGTCAAATGCACATTGAGATGTTAATTACTAGTACTAAAAGTTTAAATACATTATTAAAGGAAAGTATGAACAAAAAAATAAGAAAAAACATTATTTTATTATTTTAAATCATATTTAAATAAAATAAATTATTTAAGTGAGAAGAAAATTATTTTGAAAGTTGAAATGATTATATTGCATGTCTAGTCTGTAGACTTATTAATTAGGCATGTGGATTGATTTTGGATCGAATTATTTTAAGATTAAGGTATTAGGAGTTTTAGTTAATTTTGTTTAATATTTAGATTAATTGAATTTGAATCATGACTTTAAGTTTGAATTAATTAAGTTTAACATTTAAATTTATTAAGTTTAATTATTTTTGAATTTGGCTCCATCTTGTTTTAAATTATTTAAAGTTCAGATCTTTTTAATTTGAATCATTCTAAGCTTAAGTTATTTTAAATTTAAATTATTTTTGGATTTAAATTAATTGATTTTGAATTATTAATTTTTATTTTATCAAATGGAATTTGAATTAGAGAAATGAGAAATATGTAAACTTTTTTTTCTTTTTAATTTTTAAGGCAATTAAAAATTTTCTCGAACTAGTTACAGTGATTGGTAGTTGTTTATGAGATAATCAAAACAAAGAAGAAGGTACGCCCTAATTTTACTTGCAGATATGACAAGTGATGAGAATTATGAATAAGAGGGTCATATCATTTGCCTGCTGATTGACTTGTAATTGGTGTTGAGCATGGATATAAATCTTAACTTGGTTTTAACTCTTGTAGTTTAAGCCCACTGTGCTAAAAGAATTTAAAAATAATTAATTAATAAAATACATTATAATTTATAATTTATACAAATAAAATTATAAATTTTTATAAATATTTCATATTTTTTACATTAATAAAATTATAAATACTCTGATAAACAACTCCTAACTTTTATATGAATAAAGCTAAAAATCATCTTCTCAAAATATAATTATTGGTGATTTAAAAAACTTAATATATATTAATATATGTTTTTATTATGTACAAATATATGTAAAAAATTAAAAAAATTAAAAATTATTAAAAATATTGATTAAAACAAAATTTTAATCGATATATATTAAACCATAAGAAATCTATCTATGAATAATTGATAAATATTAATAAATAATATTAGATACGGTTGATATTTATATAAAAATATTTTAATTTAGTACAAAAATATATTAAATAATTTTAATCAATACTTATAAACATTAAAAAATTCATCCCTCAATAAATTGATTAAGCAAAGATGCAAAAGAATGTCCCTTTTTTTTTTTTTTTTTTTCTGGTTTTTTTCTGGCCCATGAACAATACTTGTCCGGTTTAGCATCGTCAACTTGTTGACCAAATAAAAGGAAAAACTTATTGCCCAAGTGGATGACTAGACTCGAATCTGCCCCAACGGAATACAAGATTCCACGAACCACTCTGACTATGAATAAAAATAAATAAATTTAATAGTCAAACAACAATTATTTCATTGTTATTATATTTGCAGTTGGTACCATGTATAAAACCAGTTAGTCAAACTGTTATTCATGTAAGTCGAAGAAAACAAAAGCAGATTACTGACACTCAATAATACTACTAATCAAATTCTTTTAGCAGCAAAAGGTAACCAAAATGATTCCTAAAGTTAAATAAGGTGTTTTTTTTCCTTGGCAACAAAAAATCGATATTTGTGATAATTTTTTAAAATAAAATTTTAAATAAATAAAGCTGATATAAAAAATGTTCTCTTGAACCATTTCATCAATTCTACTGGATTAGGTTATGACTCGTCTTCCACTCGGGGAAAGAATGCACACCGTTGGTGATAATTTTATTTTTCTCTTTCTCCTGATGATGCCTGTAGGATAAGGCAAGAAAGCTAGCATGTAGTTAGAAACAAGGAAAAAAATATTTTTGGTTCTTATGAAAATTTTGGATATAATATAATCATATTAATATAATACAAATACAATATAAAAAATAATTAAAATATCATATAAAATATGATATTATATAAAAATTAATAAAAAGGCAATACAAATAAAAAAATATTTTAAAACTTTTATAATATGAATCATTAAGTGTCAAAATTTATAAATATATAATATATTAAAAATAATTATACCTGAAAATATGATATAAAAAGTTGATGCAAAGACACAAATAAAAAAAAATCAAAACTTTTATAATACACATTATTAATGCATCAAAATTTATAAAAATATATATTATATCTTAAATATAAAAATAATATAAATACAATATACCAGCTATTGATGTCTGTTTAAGGAGAAAGCAAGAATAAAGCAGAAAAATATTTACGGAGGTGAGAGAGAGTGATGGAATTTGGAAGCAACGAAAGTAAAATTTTGGAGGGGACATTGAATGAATGAATGAATTGATTACGGTGTAGCGGGTCTTTCCTTTTGAAATATGAAGCTGGAGCTGTGAGTGACTTTCTTCATTTTCTTTTCTGCACCAACAATAAACAAGGCGTGCTCTTTGGTCTTGGTCTTCTTCAATAAAATAGATGACTAACTTGAAGAAGAACCCACCTTAGAGCCTAAATTTCGAAACTGCATTGCTCCATTGACATTGAGCTTAGTTGTTGGGTGTTGCTATGCTGCTTCAGATTACAAACCCCCAGCCCTCCACTGCTCCCGCTTTTTCCTATTTTTTCTTGCTATTTTCTTCTGGTATTTATTTTCTAAACAAACTACATTTGAAAATGCATTTCAATTTATTTAACTATTTAACACTATGTTTCTTGAATATAAGAATTTTAGAAAATCTGCTATCATATCAATTATAAAGAACAAAATAACTTAATTTATTTGAAAACTTTTACTTTTTTAAAAGAATTAGGATGAAACAAGTACTTTAATATTTAAAAAAAAATCACTTTAATACAAAAATTTTAATTATATAAATTTTATTTTCCAAAAATTATTATTTTAAAAGAATTATATTTATTATTTATTTTATTATTAGCTTTTAATAAATATTATTGTTACGTATCATAAGCTTTAATTTAATTTAATTTTTTTTATAAATACTTAAAAATATGATCTGAAATAAAGTGAAGGAATAATTCTAGTAAATATTTGTTAGAACGGTTTACTTCCAATAAAGAAATATAAAAAATCTAAGACATTATATGTTGGGTCAAATAAATGCATTTGAGATTTTGTTAATTTAATTGTGTCAAGTTGATGGATTTTGAATAACCGTGTCGTAGCAAATGGAGAACATGCGAAAATCATTTTCATGCAAATACCCTCAAAATATGAACATTTAACGGAATAAAATATCATACATCTCAATCTCATGCGTGCACGGTACAACCATCTAGATGGTTGAAAATATATATTAATATCATATTTATATATTTTATCTTTTTATCTTTCAAAAAATATAAAAAATAGCTCTTTGTTCACTGTTTTACCCATTCAACTAAATTTCATAAAAACTATACTTTTTTCTTTTTTATAAAAAAAACTCCTTACGAGTGGAAAATTCATATGGTCCTGTTCTTTCACAAGATGCTAGAAGAGGACCCAAAAAATGTAGCGTTAAAACTGACAATAGAAGAACAAAAAACAGCGACCAACCCAATTGAGAAAAAAAGTGCTTTTCATTGGTTAGCCTGACCAGCCAGACGGCCCATACTGGCAACGCAACATGACAAAAATGGTCCAGCCAACCCCCAAACCCTTTTTACTAAAATTGAGAAAAGTCTTATAGGAATTCCGAAGAAACGGATAATTTGAAAAAACATTAAGAGATAAATGGAAGGGAAAAAAGGTACAACCATTGGATGTCATAACTTCCTCCTATCCATACTGGGACACGTCAACAATATGCTGCTCGCCTATTCCCCTTGTGTATATGTATACGTATTTCTTTCCCCCTTTCCTTCAAAATGCCTGAAGTCTCTGCTTTGCCTTTCCCGTTCATAAGCTGCACTTCCACTAGGGCTCCATTTCACTTCTCACTCAAATCTTCTTATCCTTCATTTTCTTCTTCTTTGGTTCCATTTCAGCCACTACAGCTCTTTCGACCGACTCCCGAAACAACAACCAGGAGTTTCTCTTACGTGTTTTACTCCTTGAAAGCTAAGGCAATGGCTGAGCTTGTTAAAGATAAGGAATCCTGTGTGGCCGCCGCTGGTAGCACCGGAGGCGGGAGGCCGGAGATTGAGCATTCCCGTACCTTCCTTGAATCTCGCTCCGAGGAAGGTTCGCTTCTTTTTTTTTCCCGTTCTATTTTTTAATCCTTTTGTATTTATTTAAACAACTAAAGTTTGCAATAAAATATCGTAAATGCGTGATGCTTTCTTCTTGTTTAATTCCGAAGAATGGAAACATATTTTAATAAAATAGTATGATGTTTGAAAAGGAATTGGTCATGAAAATTGTGAGCGTTAAAAAATGTTATTGGACAATACGTTCTAATTTGATTTGTTCAAAGACTGCGTGATTATTAAACTTTAATTTTTTATTTTTTTTTTGGTTGAAAGTAAAGAAAAGAACAACAAATACTGAATTGCTTGCACCATAAGAACAGCCTTTAAGAAAAGGTCCGTTTTAGTACCTATTGATCACTTGAATGGATTACGTTTGTGCAACTAAAATAAATGATTTAAAGCTTAACGCTAAATCTTTTTATGGTTTTGCTGGAAGCTTGGATTAAAAAATTTTAATGCTGAGATTATGCAGAGATTAATGAAATGAATAGTTACTCTCGAAAGCGCTTCATGCGAAAATTTGCAGTCTTTATTGATTTGAGAAAAGAATATAAATGGATGTTAGGAGTAAGATGCTCAGAAGTAAAATTTATTGGACTCTGTTACTTATAAGAGCTGTTAATTCATCCAACTATCCATGCATTGATCAAGAACATGTTCAAATATTAGAAAAGCTCATTGAGCCAAATTCTGTTTGTTCTGCATGAATTAGTAAAATAGAATTTTGCATAAAATCCATTTTTCAAGTTAAGCTTCACTTTCCCAGATTTCTGTCAATTGGGAGAGACAGCGAACTTATCCTGTTTGTCTCTTAAACCTACGGTGAAGGAAGATAACAATGATTAATGGAGCTGGAGTAAAGTTCTCATAAACCTCGTAAACGTAAAATGTTGATTGAAGAATAAGTCTAATGCGAAAACTATCAAGAACCAGGAAAGCCATTAGACTTTAGGAAAAGAATACTTGGAGTTTATCTCCTCTTTATTGGAATATAATGAATAATGCTTGATGTTTCCAATATAAAATGGACTCAGTTCTTTGAGTGGAGCATAATAAAGGGAGAGAGATTGGAGAGGGGGGCTGGACATGGACGAGAGTAGACAGTTTGGTTGATTGAAAGTATAAGTGACCAAGAAATTATAGAAAAATTTCCTCACTTTGAGTAAACTTTAACTACGGCTTTTTATAGTTCCAAAATTAAAATAGAGGATTGGTTTTATTCTCTCATGCTGCTTATTTTTTACAGAAATCCTATCTGGAATCAGGAAGGAAGTGGAAGCAGGAAGGCTACCTCCAAATGTTGCAGCAGCAATGGAAGAATTCTATCAGAATTATAGAAATGCAGTACACTACTAAACTTGAACTCTACTTTACCGCACATTAATGTATGTTGTAGATATGATAGGTTCTCCTCTGTATGCACTATGTTGGTTTAGGTTGCAGCATAAAGCTTTTTTTTTTTTTTTTAAATGCTATCAGTCTTTTCTGTCTTTAATAAGACCATATTTTAGCAGATATACACTTATATGTTATTTTTGTATTTTTACGAACAATGAACAATTTATACTTGGCTTAAGATACACAATGTATTATGAGAACCAGTTCTGTAAACTTCATAATGCTAAATAATGTGATACAACTTCTTTATAAATTCTAGTTTACACTCAGAAAATCTTGGTGGAAGACTATTCAGTCAAACCACATGGTTTTAATAGTTTGTAGTTTAAAGATTGCAATATTTATCACTGAAAACTTAAAAGAGAATTTTTTTTGCATGTGACAACATTAGGTTTTCCAAAGTGGAGATTCCAAAGCTGCTGAAATTGTGTTGTCAAACATGGCTGTTGCATTTGACCGCATGCTTTTGGATATAGAGGTAATTGTTTCTAAAATGGTCTTTCAAGATTTCTCCGCAGTTTGTAACATATATGAACTTCCATTTTCAGATATTGCATGCAGATTTAAAGTTTTTATACACTTCTGCATGATATATGACGGTAATTTTTCAGGATCCTTTTGTCTTTCAACCCTACCACAAAGCTTTGCGAGAGCCATTTGACTACTACATGTTTGGTCAAAATTATATTCGGCCTTTGATTGATTTTAGGTGAGCGGACAACTTCCATACTGTCCTTGTAAGGCCGCAGAAAACTCCCTTGAAAATTGAAAATGTGATTCGGTGAAGGAATATGTAGGTTTTCAATTTCATAACTCTATTAAGGTGAACCAAGGTATTCAATATTCAGGTTAGCGTAATAAGGTTATCAATTGTTGACTAATTATTAGCTATTTTTTCTAGACCATCTAAGGTTAAGCTTGTTCTGTTTTTCTTATATTTTGTATTCTGTTTGGTGGTTCTTTCATAAACTCCAGGAGGGTTTCTTGATTAGGAAGTGATGTATTCTATTAAAATGAAGCAATATTTCATTTAGGCATTGTCAAAATTGCAAGGCTGGCCTTCTTGCGGATTAAAAGCTCCCAATATTCATAGGGTCAAGAGTTATTCCCTTCTTCACTGAATATTTAATTCTGTTTCCCCTTCCCAGCAGCATCTATTTTGCTTGTCCTATAGATGCAATTTAATTCTTATCAACTACCTCATAATCTGTTAATTCACATTGCTAATATTTCTCGTTCTTCATATATAATTTATATTGCTTATATTTTAATCACCCTAGGACGCATTTGTTCTATGGTTTTTTTTTTTTTGGTCACTTCTGTTAACATTATACTCATTGCAGAAATTCATATGTTGGCAATCTTTCTCTTTTCTATGAAATAGAGGAGAAACTCAAGCAGGTGACTGTGCTTAGTTTTCTTTTCCCCTTTGTTTCTTCTGCAAATACTTCTGAACATGACTGAGTTCTGCTCCATCGTCTGTCTCAAAAGATGCAGTAGGATGTTTTTATCATGTTTTACATTTGAAAAGACAAACTCTTAATGATCACAAATGATTTATCCATTATAGAGCAGCGTGGTAGTAAGTTGAAGATATTTTTTGTTCCGACTATTATAAGACTTGCATGCTCTTTGTTTAATAACTAATAAGAACATGTATCTAGAAACAAATATCAATAACCGGCTTTTGTATGTTTAATTTTTTTTTTTCCATTTTCATTTAATTACTTAATTGTCATCACTTTTAGGTCATGGTAATTTTATTGTTTTAATATGCAAGCAAAGCTGATCTTACATCTTACTGTTTTATGGGGTTTTCATTGCAATTTTTGTTGGCATAAGTAAAAGTGGTGACACTTATGTTTTTAACATTTAGGAGTTTTTGATATGCAACTGGGACTTGGGGAGTGTATTTTCCATTTTTAGCTGGCTTTTTTGGGTATAATTATTAAATTGATTGCAGGGTCACAATGTTGTACTTATTTCAAACCACCAAACTGAAGCTGACCCAGCCATCATTGCGTTGTTGCTTGAGAAAACAAATCAACATATTGCTGAGAACCTGGTGATTTCCCCTTAAATTAATTTTCGATTCTGAGCCTGCTGTAGTAGTCATTATCTATGTGCTTAATCATAATTTATGTTCTACACTGCAGATCTATGTTGCAGGGGATAGAGTCATAACAGATCCTCTTTGCAATCCTTTTAGCATGGGAAGGTAATCAAATTGTTAGTACTTGTATTCAATTGATTATGCCAAAACATGCTAAATTGTCACTTACGAAAAAAAATTTACCAAATTAATTTTAGAAATCTTATATGTGTGTACTCCAAAAAGCACATGTTTGATGTTCCTGAGCTTGCTGAGATGAAAAGAAACGCAAACATACGAAGTTTAAAAGAGATGGCTTTGCTGCTAAGGTACCTTAATGCCATTGTCTTACTTTTAGAATGATAACGTGCTTGAATCTGCACTGTGGTGTTTACTACAAATGTGGAGCCTTACCCTGAATTGTTGTTTCATTATAGGAGTGGCTCAAAATTAGTATGGATTGCACCAAGTGGTGGGAGGGACCGCCCAGATCCCATTACAGGAGAATGGTATCCAGTAAGTTTTTACAGCCTTTCCTTTTTAACTGTTTCTTTTGTCTTTCAATAATTTCTAGTTAGTATTACATCAATTTAAGGATCTGCTAGGTATAAAGTTAGAAATGGGTAAAAGCTGCTTTTATTAGCATATCTGAGTCCGGTCCAGAACACAGTTAGTTTAAAAAGGATCTTTTAGCTTATTATTAGAGAAATTCTTTGGAAGAGGCAAAATACAACAGTGACCCTTTGTAGTATCCATTTGTATTTGAAACCAAAATGTTCATAGCTTGTGTAGATGACAGGATCACAGAATCCTTTTGCTACCCTTTTAAATTCACAGCTTAATTAAGAGAGAGAGATTTGAGGAAAAAAAACCTGGAGAATCATACATATCTCTTAGTCTTCTACTGTGTATATATTAAGAATACATAAGTACATGGAGATTATACGCCCCATAACCTATCCTTGAAGCTTCATGTCTGATATGCGATTAGTTCAAATATAAGTATTAGTCCTTATTCTTCTCTATGAGTTTACTGCAAAATATTTATTTTTGGGGAGCGGAAACTTAAAAGATCTGGATTTGTACGCATGCAAACATATAAAGTGCAGGTTTAGTGCTTTGAATGAGGTTATGCTCTTGGGAATTGACACTTTGATAGAACCTTTTTCTCCCTTTCTGAACTGTTCAGTTTATAATTTTTGTATTTTATCCTTTAAAATGTCTTAAGGAGGTCAGAGTATCAGGTGCATGCAGAGATATGCTTGGCATCTGATGCTGCAGATAACAAATTGAAGAGGAATTGTTTGCATTGGCATTAACCACAGTGTTCGTTGTTTAGATATCTAAGAATTTGATGCATTCTAGTGATTCTTCTGTTTAAATTCTGTCTGTCTTACGTAGACCCCCAACCTTTGACTGCGCATCTGCGTGGCATTGTTTTTATTATAAGCTTGTCTTCATTTATACTAATATAAGGGGAGTCAGGCACCCTTTGATTCTTCTTCAGTGGACAATATGAGAAGGCTCACAGAAAATTCAGGTGCTCCGGGGCATTTGTATCCCTTGGCTCTATTATGCTATGACATCATGCCCCCTCCATGCCAGGTGTTTATTTGCTTGTCAGTTGCTGCCATAAATTTATTTATTTTTTCACTGTGACTCAAGGGCCTTTTTTTTCCCTTTTTTTTTTTCAGGTAGAAAAAGAAATTGGAGAAAAAAGAATCATAAACTTTCATGGGGTTGGATTATCAGTAGCTCCAGAAATCAGGGTCCCAGAAATTGCTGCTGGTTGTGAAAAGCCTGAAGAGGTTGGTTGCCTTATGTTTTTATACACATAGTTTCTGATACCTGACCACAATATGGTATTTGGAAAGTTAATCGAATTCTCTAAAATGAGCAAGATAATGTATCTTCTCTGTTGCATTGCATGATACAGCATCTGATTAGTGCGGACTAACTTATAACACTACGATTTTCACACGAGCTTTATCATCCATATTGAATGAAGACGATTGACCAGACATGCAGATATTGACTGTAATATCATGACTTACCTCATGCTGCCGAATTGACTATACCAAAATGACATATGCGTAATAAATAGTAATGTTTAGCCATAACAACTGTTTGCATAAAATTAGCTAAGACTTTTGAAATTTGGCTCCTAGTCCTACTGTCTCTCTCATCAGCAATGGCATTTGGTGGGTTATAGTGAAATTTCCGTTCAATGTTCATTGCTGTTGTCTAGAATTCTAGTTCTAGATGATGTAGTTTGTTTGTTTGTCACGATTTACATCTGTGCTTGTGGATTGCTTTAGTAAAATAGCATGAGCTGACTTTTCCGGTTTCCTTTCATTTTGGGAATTGGGCAGGCTAAGGATGTATATACACAAGCTCTATACAAGTCCGTGACCGAACAGTACAATATCCTCAAATCTGCCGTACATGGAAGACAAGGGTTAGAGGCATCAACTGCAGGTGTCTCTTTGTCGCAGCCATGGACCTAATCAAAACCTTATCAACATCAACATCAGAACTTGATACGTATTCGACTGCAGGTGTTTCCCTCTTTTTTTTCTTCATTTTTTTTTCTAGGCAATTCTCACGTGTATTATTATGACCTATTCAAATTTTATGTTTCACATCATATTATATTTTTGGAGTGAAAATGGTCCAATAGTTATTCATTAAGCCAATTTGCCTCGACATTTTTAAGAACACTTGTGCTATTAATATTAACGGGAATAAATAATAATATGAAGCAAAACCAAAGAACTGCCAGCACCCAACCGTTAATATGAATAAATAATATCTCATTACTTGTCTCAGTTACATTCATCAAAATCATATTTAAAACATACAATACAAGCATGAAAAATTAAGACTACCCTTCTTTCAACAGAGAAAGGTAAAAAGTATAGCATATAATAATAAACAATAATAATATCATTTAACTAAGGCTTGGATTGTAAAGACAAGCCAAATCACAGGTTGATGTATTATTATTATTATTATTATTATTATTATTAAAGGGAACCTAAAAAACTACCCAAGGTCAGGGTTAGCTTTGATAAGATTTAAACATATGCTATGCAGAACAAAAACTTTCTGGAGCTATTTTGGTTAGGTTATTATGCTCCTGGAAAGAGGCATAAAACAGGTCGTATGAATGAATCCTAATGACTACCCTCTGTTTGTTCATCATTATTTGTATGTTGGTCAATCCTACCAGACTTCAGATCCTCATGCCCAGGAATTTCCCGTAGCCTCTCCTGCATTTTATGTAACCAATATTAGGAAGCAATTTATGCAAACAGATTTGCGGACACGATAGACTGCATTTCAACAAGTAGACAAGCTAATAAGTTTAATATTTCGCAAAACAAACCAAGAGCAGAACATGACCTTGAGTGAGGTTTTCTCTGCAACAAGTTGCTCATACTTGTTCTTGATATGATTCACTTCCGATCTAAGATTGGCATTCTCTTCTTTTAAGGCTTCAGCACGCTGAGCCAGCTCATCACATTCCGCCTGATTCAATAGCAAGCATTTACTCAAGTAATTCATAAGTGGCCTTTTAATGGAAGATAACCACAATAGGATCTGCAGTTTCTTAAGGACACTTCATTACCTGTTTACGCAACCTAGATCTGCGAGCAGACTCTCTGTTAGATTGCTTCCTTCTCTGTCTTTTAAGCTCCCTTTCATCCTAAATCCATAAAACCAGAAATAGCGCCAGTCACAAAAAAATAACAAAAAAGCAACCAAAAAAACATATTCTTACAACATCGGCAAGGAAAGTATGTGACACTTGATTGGAGGAGAAAAACCTTAAATTAAAAATACAGCGAATTTTAATTTGAAAGTTTAACACTTCAAAAATGAAGGAATGGCACTACAGCCAAAGGCAAAGATATTGACTCTAGGAGATCTTGAATTTTACTATATTGTTCAGAGACAGAGAGAACCTGTAACCAAAGCTGTGATTGAACACAGTCCCGTGATGCAGGAGTTACTGTTCGTCCTGCAACTGGAGTTGAAGGACTAGTAGATGAAGCTGGAGTACCCCAGTAGTCCAACCCAATATGTAAGGTTGTTGTGGGGCCAGGAACAGCTATGGTAGCCCCAGCAGTTGATATAGGTATAATCGGCATTGATGCATTCAGCATCATATGAGGTGAATTTGGGCCTCCGTTCTGATGACCATGTGCTGAGCTTCCATTTTGAGATGCTTCATCTGTAACAGAGACATTCTACCGTTCCTCAGAACACACGTAAACAATGCAAAAACATTGCATTATGACATTATCACTGCCTAACCTTCCCCAGAATCTTGTTTTCCTCCAGACTTCAATTGTGAATACTACAAAGAAAAAAGAAAAAAAAAAAAAGATTTACAGCATAGTCTTGGCATGAAAAAAACGAAGCGGCTGTGTATATGAAAGAATTTGAATGAAAATGAAGCATTTACAGATTTCTCGTGCTTTGTAGAGCTCCAAGAGAAGCTGCAACACATGGGAAGTTGTAATAGAGAAAATTATGTAATACAGCTTTAGCATTTTTTCAATAACCCGAGTCCCCAAAAAAAATTTTATGACATAAAGAAGGCCCATTAAACTTTGTTTCTCATGCGAACGGTAAATAGAAAATTAATCAGATAAGTTGGCAGGTGAAATCCAACAACATATAATTGAGAAGCTACAGGAGGATTGTCCTTTCACAGAGAGAGAGAGAGAACCCTAGTGTCTCAACCCATAATCCTCATCTTGAAGAAGACTTTGCCTCAGTCTATCAACAACACACAAGCAGACATACAATGGAAAAGGTCAACATGATCTTGAACCAAAAACCTAAGATTAATACACCAAAAACTTGCCCGCCAAGTTGACATCCACGTACAGAATGAAAAGAAGTTTGTGCCTTTGTGGCTTCATTAACCTATCTTTTAGTACTTGAGAAAGCCCACATGAACGCCCAAAACTTATTCATCAGAAATATCGTGATATAGTGTCAGATGGCCCCAGAATTCAATAGATGACGTTGAAACAATATAATGAATGGCAAAACAAGGACCATGCAACCGAGGATCCCTTACCTAGGGGTTTTAGAAACCCTGGTCCAAGGGCCACACCAGTAACATCTCTAAGAAAGTAATTTTTGTACCATAGGTCAATGGAAAATGCTCACTTGCAGAGTAATCACGCATACAATATAAAAAACAGGATAAAGTTTTATTGCAAACAACTTATATAAAAGATTATTTGTTTCCAGGCAATCAACATAGTCAAACCAGATGGTACTTAATAAAGAAAAAAAAGCAATTAAAGCCATGTCGGTTCAACCGAAACGTAAATGTTTGCGGTGACTTCAGAACCCAACTATTCATATCCAGAGTGAAGGGTGAAATTATAGTTGAGATGGACCATGAATTCATGAAACTGAAAGTCCTGTCATGGAATCTGTCATTTCGTCACAATGTACACACCCTCAAAGATAGATGAAATACAGATGCATATTCAAAATATAAACTAATGAAATGAAAAGGCAAGAGGAATTGCACTCACGTTCTGGGTGTTTGCATCACTGCCATCACTTATACCTTCACTTCCACTTGCAGTACTGCACATGCAGAATTATTCAACCGTCAGCTAAAGTACCTAGAAAGATCATTTTGATAGCAAGCACAAGCAAATAGTCTATGCTCAGATAAGTTTATGCATCTAAAAAATCCAGATATGACTTCTGAGTACTAACCAAAAGGCTCAAAGCAAAGAGGGAAAACATATATGCCTACTCAATCATCTTAAAACAGTAGCTCTTCAAGCCATAAAACAAACAGAACAATAAATAGCTCATATTATAGAATAAGTTCAGGGTGGGAGCATTTACAAATACTTTTGCTTTCTACACTTTGTACAACTTAAATAAAGTGCGAAGCATGGGAGCTTTATTCAGGGGTGGAGGTAAAGGAGTGAGTTCCTTCAATAAAGGGTCATATTGACTTCTCAATGAAACCCAATTCCAACTGCTTTGTTTAATAGCCTCTTTTCTGTAATCTATATTACTCAATTCTATTAAAATTTCTAGATAAGATTAGATATGCAGGCAAGAGTAAACCTCCCCCCCCCCCAAAAAAATTGATATGAGAAATAGTCCTTGTAACTTACAATGGCACAAACTGGCAACCAAAACCTATACAATAACAGCAAAGATCATTTCTTTTCACCATACCTTTTAGAATAAACTCCATTAGCAGAAGCTCCTGATGTTTTACCAAGATTATTGTTCTTTCCAGTAATCATGTTCAAACTGCTTAAACTCCCTTTTGATCTTTTAATTGGCAATTTTTCCTTTACATCAGAAGGCTTACCATCTGTTTCCATGCTTCCAGGAGTATTTCCCTACATAAATCTCAAGATTCAGTCCTTGGGAAGCATGGACATAAAAATATGTCTTTCAAAAAAACACATCAAGACAGAGTAAGATAAAGCGCTCACAGAAGCCTCGACAATGCCATTTGGAGAAGGCATAGCAAAAGGACTAAAAGGATGAGATCCCTGTCTAAGATTAGATCAAGTCATAAAGATGGCTCCAATTTTCAAGCTACTGTGACAATAGAAACAAAAACTAAGAACAGTGAAAAAGAACATACAGGAGTAATGGATGGATGCGCATATATTGCACCATGAGGATACATTGCTGCATAAGGATGTGGTGGGGTGCCATAGGGAGGCATAATATGCTGCCACAAAGTATTATATTAAGGCTTGACTGACCAGCAAATGAACTCATTAAACCTTAATAGTTAATTATGTCACCAAAGTTTGAAGCTCTAACAAATCAAACAGAAAAAGTTTAAAAATCATAACAATGCACTATCCAGGATACCAAGCAAAACCATAAATACCTGAACCCCACACATATATGGGGGAGCTTGGGGACTTGATGCCAGGTATCCATGTAGAGGAATAGGAGAATAAGCCTGTTACCAAACGGGTATCCACGTATAATGATTCAAATTAACATGAAACCTAAAAGCAAAGCATAGAAACTAATATTTATCTAACAAACCTGAAATCCTGACCAGTCCACATTTACTGTACCCACGTTAGCGGTCGAAGATGGCTCCTGAAGAAAAACATTAAAAAGAACAGGGCTAAAACCCTAGTCAGCACAACTTTATAAACAACATAAGCAGAAAAATTTTCAAACAATAATGAAACTATACTAACTTATCCAAAAATTTTAAAAATAAAAAATATAAGTATACCTGCGTAGTAGTAGCAGGCGGTGTCTTTGGCTCCTTTTCTTTTGCAGTTTTATCCATCTCACTGCTGCCAATTACTCTATATGGACTAGCCAACTTCTAAAAACCCCTCTCAAGCCATCGTGCAGATAAAACATACTTCCATTAACAATATGCACTTTTTTTCCCACTATGTTCCTTTAAACAATCCAACTTATCTCATCCTATACTATTTTCTGCAAAAAATATAATGAATATCAACACAAAATAATCCGTAGCTAAGCCTTTAAAAAAAATTCCTTAAAATAAGTATACTGGTTGCATCAGCCCCAATCAAAAAAAGTCCCCATTCATATCACAAACAATTAAAAAGCTAAAAAGAATAATTAAAAACATTAAAGTTCCAATATACTTTGCATTTCTTTCTATATTTTCTCAGTAACCAAACAAATAACACTAAAGAGAAAGAGGTAACATGCATCCAAAGAAAGAAAAACAGAAACAAATAAATCAAAAACAAAAATAAAACTAAAAATTTGGAGACATGCAAATGATGCCGTTGACTAATTCACTAAATCAAGAAACAAAAACACAATAACAAATTTAAATATGGAATTACCGCTCAGAAACAAAGCAAAGTGAAAAGAAACCCTAAGTCTCATTCACTGAATAGAATAGAAGCAAATTTTTGGGAGTTTTGGAGCTTGAGAGTGAAAGTTGATTTTTTTGGTGGGCAAGGGCGAAGGGCATAGATGTCAATTTGGGGACAAGATTAGGGCAGGACTGGGAGACAATAAAAATCTCACTTGCACAGCACAAGTTTCTTTCTTTTTTCCCTTTTGCCCTTCTCTAGTAGGAAGACGTAAAAGGGGAAGGTGTTTGATTTTAAAGGTTTGTTATTATGGGATGGATGGAGGGTTCAGTCAGAGAGTAGATTTTGTGACTCGTGTCGTCGTAGAGTGGTCTGATTTCTCCTTGCTATTTAAAGGAACCAAACAAAATCCCCATTTTGTCCTTTAACGGGTTATCGTTTTCAGTTTCCACTAGACTTTATACTTTTTTTTTTTCTAATTGTGATTATGAAATGATTATCATACTTGGGAATTTAATCAAAGAATGTAACAAGAAAGCTTTGGAGATATAGGATTATCAATAATTTCCAAGAAAACTATTCAAATAAATTCTACCACTTGCTTTTCTTTTGTCAAAAAAGGGTATTTGCTTACAGCTAGCAGTTACAGTTCCCAACCCCATGAAAATTTGCTTATTAATTCTATGGACATTAAAAACAAAATAAAATGAAAAACACGAAAAATGTTTTGACTTCATCCATCTAATCATCACCACCAGTTTGCTTTTTTTTTGGCCAACGGAGAAATACTACATTACTGCAACAACTTACATTTTGGTCCAAGCTTGTAGGCGGAATTTTTAGTCAACATAAAAATGATCATATACACCAGCTGACAGTAAAAGGCTGTTGCAATGACTAAAATTTTGGTAATATAGAATGCCTCTTTAAGCAAAGCCAAGGAAACAGTTGATCTACTTTGGGCATGTTAGGTACATACATACAGTGGCACAGTTACACCATTTGGGAGCAAATGAAAATATGCATCCATCGTAGCATATTTCTCATAAAATTAAAGAATCTGGAAATCAGAAACTGGACCTAGTATCAAACCCAGTATATGATTACAAACCGTACGGTTTGACCCTCCTCGCCTAGCCTAGGCTAGGCTGGCTATGACGATCATTGTACAACAAGATTCACCTTGCGACTAAGTAGTTCAAAAATCCACAAAGTACCAGTTCGCCTTATAACGCTGGAACTTTTTTGATCATCACCAGTATAGAAGTACCTGACGGTGCATTGCAACCCAAAACAATGATAAAATTCATGCAGAAAAAAATATATCATAAATTAAAATCCACTTATCCACATAAAAGTGGATCATCTCATTGTTTCTAACGAAATTTCCTAATACAAAGTTAAAGAATCCAACCACCTTAAAGAGAAGGATACTGTTTTCAATTTTAACTGTATCCTTAGCCATGCCATTGCCATTGTAGATCCAACAAATGCCAAAAAATGAAAAAGTACATGAGCCGCTCCTCCTTTCACAAGAATGATTCAAGGATCAAGCAATATCCCTACAGGAAGCAAAGTTGGCTCTACCACCCATACTGACATAACTCTTGCCTCTACCCCCTTGCTCGATATTGCTTTTCCTTTTTTGCTTTTTCAAATAAGGAAACTGTTACACAGGAGAGAAAGGAACTAAAGGAAAAAAAATCATGGTGCAACAAGATCAGGCGTTTCAGCCTCAATTGATAACCAAGCAGTGTGTACTTTGCCCAACCAATTATCCAATCGGTCCCGCAAGGATTTGATCTGTGGAATTCCCAAAACTCTCGGCTGTACCCAGGAGACATTAAGAGTTCCTTCAACTTGATCAATTATGCCCTCAATCAGATGAACCTGTAGTGTGATTCATACAAGTTATAATTAGGGCTTTTAACTTCTAAATAATAGCCAGCACTTGCAGGCAGGAGTGAAATAAAAGGTATAAACGATGCAAAACCCATTTCACTGTCCCATTATAACTTGAATTTCCCTATTTTATATCCAAAAGTTTGGAGATTAAGAATTCTGCAGGTCTTTCCCACCAAGGTGTCACGAACAAATATACGAAAAAGGAAAATGTGTAAAAATGGAAAAGACTAAACAAATATGATGATTGTTTTAACTTACAGAAAGGCTCTTCATGAGAAGATGCTCAACATCCTCAATTGACAATTTTGTTCGCTCAGCAATAACTTTTAATGGAATAGTTCGATCTTCAGATGGGCGGCTGCATGGAAACATATTGTAGTTTAGTTTTTAACTGCCCAAACAGATAGCAAAAATTTACTATGACCTGATTCATTAGAAGACACAGTGAAGAAACACACCTGAAGATAATCTCCATTAAGCATAGAATATTAATTTTTTCCAAAAGCTTCTTCTCATTCTCAACCAAGGCTGGTTGTGCCCTCAATGCAGCATTGTGCACCTGACACAATTCTTGATAGCGCACTAAATCCCCCGAGTTGAAGGCTAGGAGAAGATAGTAAAGCCACTCGACCGTGGTCCCCAAAAGACTCTTTATCTGTAAAAGATGTCAAGGAAGTCATCATCTCAAACATAATAAAAGTAAAAAGCATTTAAGCAAAGGAATTCAGAAGGAATAAAACCTATCTTTCCTATCAACCTTCCACAATGATGAATAAGTATGCATGCATTTTAATTGCAATAGAATAAAACAAAATACAAAATGAAAGCACCTCTTATCAGATGGCATTTTCACTACTTATGCACCCTTGAACCTGAACATTCTCATACTTGGCCTATCTGCTTTATTTTTGAGCAATTACAAGACATATTATGTACTGGCAATTGTACAAATTATATCCACATGGACCACAATAGCTTTGATGAGCTCTCTACTGAGACCAATAACGATTTACATTCTTCCTCAAAGCAAAGCTTGATTAGCAACGCAAACTAGATTAGAACTAAAATCAGATTTCAAATGAAAAACCAGCATTATGCCTCAATAAAGCATTGCACTATCAAGCATTAAAAGTTAACTTATACATGCTTAACTCATTAATAAAAATGCAAACAAGCATGAATATAATTTTAACTAGATAGGGGCAAAAACAACTGTTATGACATGAAACTATTTTGGCTGTAAAAAATTTCAGATGCAATATATAGTGAAATTAAGAAACATGATAAAGAAGTTCTTACAATAGGATGAGCAAGCAGTTCTCCAAAGTTGTAGATGTTATCTCCCAAAAGAGCAGAAAGGGACAGATCAAATGCCAAATCCTACATATATAAAAGAATAAATAAAATTAAATGAAGTTGAAGGATAAATGCATCTGCTGGACAAATAAAAGCCTTAAACTTTCTTTAGTTTATTTATTTATGCATCTATTTTTTATGACTGGTGTAGGGGAAAGTATTATCTATGCCTTCCAGCTGGATCAGCCATCTCAAAATCAGTTTATCTTCCAAACTGAGGTATGCCAGTTTTATGCATATTTTATTATCAAGCGTATACCTGGCAACTCGGTTCATCCATGCTATTATACTTTTAGATATTGGAGATAATAAAAGGGGATTTAGCATGAAAGAAAAGGTTCAGATTATTAAGACTTGAACTTAGACTCCAGAGGCACCGCTGCACATGAATTGGTTTATAAAATAATTATTACAGAAAAACAATAATTTCTCGAGGGGACACTGAACAACAAGAAGTTTGTAACATCAAAGCTTGATAAATGAATAAATTAATGAGCTCTAGTAATATCACAAGATAGTAGAATTGCACAGCAAACTCATAAAAGCTATAAAAACATACCAGCTTAAAAGATTGTGAAAGAGATTCCACTGATGTGTATCCAAGATAAAGGAGAGCACTTCTATAGAACTCGGCAAATTCTTGGTGAAATTTATGGTATTGAGATGAAACCCAATAATAGCTACCATATACAGATGGATCTATGTCATTCATACTGTCAAGGGTACTTTTTCCATCTTCGAGAAGCTTCTTGCACTCCTTCTGGTCACCCTGCTCAAGCTTGAATTTGGCAATTTGCATCTTAATATAAAGAATTGGCTCTTCTATGCGCTTCTCTCTAGTAGCCTGAAGCTTTTCGATAATCCCTTCAAGATAGCTAATAGCAGCTTCTTTCTCAGAGTACTGCCAGGAAACTAGAACAGCAAAATGTGCAAGCTTGAGAAGATTAATCTTGGTCTCAAAGTCAGTGATAAAATTATGATACAACTGTATCAGTGCATCTCCAGCCTGAAATTTAAGAGAAAAAGTGTCATAGGAGGTTAGATGACCTAGACAAGATCTAGCACATGGGCTACACTTAGTTCATTTCTACCATATTTATTTATGTAAGGGATCCATAAAACCAAACATAAAGCCAACTCTTCTAAAGTGAAAACCGTTGACTAAACCACACTCCAGACTAATTATTATCCAAACAAGATACGCTGAATTACCCAAGAGAATAGGCAACCAAATGCACTGTACAAAGACAAGAGGGCTGAAAGAAAGTAACATAAACAGTTCGCTCCTAAAACTTTCAATTCTACAATTATGAAAAGAAATTTGTCCTAAAATAAACATGCCAAAGCTTTAGAAGCTCAACTTTCATAATTCATCTGCTTTAGCTAACTTCCATTCTGCATTGCAGCTCATGCAATCCAGAAGATTTCCTCTAAAAAATTTCACAAGTTAACAACAATTGCCATTTCATAACACTCTTCTAGGACCAAAAACATTACAATCAAAAATAAAAAGGCAAAACCCAGCTTATTTCTTTAATCATCACTGAGCTATTGAACATGAAAGCGATAAACATGTCAGCAGAGCAGAATCAAAAACCCTAATAAATCTCCCTAAATGAAACCCAAATTCCACAACAAAACCCTAACTCCTAAAACTCAATTAAAGACAAAAAATAAAAATAAAAAGAGAAAAGTAATAAACTCCATTCAAAAACCCTAACTCCCAATATCTTTAAACCCAGATATGGAGATCTACAAACCCAAAAACACGGAATAGAGAGAGAGAGAGAGAGACCTGAAAGACGGTGAGAGTAACGAATTGCTCAAGCTTGAGAGTGAGCTGATGCCAAAGCTTCTTCTGATACAGATCTGCTAGAGAATTATACCATTCGGCTAGCTCTGGATGCTCATTTCGGAGAGACTCTAGGTACTGCAAGGCCGACATCGATCCCAATTTCGCTCAACAAAGTCGAAAGAAAGAGAAGTTGAAGCCTAAGAGGTTTTCCCCTTTCTGTCAACTTTAGCTTTCTCTGTATTTAAAAACTAAAAAGCTTTGTTTTCTGTCTTGACTTGAGCGCAAAGAAAAGAATAGTGGAATCCGAGAAAATGACAATCCTAATTCGGGTTCGGGTTGTGTTAGCAAAACTTAGAATCCAAAAATGGTTCCGGTATTGTAGGGAGTTTGGTTCAGAATGGGCTTTTCCGGTTTCATTTGTGGTTGCACCAAAGCAATCGTTTGTTTTTATTTTGATATTGATTTCGATTATATCAACTATAACTTTTTATTTTATTTTATATTTTGACACTTAGAATTCAAAAGAATGCAAATATTTATCTTTACATACATTAATACTAGTATTTTTGTGGAATTTATTTATTTCATTATTTAAATTAAATATATATTTAAGGTTACGTACTTACTATGTTGAATCTCAGGCCTAAGATTTAGTCTAAACCATATGAATTTCTATTTGGGCCTTCTTTAGAAAGCCGGAAAAAAGTCCAACGAAGATTTTGTCCAAACTACGTGATTTAATTATTCAGCCCAATGAAAAATCATTCAGTATAAATGCAGAAATTTTCAAAACAAGATGGACGTTGTTGCCTTGCCTTGCCTTGCCTTGCCTTTCCTCCCCTTCGTTGCTCCGTGCTATTGCTAACCGACGAGGAAGATTGAAAATGATCCAAAACAATGTGAGAAGGATGGACAAGCAGGACTTGACCTTACCAAACAAATATCAATCAATCATCATTTCTGAAAGGCACCTTTATATATACTTTTAATTTCAAAATTTACAAAATCACAACCACCCTGGATAATGATCCACCCGAACCATACATATATATATATATAGGTCCAGTAATCAGTATAGGTTTGGCTTGGTTTGCTTGCTTGCGGAAGTGGAAAGTTGAACTTAATTCCTTTATCAGTTGAGTTGTGACTTCCAACCAAAGCAAATTTACTATTAATTTAATTATGCTTATGCCTTTGCTCTCGGTTTTCTTTATAAACCCCTCTCCACCCTCTTCCCACAGAAACGAAGACGTCAAAGCTGAAAGTGGAAGAACCACAATGTTGCAATTCAAGGCCTTGTTAAATACATCTTCTTCTCTTAATGTTTGCCTCCTTGACAACGATCCATCCAGCAGCCGCCACTGCAGTCGCTGTAATTGATCAAGACAATCATACTGCAAAATCACATCAGATGCAGCTGCGGATGAATCATGGAAGCTTTCTGGCCTTCGGAATCACCTTCTCATCCCAGTTGTTAAGTACCCACTTCAGCTTCCAAAGCTGCCTGTATAGTTTCATCATGTAAACAGTTTCTCTGCTTAATGCTTTCCTTTCGTACGTCTTCAATTACATTACAGCCGTATAATTCTTTTTAAATAGCTCAAACCCAACTGTTAAAGGGCTGCAAGTTTCCAAATTGGCTACATTATCTATCTATAGCTGTTTTTACTCTTTTTTTTTTTTCCAAATTTACCTCTTTTAGGCTCTTAATCGTATCTATGGGGAGAATGGAATAAACTGGTGCGCCTATTATCGTCCATTCAGGCTTCGATAAATTCACTGATTGCTTGCTTTTGAAGAATATACAGATCAAAAAAAAAATGAGAACGAATTTATTTTGGTATTTGGTGGGTGATATGTTATAGTAAAGCAAAGCTTGCTTGAAAACTCAGTGAACCCAGAAATGAGGTAAGCTCCCCATTCTGGTGCAAACCATGTAACGGCTTGCGAGTCTTGCCTGATACCTTGCTGCCGACAATGATGTCTCTCAAGAACAGGAAAATTAAGATAGAGAGGGGGTTGATAAATTGACATCATTAACTTTAATATAGCAAATTCATAAATGAGAGAGAAAGAGAGGACAAACATACATGTACAAACTGTGCACTTAAGTTATTACTTCTTGCAGTCCCACTGGAATCAGCATAAACGTGATGGAAGTAACACCTTCTGCTGAAAGTGTTAAACGTTAGATTGCAAGCCTGAAATCCCTATAACAGTTATTCTTGAATTGCGACAGTTGGGGCTTGAAATCCCTATAACATATCCATATCTAAGCACATTAACAATTTGTCTCAGGAACCCCAGTTGACAAGGATACTCATCCATTGCAGCTCAATAATAGATGCCATAGTACCTAACCGACTTTATCACAATCTCCTTTCCTTCAAACCTAAAATTGTATTGTGAAAGAGGAACCAAAAGACTGCACCCTATCAGTCAGTCCTTATGCGCTAAAGTCCATAGCGGAGGTGCTCAAACAAATTAAATAAATACAAATAATGAAGATTTCATCCAGTAAATTTAAGGGTAACATTTTGATGATATATATATTCAACCAAATAGGTGGCAAAAAAAAAATACGCTTTGAACTTATATATGCAAATTATTCCATGCTGAACTCTAATCAAGATTTGATACCAGGCTTTAGATCCCAGATGCATTACATTCTTCAAGGAGGTTTAGTAAATTATGCTCTGGGGCACTCAGAGATGGTAAAATCAAGCGATTAGAGTGGATTGGTGGGGGTTTCATTCCACTAGCTTCAGATACAAGGGTGCCTCCATCCTTCATAACTGGCAAATCAGCTCTCCTTCTTACATTAGCTGACACTCGCTCCTTCCAGATTCTTCCATCCTGATGACAGAAATGCAATATATGAAATTTTAATTTAAATCCCTGATGATTACTGACAAGTTCATGAGAAATGGTTTGTACAACTCCAGACTAGCAACATGAAAAATGAATGAAGACGTCAACCATCATTAGCTTTGAGAACCTATATTGTCACTCTATTATGTAACCATGCATACCAGAAAATAATAACCTAAGAATAAAATGAATCTCATTAAGGCTTCTTTTATCATAAGACTATATAATAGTAGCACCTATCCTTAAGATGCAGTCCGAAGGAACCATTTTCCTTTCACCGCCATCAATGCAGTTATAGTAGTAGGTACTCAAGCCATAGTTTGATGTATTGGGCATAAGTCTTAATTATCTCTAACTTTATTTCCTAAACTAGTGCAATCTGTGGTAAAGAAAACAACTATGAAGCTAGACAAAAAAGACAAGGCTCAAAAGATTACATTTAGAATTGAAGGTTCAGGTAGGGGGCACTGAATTGGTTGGTCACTCTCCAAAGGCTCAATTGGATGCTCGACTGGCTTAAACTCAACCGCTACTTCAATTCCATGGGCAGCAGCAGTAGCAGCAGCACCTGCACCTGCAACGTCCGGATTTGGGGGCATAGCTTCTCTTTCATCCTGCACCACGGATGGGAATTCATTAGTCATATGCAACAAGAAGTTAACAACTCAAATCATAGGCAAAAGCAAATACAAACATCAAGGTTTAGCAAGCTTAAGCATACTAATGGGAGGAAAAGGAAATGGGAAAAACAAATCAGAGTTAATACTAGCAGTATAAGGAGCTGGATACTTGGAGGGAAACAAGTTTTCAACATAATTATTTTGCAAAAACAAGAAGTTCAAGCAACATGAAATCCAATTGCAATAGCAGACCTTATTCTAAAAGGGCCTTTGAATTGAATAACCAAAGAGCCAACCCAAAAGCATATACGGATATACCAGGCATCTATAATTTCATACGCTATCAAAGAAAACAGATTATTAACCAGAAAATCTGGGTTTGGTTCATATTGGTAATTTATTGGTTTTAATTGCAATAATTTCTCTTGTATTCATCAAATTAGATACACAATGGCACATGATGACTGAATTCTATTACGAAATCCCAAAATTAACGCAACAAAATTACCTATTTGAAAAAGAAATGGTGAAAATTAAAACCATATTGATGAAGTCTCGAACAAGTATGACAAAAAAAGAAATAGTCAGATCACACCATAACGGCATGATATCTCAAAGTAAATCAACCAATTCCAACAAAAACAAGAATAAGCTTAACAGCTAACTTCTGAAGATGAATATTTCGACCAAATCAAAGCATAGGAAACAACAAAACAAAGAGAATTTAAAATTATACCATTTCAACTGGTCAATCCAAATAAAAAATAACCAATCAACGATGAAAAATCAATGAAATAATCCAAAAAAATAAAAAACAAAAGAAAGAAAGAAACAGAAAAAGAATTCTTACAAGAGCACTCTTGGAGCGTCGATGGCCAGACCTGCCAACAGAAAATCTGGAAAAAATACCAACCATATTGTTCTTTCCAAACTACGAAAACTCTAATTCAGACAATAGGGTCCTCCGATCTTAGATTCGTTGTGAAGGAAATCAGTTAAGAAACACAAATTCAAAGTACGAAGAGAGAGAAAGGGATAGAAGATGATAAGAATGGGGATTTCGGTTTGGTTAGGCTTGGCTTAGTTTTACTTTGCTTGCGTAACGGGTTTTGTCTGTTTAGATTCTCTGTCCTTTTTTATTATTATTCTTTTTTCTTTTTGATGTGGAAAACGACTTTTGTTTAATATATTACTGCTACATGGGAGTCAGTAGAGAAAAGCTGTTAATGAAGAGAAGAAAATGACATTCGAGAGAATAGATGACAAGAAACAGGCAACTGTGCAGTGGAGTTTAGAAATGTTGAGTTGAATTCGAGTGAGATCACAACCCACAACCCAAATGCAAATGGTGGGCAACGCCCGGAAGTTGGTTCCATTGGTTGGGTGGCTTTGACTTGAGTGGCGGCGGCCTTGCTGTCGAATAAGAATAGCCCAATGTCTAAGCTGTCCCACACCACCCAACCTATATAGTTGGAAACTCCAAGCACTGATTCACGCGCCGGTTCACATGGCGTCAAGACTATCTCTGCTTCATATTTCTAGAATGGTTCTCTTTTGAAATAATTTTAACTTCATTATTAATTTACAGGTACAGAAGGATAAGTACACTTTTTGTAACATGATTTTTCAGTGCGGTTCGAATAACTTGCTGCTAACATATCAGCAAAAAAGCTGAATGGTTTTTATTTTTGTTTTTTCGTCTTTCGCCATTCTTGTACTCCATAAGAAAGGCGCAGAGAGTGGGTGTCCCTCGAAAGAGAATTACTAGTAGAAAAGAGAAGGAACTTGAAAATCGAGAAAACTCTGTATATATTATATTTCTGTAAGTTAAGGTTTCCAAGCCTGGAATAACAATTTTACCCAAAAGGACGCAGGAAAATGGCTTATACCCTCAAAAGCTTAAACTAGTAATATATGGAGTACATTCAGGAAATTTCAAAGTCTTCATAGCAAAAGGAAAGTTGTAATACTTCAAGTTAAGCATAAAACATGACATTGCAACTCATGTTTGAGCTTTGAAAATGCAACTAGCTCTTCCTGGAAAGCGTTTACTGTCTTGTCTTGTCTTGTGTACTAATAGGCCGCGGCTTGCAGCTTGGATCGTTCAATTATGATTTTCTGGCTAAAGAAGAGAAGAAACATCTAGGATAGAGTTAGCCGGTTAGACTGCTATGTTCACAGAAATAACAAAGAACCGGTCATTAACTTTTAGCGCCAACAGTCACGATCTCATGATCAAACCTAGAAAGCACAAAATTGATTGCATAATTAAGAACACATCTTTTTTATGCCAGAAAAAGTGGATTTGATAGATGCTTCAAAGATTAATTGCTGCATATCATCGGGATATATTTGAAGTATCGCTAAAATACTTGCACATTGTGCAGGAGTCAAGGACTCGAGAGATATCTTGAAGAATCATTCAAAAGTAACCACTCAAGAAAGACAATTATATGCGATCAGGATATGGCATACATGGGGACGCATACATGTAGTCAAGTTTTATAATGTCCCAATAAACAAACTAGCGTTGCCTTTCAGTTAAATCACCAGGTTTCCCTAAGCCAGGTAAATAAATTTTGATGTGCACATTTTACAGAAACCAGCCTTGCATTAGAAAGTGAAAACAAAGCAGTCGGAGTGCTATGCATTGGTAGTATTAAGTTTATGTTTTGAACAATTAATTTATCAATTTTTTATGGATCATATATAACAGTTGTAACTTAACTATTAAGTTCTAATCCTCAATAATTAGGAAATATCAATGTATTAAAGTATATGTTGGAAATATATGAAGTTAATTTTCAATCTCGCACGGTGACATTAGATCTAACTAAATTAAGCCTTAAGACACTGGTACTGCCATGTACGACACAAGGTATGCAAATAAATCATTTTGTCCGCCATGCAAGCAAGCAACCCGAACTCGTAAATGTTTCAAATAGAAAGGGCAAATCTAGAGTTATACCTAATATCCTAAAATCCCGCGTCACCCGCAAGCCCATCTAATTTACAAGAGAGTAGAGTAGTCTCCCTCCCTCAACAAAATTTGGCTTAATTTTGGACAAATTTTGGGATCTGAACTGAAACAGAGAGAATGAATCGCCACCATGATCCTAACCCCCTTTTTTTTAATGTTAATTGTTTAAGTTTTTATACAAATGATTATCTTGTGGATTTTATGAGTTCAAGTTTTTGCACCGAGTTTTATTGTTATTGTTCCTTTCTGTCTCTGTGCCTTTTTCACTCAAATGAATTAAAAGTCTTTTTCTCTTTTAGTTCTTTTCCAGTTTAATCCTCAAGTACTTAATAATATCATTATCTTGTGTGTAAATGCTTATCAATAATTCTAGGCAATTTCTTGGACATAAATCGAGCTGAAGCATCACTATTAAATGAGGATTGATTTCCTCAAATGGGGTTTGCCCATCAACTTGGTATTTCCTAGGAATACTTAGTCTGAGAGTGCATTGGTATTTGTGTGGACGCCATTACTGTGTAAGGATTCAAAGTTGTTTTTCTTTTAATCTTTAAATACTTTAAACATGGAAAATTTCATGTTGAACCGTCCTTGAATCTTCACTTAACAGTTACTGTATGTAATTTTTGGACAGTTTTTAGCAATAATAGAAAACTTCACACCTTCCGGAGAATCTTCTCTTTGTTTGGTATCACTGAAATGCTTTGATTTTTATTGTTTCTGGCATTGTTCTTTGTCTTGTTTTTAATGTTATTCCAGTGATTGTCTGTTGGATTCAAGGTTGTGGTAAGTATTTTCTGGTTCTTTGATATTTTGCCTTTTTTTTCTTTTAATGGAATTTGGTCTAGACATACAGTAGTGTTCATATTCTAACTTGGTTTAATACATTTTGGTGTTAAAATATTTTTCCTTGCTGTA
Source organism: Adansonia grandidieri (assembly GCA_038382065.1). Classification (NCBI taxonomy): domain Eukaryota; kingdom Viridiplantae; phylum Streptophyta; class Magnoliopsida; order Malvales; family Malvaceae; genus Adansonia; species Adansonia grandidieri. The sequence goes on from JBBYHK010000004.1 coordinate 2,104,493, forward strand.
ATCCACATATTGCTTGGAGCTCCTCTTTCATATGTGTTCTGGTACAGACCTGTCTACCGAGCAATGAGGTAAATATATAGTGATTGTTTCAAATATTCTATTTATAGCATTAAAATTGAAAAATTTTGGCGTGCTGATGATTGTTCTTCTGTATGTTTTGTTTCACCTTGCAGGACAGATAGTGCCTTTTGGTTGGTTTTTCACGTTCTACTTGGTGAGTTTAGTTGTGATTGGCCGAGGAATTGCTATTTTATTGGTTGATTTTTGTTTAACCTGTCTATTTGCTTTGTGTAGCTCCACCTCGTTTTTTGCATTTTTGCTGCTATAGCTCCTCTTATGGTCTTTCATGGGAAGTCATTAACGTAAATTCTTCATTCCCTAACTTGTGCATGAAGTCAGAAGGACCTTGAGTAGGCAAATTGTTGTTTGTGCAAGCAATTTCATGTACATATTACATTGTTATGGATATGCTTTAAATGCGATTGACTGTACAAATGATCCAGACCTTTTAAAATGCTGCTATGTACATTGCTAGTGACTGGGACATTTTAGAATCTTTATCTTCAGTTTTACCTCATCAAACTGCTGCTTAATGAGCTGTTGGAAACTTGGAATGTTCTTATGATTATATCTTTTGATGCCTCTAGCAAATAACGCTTTGTATTTTGCAGTTACTAAAATTTTCTTCTGCCTCTAATTGCAGTGGTATCCTGGCAGCAATTGATGTTATCTCTGATCACATGGTGGCAGGGGTAAGCTGTATTACTTTTTGCATATTGGAAGTAGTTTCTCTTTTTCAGCAGCAAATTGTAGGAATCTAAAGATATGCTTTCTTCATGAATCTCAAGTAGATTTTTTTTTTGGAAAAATATAATTTAATGATTTGTCACCATTGTTTGGACAATGTACTTCGGAGGAGAGTAATGAGAGACGTATGAGAATACGTGGATGATGCATGCTTTGCTGCAGAAGAAGTCCTGCTTTTAAAAAAAAAAAAAATTATTTTTTTGGGTGTTTGGGCTTAACTAATTTATTTATGCTTTTACCGGATTTTCTTCTTCGTTGGTTTTGGACTGTTTTGCTTGGTGTCGCTGTTAAGCCCGTCGGTTATTCAGGTTAGAGACAGCATATCTCTTCATTCATAACAGTTTTAATATTTTTTACTTAAAAAATATGATCAAATTATTAGATTGCTCCCTGGTCTCATCCAAAAATCAGAATTTAGTCCATGTACAAGAATTTGAACAAAATTTTCCATATGCATTTCTGTTTGGATAAAAATCTCAGTCCAAGTCGGCAAAAAATTGAAACATCAGCAACTTAATGGTTTGAAAGGTAACTCTGTCAGATTTGGGACTGAGATTTGACAAACCAAAAAGTGTAGGACTAAATTTTGATTTTTCCGTGATTACTCGGACCAATCTCATAATTTGACCAAAAAGTATATATGGCTATGCCATCTGTTTTTTCTCTTTTAAGATTTAATTGAACTCTAATTATCCCTAGTGGTAAGAAAAGTTCCATGTGGTCTGTTTCTTCTCTGAAGTCTAGGAACACATTTAATTAATAATTTTGCACATGATTCTTCTCTAGTTGCTTTGAAAACTTTTCCTATATCTAATGACGTGCTTGAGTCGATTGAACCGGTCTAAATAAAACCATTTTATATGTTTGATTTCGTTTCGACTGATTTGTCTTGCACATCATGCTAAGCTTTTCCTTGATGTTTATTCGCATTTTGACTGAGTTTTGCTTGTTGATTTGTGCAGAAAATTTACTTGTACATTAGGGGTCACAAGGGAGATATGAAGTGAGTCTGTGGTCTTATTTGGATTTTTTGGTGATTCCACATCTCATTCTCAGGGTAATTTAATGTGTGTGTGTATATATATTTGCATTATAAATGTTGTGTTAATCATTTTATTTTATGATGATTGATAATGTATTGATAGAAACAACATAAACAAAGAGCATTGCTTAGTTCATTAGCCAGTTAGCGACCTTTTCACAGTGGAGAATTCGTAACGCGTGAATGCACCAAAAACATGGCACTAATTTCACCAAAGGACGCAATGATTAATGAGGATGGATGGGTCTGCACTCCTTTTACCCGTCCTTAGCGGAGTTTCACTTCCCCGCCCCTGGTTACTATAATTGAGATCAATTAATATTTATGTGCACAACTCAACCCATCGGCACCAGACAAAAGCAAATCATACTAATTTTCGTTTGGGATTTGGGAACTTAAGGAAAAATTTATAATCAAATACACACTATTTACGGAGGGAACTTCGTTATGTAAGAAAATGCAGACGCA
>JBBYHK010000004.1:2152591-2165593 GCA_038382065.1 Adansonia grandidieri
ATATTTATATATTTTATAATTAAAATCAAATAAAATATATTTTATTTTAATTTAAAATAACTGTTTCAAGTCGGATTAGGCTAGTTTGAAACCAAAATATGAGAACCTAAGCCCAGGCCTAATTGAGCCAAGTAGATAGCTCGATCTTTGAACAGGTCTATATATGATAAAATAATAATTTATCTAAAAATAAATTATATCATGAGCTTTGAAACCATTGTCAATAAAGTTAAACTTATTAAATATTGAGAGCTTATGCACGTTAGTAATAAAATTTTAAATACTTCTTTGAATATTATTATTGTTGCTATTATTATTATTATTTTTATTTAAAATAATGATAATTAAAGTTTGATAATAATGTAACAAAGTAATAAGATAAATTAAAAATATATTAAAGTCATAATAGATAATACCATATCAAAAATTAAAAAAAAAATCACATATTCAACTAACAATTAGACCTGCCCATAAGCCAGACGACATGTTCATAGGCTAGATAGCCTACCCAACACAATAAGCTCGGCACGATCAAGCCCAAATCTTAGATTTTAAGTTTCAAGTATGCTCAACCTGAAATAATATTTTTTAAAAATAAAATAATATATTTTATTTAAATTTAATTATAAAACATGCAAAATATTAATATAAAAATAACTTTTTAATATTATGAACAATGATTTGTATTTAAATTGGTCGGCCAGGAGAACTTCGACCTTGAGCTTAGAATTCAAAAATTTTTTGGGCCATGCATAGGCCCATAAAACCGAACTAAGATTTTTTTCTGGTCAGACGGGACCAAATTCGTGTCTAGGCTTAGAATTCAAAATTACGTAAAAGTGATTACATTTAACATAAAATTAAAAAAATGATGTAAAATATACTCAACCCGAACTTGACCTAAACCCGAACCCGAATTGGCCCGAACTCGAATTAGCCCGAACCCGAATTGGCTCAAACCCGAGTTAGCTCGAACTTGAATTGGCCCGAACCCGAAAAAACCCAAAATCAAATAGATTCGAACCCGAATCAGCCCGAGCTCAAAAAAATCTAAACCCGAAATGACTCGTCCCGAACCTGCCTAACCTAACCCAATTGCCACCTCTAGTTAGAGGGTCTCCTTTGATTTTGAGGTAGGAAAAAAAGGATATTATCATCATAACAAAAAAAAAAAAATTCAGAATGTTTCAAGCTTGATAACCAAAACTTGGATAACAAGAGCACCCATGTCAAACACATTTATATCGACACTCCCATCCGAAATCAAGTAACATAAGAAAAAGCAGTTTTTAATATCCTGTTAAGCTAGATCATGTAAAAGATGAACCAAAATGAAAGAAACTAGGTTGAGTATATACAACCACTATCAACTAACTTCCTTATTATACTTAAGTTTTGAAGGTTATAGATAACCCTAAAACTATTCATCAAAAATTTTTGCTACAAGCTTGGTAATGGCTACAACAAAAGGTTTAAAAATGGTGAATTGTACAGGATAAAAGGCAAACATCTTAGATTCTTAACTGAACCAATAGTATAGATTAGAATTTGCATTCAGGAGCCAATCTGAACTTTATCATAGTCAAAAGTTGGCATCTAATCTTTATTTAATTTAAAAACTTTTATAAGGCTATAAAATAATTTAAATTATATACATAAAACCTTTTTTTTTTTTTTTTTTTTGCAGAGCAACAATACTATCTTTATGATTATGATGATAGCAATCTACAATAAATGCCTCCACTCAACATAAGATTAACATAACCATCTTTTAAGAGGCTCTCCGTGCCCTACAAAACACCCGAATTGCCATTCTCGATGAAAAATGATAAGCTAAATATATAGAGAAGATCCTGAATAGCTTGTCTCACGAGTGATGATCTTGTGACCCGGCTCCTCCTGCCCTATCTGGTCACTATATCAATCCTGTTGGGACTGATTTTGGACACTAGCATTTGCTTGCTAAACCAAGCGATTGTCCTAAACATCACTATTACAGCTATACCATCTAACATCACATGAAGGTTAATCAGCTAATAACGTAAGCTTTTATATCTAATCGCGTCTAGATACACATTCTTTTGATGAGCTACCTCTCAAACAGATCTAACCTCTTCCTCGAGCCTTAATTTATGAAGAAAATCCACCACAGCATCTACCAATCCCCTTTTGCTCTCTCTGTCTTCATCGTGCTTCATATCCAAGAACTTGCCTACATGATCACGTATGTTTTGACCATCAGGTCCAGCTAAAAGCATAAACAACAAAAACATATGTGCTGGATGACCTGTGACAACCATGGGTTGGCAACAAAACCCCTTATCATATGTTGATCTGGTTTCTATACAACAACTCAAGAGCAAGGTATAAGTTTGCAAAGAAGGATTTAAACCCAAAGCCAACATGCTTTGAAGCAAGGTATGAGCATACAACAACCTGTGTTCTCTAAGGAAAGCACTGCGCAAAGAATTGCAAGTTTGAACATTGGGGTGCAGCCTTGCTTATAGCATGGCCTAATACCACTGCCAAGCCTTTTTCCTATTGCCAGCTTTTCCTCATAAATCGACTAGTAGGCCATATACAGGTTCATCAGGCATTTCTTTTTCATCTCAGTAAAAAGTGCTTATGCTTCTTCCATATATCCACAGTGTCCAAGTACCTCCATTATTATGTTGTATGCGACCTTATTAGGTTCAAATCCAGCGTTCTGTATATCACGATAGAGCCTTAATGCACTTTCATAATTCCTAGCCTTTGCTTGTAAAGCAATCATGATGTCGTATGTGACTAGATTAGAAACACAACCTTGATCAACCATCTCACAAAACAGCCTGTGGGCAATAGGTAAGTGCCTAGCCTTTCCAAGGTAGTTGATTATCACACTATAAGTGAATGTATCAGGAGAATGGCCAATTACTTACATTCTTTGGTACAACTCCACATCAATATCAAGAAACCCAGCTTTTATGCGGATATTAATAAGTGTACAATACGTGACACAATCAAGTTCACAACAAGCTTTCTGCATTTGATTGAACATATTGATAGCTTCATTCAAGTAGTTTGCACATCCATAACTATGAATAAGATGATTGCATGTCACAACATTTGGCTGGCATACATCTTTCACCATCTGATCAATTAGTCTATTTGTTGTCCCAAACTACTTCGCATGACCAAGGATTCCTACCATGGTGGTGTATGAATGACCATCATGCTTGAATCCATTCTATCATTTTAACCAATAAAAAAGGCCAAGAGCAACTGTGTGATCTTGTATTTGCTTCAAAACTTAGTTTGCTTGATATTCATCCATTGAAAGTTGAGATTTTCAAGAGCCTTTTCGGCAATGGGGCTTCAGTTTTGTTATTGCAATATTTGGGATACGCTTTCCACAAGATGCCCATACCTCCTAAAGGTTTGGTCATAGGAACTTTTCCTGTTGATGTTTTCATATCTCTAAAGGATTTTTTGAAACTTGTAACAGAATCTAAAACCTTTGCATCCGAAAATCCTACACTGGAATTAAAATTCGACATAAAGCGATGAGAATGAGCTTTCAGTCTTTGTGGCATAGGTTTTCTCTTATCACAGGTATTCACAGAAATATCATGAATTTCTAATGAATTAACTACTGTAGCATTTGAAACTTGCTTGTAACCTCTAACAAAATTAGATTTGTCACCTCTATCTCTCGTACCGTGGTAGCTAATAGTTGATTTTTCCCCGCTGTTATTTCAGATGATGGCTTTGGACAGATTTAGGCAAACTTTTCTCTATTGATAGGTTTGACAACTAAAGATTTTAGATTTGAAAGTGGGCTCATCGATTCTACCAGAATTTTTAGGAGAGCTTAATATTATGCCCCTATCAAAACAAGGGAGCTTATAATTCATCAGGTCAGACAATGATGACACTGTTGCAATGCCAGCTTTAACAAATTGGTCAGTAATAGGAGCTGATGCATGTCCATTATGTTGAACAGCATCAGTGCTACCCGTGTAATTCACACTACTAGATCTATGCAAAGGAATAAGATTAAAAACAAGCTGTGGTTCTCTCTCAGCTTCATGAGAACCAACAATTTTAGGTGTAGTCCCCAACTTTAGATCTCCCCTAGCTGAAGATTTGGAAAGAACTTCATACTTATGTCTTGCCTTCTTGAAACACAGGACTCATCTTCAGGGTACGTGCATGAATTTTCATCTACAACATTACGTCGTGACCCACTAAACAAAAATTCCCTTGCACTACTAGAAAAAGCTACTAATTTGCTTAGCTCGTAACATGATTTGCACAAACCAAAAGATTTACAAAGAAGATAGAGAGTTTAATATCCAATATATCAATCAATAACAAAATATCAGCAATACAATGACATGACATTTAAACAAACCAAAGGTAAAGGGGATAATATACATCTTTGCTACAAAAACAGAGAATCAAGAACAACAATACGTGCTACTGGATGACAGCTAATTATATTTTGAGACAGATTATTATCATATTGATAATTCTACTTCCAGCAATGCCCTTGATATTTTCATAACAGCTGGAAAACCAATAGAACAGGTATGCATCAGAGATGATGAAATGTAATTATGTTTAAACATCGTATAGCCGTTATACACCAAGATATTTATATTAATAAGAATCCCATTTAATTAATGACTTTAAATATCTATACAGAATAAACAAGCTCTTGACATTCATAAGATGTTTTCAGTAGCTTGGATGTTTCCAAAAGATTTTTCAACTTTAAATTTCTTTTTTCAATTCTAAATGGGTCCACTATATGTGTCGACAACATTTCTAATAGCAAAAACAACCTTTCTGGATGCCCTATCTATTCCTCAATAGTGCCAAGAAGGCACGGTACTCGCAAGTAGCAATTATGAAAAAATGGTTGTGGAAACATAACATGGAGTTCATCATGACACAACTATTCTAGGGGTTATAGAGAAATAAGCAAAACGAGTGATGGTCACAATAGCAGTTATACCACAATGTCTTCTTGCAAAACATGGATTCCAAACATTCATGATCTGGATGTGAATGAAGCAAATTACTTATCCCTTCGTCTACTATTGAATTATCTCCCCAAGGATTGTGAAAAGTGTTCCAACAGAAAACTACGATGTTTTTTCTTTATCAAAAGAAAAAATCCGATGCATCTATATTTTTCCGTAGCAACAGCTCAAAATCCATGGAACTAAATAGACAGAGCTCTACCTTATAAACATACAAAAGCAGTATAAAAATAAAATGCAATCCTTCTAATCAATAGAAAATATGAAAACTTCTAGCACTAGATCTCGAAATCATATAATTTGGAATTCCTTTCTCTTTTGTCAGTAAGCAATTTTCCAAGCATCTCAACCTCAAACAACAGAAAGTACAACTCCAAATGCCAACAAAATAACAGTCACCAATAAATAAACCAATCAAGTACAAATGGCTTTAACTAACAACAAACTGGTCACTTCTGCACAACAGAGCAATAAGAATAACAGTAAATATCCAAACCCATCACCAACACCCGTTTAAAAAAGGCAAGACCTATTGCAGGCAGCTGCTTTCTTCTTATTTCAGTCTCGCAGTAATCTTCTAATACTTTTTAAACATAGAGCCATCAAGTTTTGTATTCTTTTGTTACTACAATAATACTTACTTTAAACCCAAAACAAGATTACCACAATATAATGAAAAAAAAGTCATAAAAATAATTTCAATTTCCTACATATCTGAGAACAAACCAGCAAAGCTTATGCCTTTAATCATCAAAGTAAAGAAAAAACCAAAAAAAAAAAAAAACCCATCAGTCCAAGAACAAAAAAAGATTCATGTAAAAAATTGCAAACAAACCCACTACCCGATGAGATTAATATAATGCAAAAAGAACAAAAGGATCATGTTTATGAGAAGAGAAGTACTTGAAAATAGAGTTGCATACTTCTGAGTATGTTCCAGATAGAGAGGAAAAAGAGAAGTGAAAAATTTTTTGGAGAAAGAAAAGGAAAGTCTAAAAATTTTTTGAGAGAGATACAGACAGACATAGGCAGCTCTCTTCTTTTCTTTCTTTCTGTTGTCAACCCTGTTTTATTTTCCAAGCCGGCTGGGAGTGTCTGTCACGATAATTGTTTATCACAGCTTTTGTCTTTAGTTTTTCTTTTCTTTTCTTTTCTCTTTTTTTCATGTGCTTTTAACTACTATTCAAAATCAATCCAACTCGAATCGAATTAAATTCATATATGATTATTTATATTAATTTAATTTGATATAAATTATTATTTAATTAAATAAAAATATTTTTATTTAAATTTAATTATTAAATTAATTTTTAATATAATTTTAACAATAAATGAATTTACGGTCGGATGAATCTGATCATGGATACTTTAGTTCAAATGTTGGATTGGCTTGGATTAGACTCAAATTAAAATTTTTTATTGGCACTATTTTAGCTCAGCTTGGATTTGATTTAAAAGCTAATTTTATTATCCTTATTAATAGTTATATATTTTATAAATTACTTTTAAATATATCTTTATTAAGGGTCGAGTTAATGAATATATTATTTATAATAATAAATATTTATTAAACATAAAAGTTGATAATTTTATTTATCATTTAAAATGTATTGGTTTAAGTAATATTATGTATAGTAACTTTAAAAGTGTCTTTAAAATATTTGATAATAAAATATTTTTATACATTAAATAATAATTAAAATCAAATCAATTTGAATTATAATAAATTATCTCATACCAAGCGCAACATTATTTGGATCCATTAAACTTGATGAATAATTTGTCCCGTAAATAAGTCCAGTTTTTAAGTCAATTTTAAAGGAAAAAATGAAATTATTGGAAATGATAAATAGAAACCTAAGAAATTGAATTAAGTAAACGTAAATAAATTTATACTTGATTGTTATTTTTATTCTTTTTGGAAAAAAAAATGTAATATGGGTATCAAAATTAATAATATTTTTAATTTTGAAATTTTGAGTTTATCACAACAGATACCATCATTTTGTTCACATCACATTCATTAAAAAAACATTGTTTTATTAATTTTGATCCATAATTTGAGAGATAATGTCAAAAATGGCTTTGACACTACTATAAGTTTCTTTTAATGTAGTACCCATATTTTTTTAATTGGCGAATGTGATATTCATAAAATCATATTTCATAAATTTAATAATTTATGTATATATATTACATTTGAATATTTTGAAATGTTATAAATATATTAAAATATTATATATTTTATATAATTTTTTATATTTAAATAGTTTATGTCATATAAACTTTGATATACTGGTGCATTTGTGCCGCATTTATATTTTTTCATGTCACGCCAAAATTTGTATCTATTTTAATTATTTATCTGTATAATATTATTATTATGTAATTGAATCATATTTAGAGTCGTTAAATCTAATTATATGTGTCAATATGATACTTGGGCTTAACATTCTTAATTAGAAATGATGATACGATGATACATCAAGAAGGTGATCATATGTGACAAATTTTTACAAAGCCACTATGTCATGTCATATTAGATGGTATTAATTTTAAAATATATAATTTTTTTGTAAAATTATTTTTTAAATATATATTTGAAAAAAAATTAAAACATAAAAAAATGAAAGAGAATAGAAGAGAATAGAAAGATAATGGAGGGAAGGGGAAGAGACATAAGAGCAGTGTTAAAAAATTAGACAAGAACAACAGTTTAGATTGATTGGATCGGAATCGATAGCCTGTCCAATTTAATATATATCATTAAATCAAGGTATTTTTGAACCAATAAAGAATCATTAAAACTTCATAAAATCAATTTTAAACTTATTTTTAAAATTTTTTATATAATATGTTATTAAATTTGAACTTTTAACCTCTTAAATTTATATTAAATTTCATACAATTTAATGAAACGTATATTCTTATTAAATATTTGTTATATTTAATACTCATTTACTATTAAAATTACATATTTAATATTTATATTCTTTATTGCAATACAAATGGTTAATTTAGTTGGACCGATTGAATCAATAACCGGAGATCTAACAAGTTTGACTTTCAGTTTGATTCTTTTAAAAATTGCTTAATAGAGACAAGGAAAGAAGAGGAGGGAAAAAAGAGTCGGGCGATGTAGGATTTAAAGACCGAAGTTGATCATCATTTGGGTTTGATAAAACAGGTCCTTATAGACCACATTCTTGATTTAATCAATTTTAAATCTCTAAAGGTATACTTGGTTGGGTGAAAAAGTGAAAAAATGGATAGATGAGGGTGAAAAAATGGAAAGAATAAATCTTGAGTGTGTTTAGCTGGAAAGAAAAGTGAAAAAAATTTGAAAAAATTACTATTTTTCACACTTATTAATAAAAATAAATCACTCTAAAGTGAAAAGAAAAGAGGAAAGAAACTAAAAATGGTGTGTATTATGTGGATATATTTATAAGATTGCCCATCATTTTTTAAATTTTATTTTATTTATCTTAACTTCTAATGGGTATAATGGTAAAACAATATACTTTTTAGTTTCTTTATTCTCCTTTTTTTAATCATACAGGAAAGAAAATTATTTTTTTCTCTTGACTTTTCTATCTTTCTTACCAAGCACATTAATAGAAAAAAAAAATATTTTCTTTCATCTTTCCATTTTTCTCCTCCAATTTTTCATCTTTTCATATTTTTTTCACCCTATCAAGTAAAGCTTAAAAGAATCTGTAAGCACGAGGGTTGGATCTTATGTTGCGAATTGGAAAGCTAGAGAGCGTCTTAATTGACATAGCTGAAGCTGTTAAGGCTGACGCCATGATAAGTTTAAGGCTTCATTTGGGTTTCACATCATTGAAAATAAACCAAATTTGAGGTGAAAGGGTAATTTTTTTTCTATCCTTGTATTTTTTAAAATTTTAAAATATATTTTTAAATATAAATATAATTTTAATATTTTAATAATTATTTAATATAAATATAAATTTTAATTATTTAGTATGTCCATACATTTTAATTGAATGTTTTTTCTAATCATTTTTTCTTTCTCAATTTAATTTACCTCATAGTTACTATCATGTTTGAATTTAAACATATATTACATTTCTGATATTAATCTCACTCTCATAACATCCAATCTTACTACCATTGTTATCTTTAATATCATCATTCATCTAAATAGATTTAAGAGTCGACAAAATATTTAGGCGGCCACGAAAAGGAGGGGATGTTGAAGTTAAGTACTTCCGGGAAAGCACTTTGTTTCGTGTTGATGATTTGCCGTTGAAATTGGGAGATATGTCCTCGACTTATGGTGAATCAAGGGAAAACAAGTTAAGGATTTGGTATTAAATGATGTTTTTAGAAAAAAAGAAATTCAAATTTTAATTTTCTGAAAGGATTTGTTTAATTTTTACCAACAATTGTTTTAAAAATCTAAATTTTATTATTTTAAAAAATTAATTTTTATTTAAAAATTGTAATTATAATATAAAATACAAGATGACAAGGTATCAAAATGTCACATATCTTTATATTACATGAAGACAAATCACATCAAATAGTAGATTGACAATACATGCATTACATTGAACATTTTTAAAGTATAGGTCCTACATTAAAAATGTATATAATACTGCTTACTCTCATATTATTGGTGTACTAATCTTTATTTGATTTATATATTATTTATACTTTTATTAATATTATTAAATTGTTCAAAAAAAAAGTGAAAAAAAAGTTAGCAATAATAAAAAATAATCTGAATAACAAGAAAAACTATAAGGAAAAAATGGAATTGGAAACAAATTTTACTGTTTTTCATTTTAAAATTAATAAGTATTTAATAGATTCTTTACTATATAAATATATAAAAACAAAAGCTTTTAAAAAAAGTTATGTATATGGTCTGTAATTTTGACACATTAACAATCTAAAAAAAATCATCATTTGTCATCTAATAAAAAATTTATTTTATTTGATGGATTTTAAATTTGAAAAAAATTAAAATAATAAAATAATTTCATTATTATTTACTTTAAATACCTATAAATTAAATTCACATTAAAAATAATAAAACTTTAATTACCATGAATATTCAGTAATACACAAAATAATTTTGTTTTATAATTTTCCAATTATAAATATTCAACTCTTAAAATTACATTTATGTAAAAAAATATTTAATTTCAATTTTATTTTAATTACATTTATGTCAAAATTATTCCAATTTTTAAGATATTTAGGTAACTTGTTATTTTTTTAGACTTGTTATTCCAATTATAAAATATTCCAATTTTTTAACTTTCCATTTACATTTATGTAAAAAATATTCAGGGTGCAAAAATATTCACTTTCCAATTGTAATGATATTTGATTAAAAGTACTTTTATTCTTTGAAAATTTTGGGGGTTGATTTTGATTTTCTTTTGATTTTAATTTTGACTTGATTTTTTTTTCTTCATTTTTAGAAAATATAACACTTTTGTTAATGTTAAACAATTATATTTTGGGATCTTTTAATATTGTTTTGCGGGATTGGTAACAATATATCTACAATATTGATAAAGTTATTGATTGAGTTTAATGTTATAAGTAAATTGATACAAACTAAAAATTTACAAAAAACCCAAACATAATTATTAGAATAAATATAAAATTAGAGATGTTCGTGTCTTTTCAAATTAGATATCCATTTTCTCATTTTACTTGAAAAAAACTACCAAACTTTTATGTAAAAATACCTTCATACTTTTTTTATCTATAATCTATAGCATATATAAAAGCACAAATATAAAAAAAAAAAATTTAACCTTACTAAAATACCCATTATTATTCATTATATTACTAATTCTACCATTTTAAACATTTTTTTTATTATTAATAAGATTTATTATATTTATAAATAAAAATTCTAATTATATTGAAAGATTTGGTTACATTAATTTATTGGATAATAGAATTTATCACATTTGTTAGTAAAAATTCTAATTCTATCCAAATCCTTTGGGGAACACGAAATTTGTTTGATAATAAATAAAAAAAAGTTAAAATTTGTATTGAATTAATTTTTTATTAACCTAACAAAAGTAAAAAGAAAATGTAATATTAATTTAATTTTAAATGTTAATGCAAATTTAAATTATTTATATAACGTGTAATTTTATGTTCAATATATAAAATTTTGTGAATAAATTTTTTTATAAATAAATATTTTATATTATCATAAGTAGTAATAAGATTTATTTTATTTTTATTTATGATTTTTTATTATAAATATTAATAAAAAATTATCAATGAAAATTTCAATATCATAATATTTTTTCAAAAAAAAGGCAATTACTATAATATTTTAGATAATACTTTTAATAATTTTTTATTTAATTGGCAAGGTAATACTTTTCAATGGATTTGTTTAAAATCATCTTTAAGTTTAATTTGTTTGAAATTATCAGGATTGGCATCAAAGTTTAATTGAATTAATTTATATAATTAATTGAACATTCACTAGATGCGAAGCCTAAATGAATCTAATCCTAACATTACAATTCTTCCTAAATTATATTATAAATACATAAAATAAATAAATTTTAAATAAACTTTAAATAATGTATAAGCTACTTTATCATCAGGACAAATAAATTAAACATATTATTTTCGAATTCGATTCCTTTATAAATGAATACTATAATTTTTAATCATCATAATTTATTTAAATTCATAAATAAATGCAAACAAATAAAAATCCAATTATTTCTAAAATATTTAATGCTTTATTTATTTACTAACAAAAATGAAAAATCTTGTTGATATTGTAATATTTCAAATACAAACACTTTCGCTCTGCATAAACATAGCTCTATGCTTTGGCCTAGATCTAGGCTAAGGGTCAAGTAGCCAAGCCAGTCCAACCCACTCAAATTTAGTTTCAGTTTTAATTTTTTTTTTTTATTTTAGATTGATTTTATAAATTAAAATAATATATTTTTATTTAAATTTAATTATAAAATATATAAATATAAAATTTTTAATAAAATAAATAATAATTAAAAATTAAAAAATAATAAAATTAAATTAAATTAAATTTAAATTTAAACTTAAAATTCGAATCCTTTAAGATCGCGATCTAACTCGATATATGCCAAGGTCCACAGTGGGAGAACACAAAAAAAAGGGATACAACGGAGCTCCATGCATTCTTGGAATTCTGTCAGTGAGTCAGAGAGGTTTTCGAGGCAGTCTCGGGCTTTGTCAACCCCAAAGATTGCCTTTAAAAGCCCGACCTTTCCTTCTTTGGTTGTCGGTATATGTTTCAGCCTTTTTTTTGCCGGTATAAAGAAAAGAAAAAAAATAAACAACGCTCCAAAAATTTAGCCACTTGCCTTAAAATTTGTGGCGAGTTCAAATCCAATGATGAGTACTCAATGCGAGTTGAGTTGCTTTTATGAATCTGTTTGAATTTTCGTTTGGAGGGACAACACAACGGCTACCTCTCTGCACTACTTTCCATGATTTTTTTTTAAGGGGTTGTCCTTAGTTTTTGTTCGTAAAATATTATTAGTTTAATCATATCATCAAATTTAGTTTTCCCAGAAGCTTGAGCTGGAAGCAGAGTTGGAAAGCAATGGTGTTGGTTTGGCTATTCTACGTGCTTTTTGCTTCAACCCTTTGGAGCAACGGTTCTTTTGCTCTCACTCAAGATGGTAATAGCTAAAAACCCATCACTGTTCTGATGTTCTTTTTTTGAATTAAAGTTTTTTTTTTTTTTTACTCTTTCTGTTTGGCTGATGGGAAAGCAGAGGGAAAGTGCTAAATTTTCAGTTTGATGTTTGATTTTTCTTTTTAAATCGCTTAAAAAATATCAAATGGACTTTTTTGTTTTCTTTCGAAGGTCTAACATTGTTGGCGATCAAAAGCACGTTGAATGACAGTAAAAACTTTCTTGGAAACTGGCAAGCAACTGATGAATCACCCCGCAGTTGGA
>JBBYHK010000004.1:2214439-2226233 GCA_038382065.1 Adansonia grandidieri
CATCGATGATTTAGGCTTTGTTTGGAATCAAGGGAGCCTCAGCGTGACCCAATCAAACTTCCTGTTGATTTATAAGTCATTAGCATGGTGAACATGCTCTTACTAGCCCTCTAGTGAGAGGTTTCTAAATAGTGCAAAGACACTTTTTTCCTTGTCACTTAGCTTTTCTTATTCTTTTTTTTTATTATGATTTTTTATTCATTATAATATTAATAAATTTTACTATTATAACGAATTAATAAATATATATTGTATTATCATATAACTAATATAATTAATTAAAATATGAAATCACATAAAAATATTATTTTATTTATTTTTGAATTTTAAATTCTTTTGTTTTTATTTTATTAATTTATTTTTTGAAAAGAATATAGTTTTAATTATTATTTAACATAAATATAATTTTAATATTTTGTAATTATTTATTATATGTACACACATTTTAAGCTCATATTCTTAATAATCATTTTCTTTTCTCACTATACTTTATCTTACTGCCACCGGCATTTGCAACTAAACATATATCCCATATTTGATTTTAATCTTACAGTTACAATACTCAATCTCACCGCTATAGTAACTATACTTCATCTTTCCACCACTGTTACGTTTGCTCCCAAACACATACCCCACTATTGCTTTTAATCTTATAGCTATATTATTCAATCTCATTGCTATATTAACTAATCTCAGTGCCATTACTTTTTTAATCTCACCAAAGCCAATTTTGCTGCTCCCAAATAGCACCTTACATCAAGACTTCAGTGCCGCACGAGTGACTCTCACTGACCAAAGAGACTCACCAAACAAAATCTTAGGCATAAAAGCATATTTTTTCAATGGCAATACTGTTTTGTAGACTAAAAATAAATTTAACTTAAAAACTAGAATTAAGACCCATGCTTCAATATAAGTTTAATAATTTGAAATAAAGGAAGAAGTTTTCAAAATACAAATAAAATATCATTCTAATAAAAGAATTTAGTGTTTGATCCAATATTAAAGACCTTAAAGTTCAAAAGACGAACCTAGAATTTGATTTACAGCTTAAAGTTCAAAGCTTTTGCAACTTGAAAAGTAGCTCCACCATAATACTCCCTTTCGTGTCTAAATGTGGTATGATCACAATATGAGCAACATAAGTTTAATGGCAAAACAATACAAAAGCTTGAAATACTTGAAATACAAAAGTTTAATGTGGTTACCGAGTGCCAGAGCTACTGGAAAGGAGCTTTTTGTATGCTTAGTGTTCACCTGATTAAACAAAAACCTGCCAAAAGGAGATATGTTAGAAATCAATAACCACACAACCAAAGATTAAATCATTATGTACCATCCTATACACTCCAAAAAAATGAAAGAGCATGTATGATAAAAATAGAGGTAAAACAAAAAAGATGCATCATAATTAGGTAGCTCAAACATCATTTTATGAAAAAAAAAATAAATTTTATAAGGTGAAAAAACTATTCTTGCCGCGAAGCTAAACCTTTTGGAAAGCTTCATTAACTTTAAAGCCATTCCACTAAGAACCCATGTCATCAAAATCTTAGCGATAATGGAAGGTAACACTATCCATAAGAACCACTTTCACCTGTGACAATAATGATATATATAGTAACTAATTGAAGTAGCAGCAATGTTTACCAAACTAACCCCAAGACAAAAGCTACCTCAACAAAAAAAAAAAAAAAAAGACCTAGCATATTACTACTAGACTTACATCTTTATATTCTATAATGAACTTATTTAAGTAATTTATCAAGGCAATTTACTTTGTATAACTACAAATACAGAAATAAAATATGTTTTCCAAGATATCCTTGGGTTACGTTCTAATTTTACATGCTTGTAAATCTTTCCTTAGAATTTTTTATATTCTGACAAGTTTTCTATGCAAGCTTCGGTAATGTGAAAAGCGCATTCCACCAAAAAATTGCCTTCCATGTCTAAGTATCATATGATGACAATGTCAGCAACATAAGTCTAGTGGCAAACCAGTATAAAAACTTGTACTAGTTTTATGAAAGTTATTACTATGTTTTGGCTTCCCACCTAGACCACCAAAATCATGTGAAATTTAAACATGAACTACTATTTGAATCCTACTACTAAAGCAAGCACTTCAAGCAACCAAAAATGAAATAATGCCAATTATATTCTCTGGTTTAATATGTGGATAAATGTAACCATGAAAAATTTTATCCACCATTTTAGTACATTAAATTACTATTATTATTATATATAGCTACTTTAAAGCATGCAGCTAAGGTATTTACTAGTAAAATGATATATATATATATAAATTCATATGTATATATGCAATAATATGAATATGCCTACAGTAATGATGCTGTAATACATAAAGAAAAGAACTGAAAGAAGAAAAATTGAAAAAACAATCAGTCACACAGGAAACACCTTTCTAAATGGGTTTGCTCAGTTTCCCAGGGTGTTTTAGCACATAGATATACGTAGAAAAAATTGTCATATATATGAAGTACAAAAGTCCACTATCACTAGCCATTATTGACTATCATACTAATTTTGTTACTGTTTGTCTACATATCTCTATTTTCTCTTTTTTTTTCTTCTTCTGTTTTTTACTTTCTTTAATTTTAAATTTAAGTTGAAAATCTTGCTCATATTTCCCTCTGAAATATTGCATATCAATCATGGTTTTGCTTTCTCATGTTTTTAAGCAAAATTTTCTCGACTTTTTTAACTTCAAATTATAAGTTGCAAAAAATTTCTTAGTCATTGCAAGTTAATATCTATAAGGTGAATTCTCTTTTCTTGCTTGAGAAACATACACTTAGTTCCTTTAATATCATTTGTTAAAAAAAGAATAAAGAACTGATGAAATTGACATACAAACTCAGTGGAGCAAAAAGGAAATAGAACTATCCTTAAGTCCAAATAACCTTGTTTCTTTGACAATTTTGGACACAATCTGGAACAAGGAACATTTGAAACAGTTTTCAATATATTTTTGCTCAAAAACTTGATACCCATGCAGATAATTAATAAACATAACAAATAGCAAATCCTCTTTTAAAACCGAAGAAGAGAAAGTAAAAGAGAATAAAATTAGAAATTCAAAGCCAATGAAAGTAAGCAACGTGAATAACATAAAACAAATAAGCGCAGTACTCTAATACTAAGAGCTGTTGTATTAGGTCTCCATATAGAGATACAACTTCTTTACATTTAGCACTAACCAAGCACAATTGATTTCAGTAACAACCGCTAGAACTTATAATATATCATTCATTAGCAACAACTAACTAAGCTTGCTTCTCGAAATTAATTACAATAGCATTAATTGATTAGTAACACACGACTTCTTTTAATTTTGATATTAACAAAAACCTAGATTATTTATTGATTAAGCCTGCCTTGTACATTAACAAAGAAAAAGCCAAATTTTGTATGTTTAACTTCTTTTGAAGTGTTTTCATTTCATATATATGAAGTAGTGCTTTTTTTCTATAGGATTTGTTCATGCAATGCGCCATGGAATTGATATTTAAAGTTGGGTTTGGAATAGATTTAAATTGCATATTGGTCGAGTAATAAAGAAAGGACTACCTTTATTAAGGCTTTTGATGATGATGATGATGAGTCGGTGAATTTGCATTTTTGTTATCATCTTTAAAAGTTGAAAAGTTCTCTTAACATCGGTCCTAGAGCTTCCCTAAGGAAGAACATCAAAATCATTAATAATTTTATCCACAAAATTATAAACACCAAGAAAAACTACTTGCAGTGAACCCAGATTGTGTGAGTCATCTTTTGCTTTCGTTTGCCAAGAAGGAACAAAAAGTAAAGAAAGAAAAATTCTAATGTAAGGGTTAAACTATATAATAACATGTGCTCTTTTATAGCTCAATCATTATATTAAAACATCATTTAATGTACCTAAGTTAACATTCAGTGTTGCTAGTTTTTTTTGCTTTAAGAATATGAAAAAAGGTATACGTTCAAGACTTTTAGCATAGAGTGAAAAGAATCCAGAAACAATTATCAATATTTTAGAGACACAATTCTGAATTTTTTTGTTTGCGACTAAATAGTCTATAGCAAATACTTTGTGCTGGTTCTTCTACATGCTCTAAAAGAACCCTTTAACAGCTAAGCACAGATTAGACATGCATAAAGAGGTTAGTGTGGGACCAGCAAGTAAGGCTGTTCCAAAATCCAAAATAGCAGCACAACTTCCCTCGTAAACACCTAAAAGTGTTGCTGAGACCTAAATCAGCAAAAAAAAAAAAAAAAAGACTAATAAAAGGGGACAAATTAAAACCCATCAAGAACAATCAAAGGACATAACAATCAGCAAATTCAAACATAAGTAACGTCAACATGTATTCTTTTGAGATCCTTCTTCAGAATAAAAGAAGAAAAATCAAAAGAAAACTATAAGTCATGACAGTAAATATATATATATATATATATATATATAAAACCCAAAAATGAACAAAAAAGACTCAAAATCAAAACCAATCCTATGAATCAAATACTACCCAAACTGGAGAAAAAAAAAAACAAGCAAACAAAGGAAGACTGAACAAAGTAGAAGAACGAACAAAGAAAGATGACAGATATGAAAGAAAATCAGAATTAAACCCATAATCAAAAACCCATAACCAAAAGCCTTATCGAGACCTATAAAACAAGAAAAAAAGGAGAGACACGAATTAGCAGACTTTCTTATGGCATTGCCTCTGTCTGTTTTTGTCTTCTTTTTCCTCTTTCCCTCTTCTTTTCCTTCCTCTTTGCTTTCTCTCTCTTCTTTCCAATCGCAAATTTTTGTTAATTACCTGATAAGTTAAACAAAATAGTAAAATACCACTCACATCCTAGACAGTTGTCTAACCCTAACATCACTTGTGATACTTTTAATAGAGTTATAGATGTGGTAGCTTTAGCATATTAGAATTAAAGCAAATGCTTCTCAAAATAATTAGAAATTTAAAAAATTAAAACTAGGACTTAATTCAAACGATTTAGGGTTACAAAGCAATAAGAAAATTAGTTGCAGCTAAAACAAAACTTAAGAGGTCATACACAAGGTTACTTTGCCATAGAGAAATATTCAACTGTTCTTCATTACTTTTTTGATCTGTTATCAATGTTCATAGCTACAACACAAACATATTTGAAGAATAATAGGTGAAACAACACAAACATATTTGAAGAAGAAGATAATAAATAGGAAATTCGACTTATGTTACCAAATTTTTCATTTTTTTTAAAGTATTTATATGATAAATATTCAGATATGAGTATAAGTATGATCCTTTAAATATATAGATAAAATATTTATTTTTCATTATGTAATAGAAGCAAAAAAGAAAAAAATCACATGCAATTCAAAATAAGTCACCTGGACTAAAAATCACATTAAGCAATATGTCAAGTCTTATCAAGCTATTCATATTAAACGTGCTATACTATATACCCTTGTAAATTTATGTAATTAGACACAATTTTTTTGGTAAAAACAAGATCATGGATAAAGTAAAAGATCGTAGGCATTGAGAATTGAATATCAGCTATACAAAATGCCACATCTTAAAAGTTATTGCATAAACTATTAGTACTAAGGTCATGCTTGGTAGGATGGAAAAAAGGGAAGAATGGAAGGGGGAGTGGAAAAGTGAAAAAAAAAAATTGAATTTTTTGTTTGTTTGGTAGGAAAGAAAAGTAAGAGGAAAAAATAGAAAAAATTATCATTTTTTTCACCTATTAATAAAAAACAAATAACACCAAATTTTAAAGAAAATATGAAAGAAAATGAAAGTGATATGAATTAAGTGTGTATATTTCTAAAATTACCAATATTTTTAAAATTTTATTTTTTTCATCTCAACTTTCAAAAGGCATAATGGTAAAACAATTACTTTTCAATTTCTTTCCTTTCATTTCAATTACATAAGCAATAGATGGAAAGAAAATAGTATTTTTCTTTTCATTCAATAATCTTTCTTACCAAACATACTAATGAAAAAGAAAAAAAAATATGTTTTTTATCTTCCAAATTTTTTTCTCTCTCAATTTTTTATCTTTTAAGTTTTCTTTACATCCCACCAAGCAAATCTTAAGTTCTGGGTTCAACAAGAACTCTTGTATTGTTTGTGCAACTTCGAGAAGTGTCAAGAATCAAGATTCAAGACTCAATATATTCTTTGTTGATGAAATTAATATTCCATCAAGTAGTAAATCGGGATGAGATGAAACAACAATCAACAAGTTCTAGCACAATGAGAATCTAAAAGATATTTGAAGTTGAAATAATAAGAATCAGAATCAATAAGTCACTATATGCACCATTCATTTGGCTGAAAATGACCTGAGTCAAATTAAAAGAAGAAAGGAAAACAGAAAAGGAGGGCCAAGACGTGGAGAGAGGTTAGTGTTTTATCCTTTAAATGAGCTTTTCAGATGATGATTTTAGTGGCATAATGTAAGAATTTTCTGTCATTCAAATTCCATCAACAACGAAACTGATCTTTGCTTTAGTTTTGTGTCTAGTTTGAAATTGAACAATGAAAATCTGAATTTTTTTTTGCCAATGTGAACCCTGCGATTCTACTGGATCTATAATAGATTATTGATTTCAAGCTTGGAAGTCTACCACAAAATCCATCTTCTATTTTTTGTTTGTTGGTTCCCATTACATGATTATAGATTGGACATTGGTTAAATATATTGAAATTCGCCATTTTTTGTTCTCTTTATATTTTGATTCATAATCCTATGATGATGGTTTAGGAATTATGATTGGATAAAAAAATTAACTACAATTGGAAATTAGCCCTTATTGATTTTGGTATTTCTCTTTGGTTTCCACTAGCCATCATCAAGAAATTGCTAGAAAAAGTAAACTTAGAACTTAATTCAATTGATTTATGTAACTAGTAAACATTTAACAGGTTTAAAATTTGAATTTTAGCATATGTAATCTTATTTTCATTCTCACGCTGCAATCGCCTTTGTACCAAAAAGAAATTGAAATTACTAGAAAAAGCTTATCACATTCTTTCTCCTGCAATATTTACATGCCTTACCAAATTCCAAAACTAAAAAAATTTATTAGTAGCCAAATTTAAATTGAGATTCTTTTCACATGGTTGCTCGTGGGATTTTTCTGGTTATAAAGGCGGGGACCAATGTTATCTGAACTCGAGTTTGAATGATCACACTCATATCCATATACAATATGCATTGATACAAATCTATGACACAAATATTTTAAAAAATAAAGAGTTAACATAAGCGAGACATTATGATTTACTAGAAAAGAATGTCGCTGGATACATTTTTTCTGTTACTCTCCTTTTATAGGTTAGTGTCAATCTTCCGTTCATTTTCTTGTCATATGTTTATTGTCAGCATATTGTGAGATGGATATCTATCAATGGGGTGTTTTATGAATGCACTGCCTCGTCATCATAACTTCCTGCTGGCTTTTATTTTATTTTTCCTGGATGAATGATAAATAAAATATGTAATTTTGCACCAAAAAGGACAAGATGGCTCTACATTGACCCATCTGGTGAGAGTTTCTCAGTATTCCAGAAGCAGATAAATTTGTAGTTACTGCAAATTTTCCATGCTCTGTCTATTCTAAATTCTGATGTCAAAGGAATAACCTATGCCGAGAAAAAATAGAGAAAACCAAAATCTAATTAGAGTGTTAATGTTCGGATTTGTTTTGATTCGATTTTTATTAAATTTGGTTGAATATGCAAAGGCCTAACAAACAATCCTACCAGTGAACAAACTCTAATTCTATTTAGATATGTTTTATTATGATTCATTTACATTGTTAAATGTCCATGTGGGATATAGAAAGAATTTAGAGGGCATGTAAATTGAGATTTTCAATTTCTTTTACCAGTGTTATATATATATATATATATATAGAGAGAGAGAGAGAGAGAGAGAGAAGATCATAAAATTCGTGAACAATGCAAATACTACTTCCTTATTACTCTCCATACTGCTAGATCCAAAGCTTCGACACCCACATCCCAATCGAAAGCGATATAACAACTGCAAGAACAACACCTTTATTTCCCTTAACAAATTTGATTGCAATCGCCAAGGCATGATCTTTTTCACTTGCAACACGACAAGTTTCGTTGCTGGTCTTCCCTTTTACGTTACTGTCATTGCCACTCTGTATATCAGAAGCACGTCCATGGCCTTGTTCATCATCTTCTTCTGGTGTAGTTTGTTCTGCAGTGCCATTTTCGATATTCTCACTGTTCATCTTTGGGACAGTTATGAGCAGATGTTGAGCTTCGAATTTGCCGACTATGTTTTCGTTATCTGAATTCTCTGGCAATGGGAAAGTTTGGTCGATATACATGCATTTATTGTCATTCACTATCCTTTCTCCTTCAACTTTTATGTGACCATCTGAAACTAGCTCTATTCTCACCTCCTCATGTTTAAAACCTAAATTAAGACGTTTAATTCTTTAATTAATCTCAAAAAATATTATATATGTAATTTATGCAATCTCAAATATATAAGCATTTTAATTTAAATATTTAAAAATCTATACTATACATGTATTCATAGATTCATCATGACAATCTATACAATATAAACAAAATTAAAATTGATTTTCTCAAATGGATTAATCGTCAAAATATTGCATTAAATTTTGTTAAATATGTTTCATTTTCTTTAAAGAAATTTACATTCTGTTGTATATGGCTCATATAATTTTATATACAGAGGTAAGTAGGCAGATGCTGGAGCGGAGAGGAGCGGAGACAACGCCCTCGCAGTACAGTACATGGGTAATTTTATAAAATTATACTGAGTAGAGTTAGTACAAATATATGGTTGATGTAACATTAAATTAAGCAGTGAATAAAAACAATAGGCACTGCTCCCGAGGATGTAGGCACATTGCCGAACCTCGTTAAATTTCTATATTGATTTTTTTCTTCTCTTTCCTTTGTGTTTTCGTAATTTCTTGATTATTAGTCTTAACACATTCAATTAAAATTAAAAAAAATAAAGATTTTTCACAGTATGAATACACCGCAAGAGTGATAAAAATAAATGATATCTCCAACATAATATTATAACAATTAAGTAAAACTTATTTTAATCCCTATCAACTATGACATGAAGATTGTAAATTGATTTTATCTACATCTCATAGATTCATTTCTCTTGTCCTTGGTGGAAGAAGATTTACTTTCTTTTTTACACTTTACTAAAATATTCTCGTTTCGTTTCAAAAAATTAGATTCAAGTTTTAAACAATATTTTTTTATATCAATATATAGCAATTGCAATAATTTAATCATTAAATGAATCAATTAGAGTTACAATTGAATAATCATGACAAAATACGTAAAATATGAGATGAATTAAGATATGATAGAAAAAAAAAAACATGAAAATAATCAAAATATTACAAGACATAGAAAATAACATGAATATGACATAAATAAATAAACATGTTAAAATCTATAAAAAATGAATTATAAATAGGTTCAAATTTATAATACTTTAAACAAATAATTAAGGCTTATCGTTACTTGCAATAACCTTAAATGATAATTATAGATTTGGATGATCCGGGAATTCTCTTTTCACGTCACTTATGGCAATTTAGGCTTTGACGTTACTCATCAATAGATTATGATCATGTAAAGGCAATCAATTTTTTTTTTTTTTTGGAAGAAAACTAAGAAAGTGATAGATTAATTAATAGAGGTTGATTTGGTATTAGTACCAGGAAGATTAATGTAAAGGAAATAATTGCCCATGGCATCCTGAGTCCAGAACGAGGTGGGAACAAACTTTTCGGCAACACTGCTTGGCCACCGTCGACTCCATCCCTCTTTCAGATTAGCCATGCTTATGCCTTTACTGTTGCCAATTTGAAATCGAATTTAACATAACTTGATGGCATCATCCATTTTATAGGACTGTAAGAAACTTACAATTACTATTATCTTTTTTTTTTTTTGCTTTTTTAGTTTTTAATTTTTGGGCTGTTTTTACAGCTTTTCTTGTGAAGCTATGTTTCCATATATTCCAAACTTCAGTTTTTGGGTGGAATTGCTTGTTTCATTGAAAGAAAGGCAAAGAGGAAATATTCTTTACCTTTTTCAAATCAAGAGATGCATAAAATAAAAATAAAAATAGAAAATAAATAAGATCAGTTCAAGAGCTAAGCAAGTAGGTTCGGTCCGAATTAGATTAGGTTTGAAATAGAATATATTTTAAGAAAAGAGTAAGAAAATTTGTATATGTAATAATCACCCAATCAAATGTTTGGATGTTGCCAACAAATTAAAACTTGTGTTATGCATTAGCAATTGCTATCAACAATATTGGAGATGGAAATTAAATGAAATTAATCAACATATTTATCATACGTAATAAAAGAAAATAAAAACAGTTTGTTTTGTGATCTAAAATCATACTCTAAGAATAAAAAAGCATAAAGAATACAAGGAAATGAAGAAAACGATTTGTGCTGGGAAAACTCGCATTTTTCATTTGAATATTCAATCAAAGAAATTAAATTTTTTTTTTACATGCTTTTGTAATTTTTATACTATTTATATTTGCTTAATCCGATTATTATATTTTATATTCTATTTATGTAGATCATGCATATTACGTTTTGAATAAATTGAAAATGTTTAACTATTTATTCAATATAAAGATTTTCAAATGTTAAATAAATATTGAAGAAGAGATTTTTTTGATTAATATAATAGAAATATCATATTGATTTTAAATTTTGCAATCATGATAAGTATATTTTTATTGTTAAATCCAATACTTGATTTGGTAAAATATTAATCATATACGAAATTATAATGTACGTTGATTTCATACACCAATTAAACCAATTACTTATTATATATTACAGAATCATGATTCTCTCTAAACCTATTACTCGGTCTAAGTATCTGTTCTCTTGTTTACTTAACATAACCAATAAACCTTTTGCGCACTCCAAATATGAACTTTTTGTACTCCATTTTATTACAAATTGCAAGAAAGCAAAAGAATTAAAAAAAAAAAAAAACTTAGCCATTATATTCAAAGAATTGTGGATACGTTTTCAGTTATATCGTGTTTATTGCAGTAGTGGTTGTAATAAATATTATCACGATCAATTATAATATATATCAACTATAAATTTCGGTGATGAAAAAAATCAAAATCATAACATAATGACCTTCTCACTGCAATCACTATCTAAATCTATCCTTGAGAGAGTTGCCCCAGTGTACTCAAAATTAAGTGATTTGAATTCCTAAAATTTTCAGGTTGACGTAAAGCTACCATGCTTGTGCCCTCAGTAATAAATTCGTTATGTGAGGAAACTCATTATTTCAGATAGAGCCATTTAGTGTCAATGAAATTCTAAATAATGCAATAATCAACTACCGTTTAGCTTTCTGCCAAAAAAATAACAATAAAAAAAGAAGAAGAAGTTTTCAACTATGCTACTTATAATCTTAATTTTCCTAAAATTATTTAAAAAAATACTTATTTCTGACACATTAAAATGAGAGTATTTCACTTATAATTCGCTTTGTTACATTACTATAATTATTCAATCAGAATTAAGAATTATGCAGAAGTCCATCACTTATAAGTGTGGACGTCACATAATTTTTATGAATCTTACAGAATATTGAATGCTAATTGATTAATTATAGTACAATTACTATAGGTGATATACTCTCTATTTGAATATAATTACTATAAGTGATAGACTCTCTATTTGAAT
>JBBYHK010000004.1:2226333-2237073 GCA_038382065.1 Adansonia grandidieri
TTATAGTACAATTACTATAGGTGATATACTCTCTATTTGAATATAATTACTATAAGTGATAGACTCTCTATTTGAATATACGTATAAGATATAATCATCTAAATATATGAAAAAAATTCTAAAAAAATTTGAAAATACTCTTGCTAACCTTACACCCATATTTAACACTCACTCTCGATTCATATCCGAGTAACATAGGTTCCCGAGGAACTTGAAATGATACTGGTTAGATTTCTGCTATCAAAATGTGCATTTATAAAGCCATGGCTGTTAAATGTATCATTAGACCATTAGTCATAGATATCTAAGAATCAGTATAGACCTGCAGAGCACGCTGGCAAATAACTCAGTATCAGGTGAGCGTTCCAGAGACTTTATGGAAAAAAATCGTGTGAGGTAAAACTTCTTATTTTTTTATGAATACGACAACGTATAATTCGATTCAGGGTTCTGAACTGCTTTTGTGTTGTTTTTATGGTTGGGCTTCTAGATTATTAATTTTGCGAACAAGTTTAAAAACAGAGCCATTCTTTTGATTCACTTCTTTGGTCGGTATGCATTAGAGGTATGGCCTGACAGTTGTGCACTGGTGTATGCGATCCATTTTATCTGCAACCTTGGATTGGCTGCTAGTTTGAAGCCGTCACTTTTTTGAACAAGAGAGTTCAGTAATTGAATTGAAGTTGTGTACGGTACTGTATCTATAATCAAGTACTTCTAAATTTCTTCGGACCAAGAACCTGAGGTTTAGTCCCGTTATTCATGCAACCACCCATAAGAGATAATATTTATCAAATATAAAACTTGAATTCTTGCATCGATAACCTTTCTACCATTCTCAGACGATGACTCTTTTCTACTAAAAACTTTTCGGGCCATAGTTCAGAAAAGAAATTTCCTATTTCTCTGTTAGAGAGTTTCCAGATCTCTGTCTGGTTCAGTCATTGGCCTCTCATTTGATCCTGTTTATTTTTGTCAAATCTGTGTTGGTCCATAATTCTGTCTAGTTATGGCAATGCTCTAGGCAAACTTGTAGCCTTAGAAGGAAGAGGCTAAAATTTTGTGCCATTCAAAATGGGCGATCTTTGTATAAAAACCTATTAATCTGAGCATGCATGTTGTATTTCATACTTTTGCATGTCATACTTCATGTTTTTTTTCTATGTCAACTATGTAAATATGAATACGTACTAAAATTTTAAGCATGACTATGATACATATATTAAACATGCCAAGTTATCTTTAAACATGTCATGTCGTGTTTATTACACTATTCTTGTGCTTATTAAATATTTCGTATTGATATCACATTTTCGCATTATATCTAAAAGTATCAAGTCTATTTACACATAGGTCCAGTTTCTACCAAGAAGATCAATGCTTGGAGTGAAGCACATTCTCATCCGAGAAATCATCATCTTCGATAAACAAACTTCCTAAGGTGAAGAAATTGGAAAGATCCTATGAGTAAAAAACTTGATCTTGGTTCTCTTCCTATTGATATCATATTTTATGACAATGAGAGGCAAATAGCTGATTACCTGATCGTAAAACTGAAGCAATTACGCATGCCTGTCTTCTCTATTTATACTACTTTTAGCATTCTCATCAATATTAAACATTGAACTGATAATTAAATCACAGTGTCATGAGCTAAACTAATAAACTGAATCATGCCACTCCAGGATAAAGATTGTTCAACTTGCTGATAGATAGTTTTGACAAAAGATAGAAGCTAATGAAGCAATTATAAGCTCTCAATGGTGAAATATGAGCAGACAGAAATAGTAAAAAATAACTTCGATTCAATCCAAAAGGAACATAAGTTTCATTAAGACAAATATATTAGGCACAGCAGCGCAAACGATTAGATAAGAGTTTTGATGCAATATTACCATAATTCCTAGCTCTGCATATCTCCAGCTCTCAACTTCTCAATTACATTTGCCATCAAACAACAGAATCTTGCTTCAAAGGCTAGGGAACTAACCACTCCTTCGATAGATTTGAGTTCTTCACGAAACTCGGGATGCAACATCAATGAACAGAAGTTCTCATCCACAACAAACCCGAGACATTTCACAACATCTTCAAGTTTGGGAACCCAATCACATGCCTTTAAGCCCAAAGCAGAGGAAGCCTTAGGACATGGAATGGCTTGAGGAAACCTTTCGTACTTTTTCAACCACTTCCCCAAGTACCGAATCAAATTCATCATCTCTTTACCAACTAACTTACCGAGCGAAGATGACAATATCACCTCATCAACATTATTTGATGCTAACAAATAATGCAAACAAAGCTCGGCATCTGAAAACCCATCATGTGCAACCATAAGCAAAATTGAAGCCTCCTTGGCCAAACGAGATTTCTTACCAAGTCGAGCCTTCTCAATAGCCAGCAAAGCTTGACTCTCCCACTCCTTCCTCACGTTAACCATACTAACATAACTATCTTTGGGTGGACATAGAAAATATTTCAATATGCAAAGCAACTCAGCCGAACCCAAATTGCGAACGTGTTTAACACAAAGGCAAAGCAAATCCGACCTCTTCTTGGCAGCAAGATTAACAACCAAATTTGAATAACATGAATGGTCAACAAGGCCATTAGCAATCAAAACCTCCAGCAATTCCCAAATTTCCAAACTAATACAAGCTTCCAAAACCAAACTTAAAACATCTCTACCCATCAAAAACCCAACTTTCTCAAGCAAAACCGAAGTATCCCCACTATCATTTGAATCAGACCCAATAAAAATTCCACCATTCTCCCCAATTTTCTCAAGAAATGGATTCAATATTCCAAGAAACTCTTCCTTATTGAAGTTATGGATGTCTTTGAGCTTTCTGTTTAACTTGGTATAGAACTTTTTGGTCAAGTCAATGAGTTTAGCATCAGTTGGAGAGATTCCCCATCCTGTTAGAGGGCTAACAAGCGATGCGGGATTGGGGTTTTCGAGTTCAGGCTTTAAGTTGAGGAAAACGTCATCTGGGTTTAGAACTATGGGATGGTCTGCTAAGGAGCTAAGCGGCTCAGTATTAGCTGAGGCCTTTGTTATTACATCCAGCAACGTCATTTTAAAAGCTAATGAAACAATCTCTTAAACAAACAATGAAAGAAGACAAGCTTAGGAAATCAGCAACTAAAGCCACCCAACAAAAACAAACTATTAAAAAAATTACCTTAAAGGGACTCCTCTTTGAAGAAAAGGAGAGACGTGAAGTGGAGCTTGACGCAGGCCTCAAATCAAAGAATAAGATGCGGAGTTTTGAAAGAAACAATAGGGTTTTGGGAAGGAAAGGACAGAGGAGGGCTAAACAAAAAGAATAAATAACAATTTATAGGGTAAATAAGTTCGTTCGATTGGCGTCGGGCCGTTTTATAGGTTTTTAAGTTTATTAGAATTAACTCTTCTTTTAATTTTTTATAAATTTTTTAAATTAATTAATAAGAAAATTAATTTTAAATAAAAGAAAATATATTATATTTTGATAATTATAAATATTAAATTTATGATAATTATTTCAGGTTGGGTTTAAATTTTAAATCAACTTATTAGTTAATGTGATATTCATCTCTTTTAAATATATTATTTTAAAAATAAAACAAAAATAAAAAAAATATTTTTTTTGGATTGAGTTAAGTATAGATATTAAATCTACCTACGAGTAAGCATATGTACCAATTTCTTTAAATATATCATTTAAAATAAAAAAATTTGAGTTGATGGGTTACAAATCTTAAATGGACTTGTGAGTCAATATGCGCATCAATTTATTTAAATATATCATTTAAAATTAAAAAATAATTAATAAAATGATTTTATTTTTCTTTAGTTTTGAATATAGATCCTAGATTGACCTATGAATTATTATGTAGATTAATCTTTTTAAATACATCATTAAAAATAAAATAAAAACTAAAAATAAGTAATAAAATAAACCTGTTTTAAATCTTTTTCTCTAGTCAAGTACGAATCTAAGTGCTTACCATTCATACAAACTCCTCTAAATACATCATTTAAAATTAAATAAAAAACTTAAAATAAAATTCTAAAAAATTAAAATAAAGTCCCAAGGGTTCTTTATTATCGTGTGTCAAGCTTTTTTTAAGTGTAAATCTTATATCAACTTGAGAGTTAATATGTAGATCAATCTTTTAAATATATTATTTAAAAATAAAATTAAATAAAATTTAAAAATAATTTATAAAATAAATTTTTTCAGTTTTTAAGTAAAGATTCTAAATTGGCCTTTAAATGGATCTATCTAAATAGTTCACTCAACCCAATAGATCCAACCCGATTAGGCCTAAGTTCAGGCTCTATTTTCTTGCTCCGTGCCTCTATTGTACTTGATCATACATCATAGTCAGTTTTTTATTTATTAGCAGAAATTATGAATCAAACTAAATTATCTATTTGCTTTGATGAGAGTTATTGCTATGCAAATCATATAATTGGTTATTGCATCTTTTAAATATTGGTGTTTTAGATATTAAGTTCATCTATTGCTTTTGGGAGGTTTAAAGGAAGAAAAGGAGTCGGCATTTTAGTAGTGGACACCTCATTGCTTTAGCTTGGTTTGGTGGCGTATATGATTATTAAATTGATAGATCTAGAACTGCATACTATGAATAACTTTTAATGTTTTGGAGATTGAAGCTGTCTATTTCTTTTAAATTAAGGTGATGTCATATTTGCATATCAATGTTTAATATTGATCTTAAAATTTGTTGGAATATTAACTTTCATTTTGAAATCTTATATTTTCATTATAAAGGAAATGATTTTTATTATAAACAGTCTCTTTAATATTCATAGCATAACAAAGTTACTCATTGATAATGAAACTAGTCCATTGTTTAAACTATATCGTTCAACAATCTCATCTCCTTCACGATTCATTTAACTTTAGCACTAAATTATCTCATTGTTTGTGTATTCTCTCTATGAAATTGTCATTGTTATTATAGACTCGAATCATTGTAAAGTAGAAAGCAAATCTATTTCTAGTATTGTTTAAGGAAATCAACTTATGAAAGGAAAGAATATTGAGCTTGATGCAGGACCCCAAATCATAGAAGAAGAGAGACTAACGGGGAATGCAAGGTTTTGAAAGAAAAGATGGAGATTTGTAAGTAGGTTTTTGAGAGAGAAGAGAATAGATGAGCATCAAATAAGGGTTGGAGAAAAAGAAAAATAGAATATATATAGGGTAAATAAGTTGGGTCGAGACTAATATGCTTTTAAGCTTATTGGCCCGTATCCTAAGGTAGCTTGCTATCGGCTTTATTCAATAATAGTGACACTTGCTAATTAATACATATATAACCACAAATTTGAAAATTTTTTTAATTAATGAAAATAATCATAATCATAATTATTAATATATTTTTTTGTTATTAATAATTTCTATAATTTATAAAATGTTGAAAAAATTGAATTGAATTAGCTAGTTCAATCGAAAATTGGTTAGTCTGGCAGTTTAAAGACATATATATATATATAGCTATTTTTTGAAAATCGATCAAAACCATTAAAAAATCAAAAACCAAAAACTTAAAAAAAAAAATCAGTAAAACTAATTTTAAAATATTACATTCAAATTAATCAAATCTAAATCCATATTTAATTTAAAATTGAAGCCTAAGATAACCCAAACACCTATTCAGCCCATAAAATTTAAACCTAAGCCAAAACTTTAACCCCCCAAAAAAAGAAACTAAACCTTACCTGATTGCTACCCCTTATCACTAGACTAAAGAGCTTCAAAATTCGATCAACTCCGCAAAAGAATGAAAACTTAAGCCCTGCTTTGCAAAAGTTGCATTCCTCCTCCA
This sequence comes from Adansonia grandidieri, assembly GCA_038382065.1. Lineage (NCBI taxonomy): Eukaryota > Viridiplantae > Streptophyta > Magnoliopsida > Malvales > Malvaceae > Adansonia > Adansonia grandidieri. The sequence continues at coordinate 2,232,178 of JBBYHK010000004.1, forward strand.
TTACTGGATCTGATTTCTTTCTCAGAAATATAAAACAAAAGCAGTGGCCGATCGCCAGCTTCAGCCTCTAGGACCATCGTCCGTGTGTTAAGGTAAAGTTTTTTTAATTTTTTTTTTTCAAATTCATCAAGTCTCAAGCAAAGATAAAACAAAAGGGGTCGTCTAATCTCTTCCCAATTCTCTATTCTTGTACTCTTTGCAAACCTATTGATTCTCAGTTCTCCCTCGTCCAGGTAATTGCTTGTCTTTTTTGTGAATGATCTGTTTAAGTCTTAAGGTAATTGCTTCCCTCATGAATGATCATGAAACCATTTAATCTTATTACTACGTAATGGAAAAAATTGTTAAAGTGATTTAGGGTATAATGGAATAATAGTAGTAATGAAATGAACGTCCCAAAATTATTAGTTGTCATACTTTACATCAACATCCATACTTTTGACAATGTCATAAATTTCATTATAGGCTGTTTTTATGTGGGGTATAGGCATATAGCTTGTAATACATTATATCAATATCCATATTTTCAATTATTATTATTATTATTATTATTATTATTATTATTATTATACCATCAATTCAATCAAAAATGAGTAAAAATATATTTATTTTTCATTAGAAAAATCAGTAACTTATTCTTTTCATTTCATTTTTGATTCTCAGCCAAAGTAGTCGGATCATACCAACGAGCATATCATTTTTGTTTTGGTACTAGTACTGATGTGGTTTAGTAAACTGCTTTAAGTTTATTGGATTTTGAATATTTTTAGTTTATATATATGAAAAAATTTTAAATTGAAATAAATAAGATTAAATAAATTTCATATATCAAATATTTATCAATTATGTACAACATTTTAAAAAAACTTTATCAAATATAAAATATCAATATCAGTCCAAGTAGTATGGTTGGAGCATTTTAATAATTGTTAAATTTACTAGTAATTATATCTGATATTCATCAAATTTATAGCATTTTAATAATTATTAAATTTACTAGTAATTATGTCTAATTCATCAAATTTATTATCAATATTAGTCTTACTTATGTACCAACCAGTACAATTATTTTTGGCCAGTACAATTGAAATAGACTAGTACCTATCGGTGCATCCAATTCAGGCCAGTAGTAAAATTGGAACGATACCAAAGGTTATCTACACTAGTTTAGTTGAAAACCAATACTTACCGATTGGTATGGCTAGTACCAGTACAATTCCTGCAACCATATTCATAGCTCCTTTATTTGAGTATTATTTTTTTCCTTTTTGTTTGCTATCATGATAAAAATGGTGATTGTATATTTTTTAATATATAAAATATGAGCTTCAAAAATTTTAATAATTTCTCTATAAACAAGTTGGTGAATAAGTTTTTTATTAAGTAAATTGTATATTTTTATATTAAATAAATTGTTTGACAACTATGATATGACATTATTTATAATTTATATATAAAATAATGTTTGCAACTTTGGTTACATTTGTGATACTAGCATGGACACCATTAATACCTTTACATCATGGAGTTAACTATCATCCGACCAATCTTCTCAATCTATTCATTCTAAATTTAATCTTGCTTGGGCTCATGTTATGGAATCAAAAGGTAATGACAAGAAAAAGATGTTCACATGTACTTTTTGTTCTAAAGCTGTGAAAGGTGAGGCATCAATAGAATGAAATTCATCTTGCTAGCCAAAAGAGTGATGTTGGGCCAAGTGAAAAAAGTTTCTCTGGATGTTTATTTTAGAATGCAAGAAAAGTTAAATGAAAAGTCAAACTCTTTGTAATTTGTTTGTTGAGATTGTAGAGATTGTTGGTCTATGCAATAGATATAACTAGATAGTCCTTGATAAACTTTTGATAGTACCCTATAAAACCAAGAAAACCCTTAAGTCCTTTATTGACTGGGGTGCTAGCTAATCAATTATTCATCAAAACTTCTTAACATCCATGGAGATAACATGGCCTAGATACTCCACTTCACATGCCCTAAAGTCACACTTACTTCTTTTAAGGCATAACTGGTTTATTCGAAGCAGTTCAAACACCTTTCTGAGATGCTCCACATGACTAGATAAATTCAAAAAATAAATCAAAATATCATCAAAAAATACTAGGATAAATTTTCTAAGGAATGAAGTGAACACAGAATTCATTAAGGTCTAGAAAATGGGTAGCGTTATAGTAAGCCTAAATAGCATCACTAAGAACTCATAGCCTTGTATCGATACATGAACAATAAATTATGGGTCTCAAACTTATTTAGCTACTGCCAAGTATTGTATCAATATATACACCTAGTGTATCGATACATTCATATAAGAATTATCTTTAAGGGTTTTTAATGACTTTAAAATATATAAAACTTATCTAAAAATTTTTTTATACAAATATATGCATTAAAAACACATTTTTTGAGTGCTTAAAAGAGTTAAATACATTCTAGTGCTTTTTTTAAGTTGTTTTCAAAATAATTCAGAAAAAAATACTATCTTGAAAATATTTAAACATAAGCTAATTAAGCTTAAGTTTTAATTATATCAAAACCAAGATTAATTCAAAGCTAATGTAACTAACAATCTCCTCTTTTTTGATATGACAAAACTTAATGTGAATTTGCTTGTAAAACATCCTCTTAATTATTTAAAGATTTTTAGTAGAACTTCTCCTAAATAAATGCATTATTAAAAATTTCGAATATTTCATAAAATTCTTTTGAAAAACTTAGCAATGGCATCTTTGGTCATATTTAACTATAAAATCACCAACACAATATATCAAAGATTTCATGAGACATAAATAATGTAAGCACATATGAAATCTTCCTATTTGCTAGCATATATATATCATTAAAGTACAAACAAGCAATTTACCCCTAAAATTCTCCCTCTTTTTGTTATATCAAAAAGGTAGTAGGTAGATTAATTCAAAGTTAAGGGTCTAATTCCAACAAGATTTCAAAGAGGTATACTAATCATGAATCAATTAGGAGTATGTATAACAATTGTTGAGAACATGCATGCATTTAAGCCCTGATGTGTACTTCATGCAAATTTTGGTATTTTTTGCATAGATTTAAGCGCATTGAGATTATGAGTAATAAGACAAACCAATTGTTGAAGGATTTTAAGAAGGTTAAACAAATTATTGTCTAGATGCATACCAGTTATTGAATTTTTAGTACATATGCATACTACTTATAATTATTCAACTAACCATATGGAAAGTTCAAAAAAAATTAAGAAAATCATGGCAAATTTTCATAGGTTGGAAAATCATTAACTCATTCATAATATGTTAATAAGAACATTTGAGCAATAATTCAATCAATGAATATGTATAAAGATACAATCATTTTAATCCAAGAGTGAAAGCATAATTAAGGCCTAAGGTACCAATTGTTAAAATCAATTGTTAGAATAAGAGATATAAAAAAATGCTCAATTCAAGGTTATGTTCAAAGTTCATGCAAAGCAAATAATTCAAGCATACATGACATACAAGGATACCGATTATTAATGAATTAACTCATAAATGTCACCGAACTTAATGTTAAAGGATAATAATTGAATAGCATTAGTTTAGTAGATACCTTAACCTTAACAAGCTTTGTTGATATGCTCATTTTTTACTTTAAGTCCATGATTCTAAGTGTTGAGTACTTTTTGGATGATTTTGCCTTGCTTTGATAAGGTTGCATGCTTGTTTACTTCTTATTATTATGCAAGTTCATCTTTCAAGAATTGCTTTATCTCCATGAACCTAGCAAAACTTAATAAAAATCTTAGCGAATGATGAGCATTAGTATTACCAAGATATCAATTGAAAAAGTTTAATAAACTCATTAATTTGTCAAAAAAAGTTCAATGAGTTTAATGAGATTTTGAAGCAAATAATACCAAATGTTAATACATAGAAGTTACTAAGCTTATATGGTACCAAATTATTATTATATAAGAAAATATGTTCATTAAGGCGCAAAAATAATGATCCATAGAAAAATTTATATTTTTAAGCATCATGAGGCAATATGATCATTTATTTATATAAGTCATGCATTTGATTTGTGAAACACTAATTTATTAATCAAATATGATGTCTAAGCATGAGATGAGCTATGAAATGATGTTCTTTAAGGTTTAAGAATCATAAAAATGAAGCATTTAAGTGAAAACCCATTAAAAGAGACCAATTTTGTATTTTAGAATCAAAACAGAATGAATTAGCCAAAACACACTACATGTGTCGATATAGAGTGGGTATGTATGGATAAAAACAGTGTTGTATCGATACAAACAATGTTATATCAATACAATTGGGTTTTTCTGGGTTTTTGTTATTATATCGATACAAGGCTCAAGACATGGATACATGCTTTGAGTTTTACAAAAAATGCTTAGAAAAACATGCAATTTTTCTTTTCAAAACCCATGATTTAATGTACTAATACAAACCTTTGATTTTAAACATTTTAAACTCATTTGAATGATTAAAAGTTTAAATTTAAACCAATTTTAAAATTAAGTTTGAATGATTTTGCATATTTGGTCATAGAGACAACTTAAGTTAAAGTAATATGCAACTAAAAGTCTTGAAATAAAAAATTTTCATTCAAGCCATGTATGCACAAGTTTATAAACATGTTTAATGTATTCTAAACTTGTTTAAGCTATAAAACATGAACTTACAATATAATCAAACATGCTAAGTCTCATGCAAACATAATTAAATTATTGCATGTTCATGGCATCATATCTTATAAGTAAGTTTAAATGCTTCCCCTAAGTATATGTATATAATTTAGTCATGCATGAGCATGTTCATGGCATCATATCTTATAAGTAAGTTTAAATGCTTCCCCTAAGTATATGTATATAATTTAGTCATGCAT
>JBBYHK010000004.1:2239408-2250485 GCA_038382065.1 Adansonia grandidieri
TAGAATGTATCATTACATTATTTTATGTATCGATACAATGCCTTCATTCACACAAAAAATGATCGTTGAATAGTCTTGTACCAATACATGAATTGTGATGTATCAATTATTAAACAATAAATTCTAGATTTCAAGGTTATTTAGCTATTACCAAGCATTGTATTATTAATACACCTCGTGTATCAATATATTCATATATAAATCATCTTTAAGGAGTTTTTCATGACTTTAAAATATATAAAATCTAAAAAATGATATATATACAAATGCATACATTAAGAATATATTTGTGACTCCTAAAGGAGTTAAAACACATTCTAGTATTTTTTAAAAAATTGTTTTCAAAATAATTTATAGAAAAATACTATCTTAAAAATATTTAAACACAAGCTAATTATGCTTAAGTTTTAGTTATATCAAAATCAAGATTAATTCAAAATTAATGTAGCTAGCGGGTACTGTTAATCCTTGTTCACTATAAACTACTAGTTGAACCTGTACACCTTCTATCCACAACAAACTACAAGGTTTAGGATGACCTTTGACCCCAACCTGTTCAAAATCTTTCATGGCCTGTTATTCAGTGGCAACATGAATTTTTCCAGGACAAATTCCTTAAATTGACCACCATACTCCTTCCTATAAAAACTGCATAGTCAAAACTTGAAAATCCCATAAGATGAGTCCAAATGGAACCAACCATTTTACCTTTAACACAACATCACACCCTTTTAAGGGTATCACCTTTAAGTCGGTAATAACAATGACTTTTTAAATAGATTTTTTGACCATTTGCAATTGTGAGATTGTTATTGGCAATTAGGTGCACAGCTAACCCTAGGTGTTTCGTGACTTTTTTATTCATAAAGTTATGGCTGGCCCCTAAGTCTATTACCACTAGCACAGGCTTTTTCTTTATAATTGTGTGCACTCTCATGGTCGGGTACCCATTGGTGCCTACCATCACATGAGCAATAACATGTAGATTATCATCTTTATATGCTAATAACACCTTAGGATTATTAAGATACTCTAATCATGCTTCTTGCTCGCTTTCCTCCAAATGCTCTTCTATCAATAGTTGGTGTAGCTAAGACTTCACACATTTGTAATCTAAGGTATGTCTAGCCCCACACCAATAACACAAGCCTTTCCTTTTTTATTCCTCCATTCCTGCCAAGGTTAGGTGTCTGGGTTGGGTTTATTGGAATTTGGATTAGGTTGATGAAAATTGTTTTGGTAGTTCGATGCACCAGGCCTTGATGTTCATGAATTTATTAAAGTAGGATTTGGAGGTATCTTTGAGGATGGTAATAAAGGTAGTAAGGGATTATTTTTATGAAAGGGAGTATGCTTTAGGGGTTGTTGGATGGTTGATGGCCACTGTTTAGGTTGGTCTAGGGGTTGTGAGTTTTTTAGGTGCAAGATTGAGAATAGATTTTATTTGTTTGGCTAAATGAACTACTTGATTGAGGGTTTTGGGTAAAACAATTTCAGGGATTGGGAAATTTTTGGTTTTAGTTTGTTGATGAATATGCTAAGTGCATATTTATCATGGAGTTTTGCAATAGGTTAAGAATGGCAAGGAAGTCTTTATATTGGGCCATTGTCTCTCCTTATTTTAATTTCACTAATTCTAACATCAAGTCTTCACATTCCCCTAGCATAAATCTTTCTTTCATTTTTGAGATCTAAGCAGTCTAACTTAGTTTATCAAATCCACCCTGAGTTGTAGTATAGCATTAATGCCATTGGAAAATTAAGCCCTACAAACTTAACATTGTAACCTGCACCTTAGAGTTCTTAGGAACTCTTTCGACCTCAAAACACTATTCTAGCTTTAGTAACCACCCCTTGAAATCATCCCCACAAAATCTCGAGTGATCCAATTTAAAATGGCGATAAGTCTCTAAGATAAGGGTTTACCTAGGTAGCTATAGCATTAGTGGTGCACCATCTGACTAGTTACTTTTTTTTTGGCCCATAAGTTTGAAAATTTTCTACAATTCAACCATGATCTCAATGCCAAAATCATCAAGCTTTGCTTCTATCCTATGGTTTACCTCCTACATTAGATTCACATTATTGGCAACCATGGTTAAAGGCTCTGATACCACTTAATACAAGCCTTTCCTTGTCAATGAAGAACTGAGAAGAAGAAAGAAAATATAAGAGAAAAAGAAATGAAAGAAAAAAAATACCAGAGAGAAGTAATTTCAGAATGGAAGTAATGGCGGTTCCCCAATAACCGCCAACTTTCCCCTTTTATATATGCATCAGCTAAGACTATAAAACAAAATTATTCAGTTCATCAAAAAAATTAACAAGAATCCAATAACTAACAGACTAACAAAAAATTCAAAAAATAACAAAATTCTTTAAATGGCTTGTGTCATTCTTCACTGAAGATGAAACTTTTTTCAGACTTAGCTCAATTCTGCAAGTTTCCATCATGACAATAGTTGTGCCATAGCAAACCACTCTTGGTTCCTTGATTTTATCATTGCTTCTTCCTTGAATACTAAAAGTTCTGTCCATTATGCAAAATTTTCTCTTAACAAAACTTGATTGTAGCTTTAAATTGATCTTGGTTCGTTTGAAAATGGATTCTTATTTTGTTTCACACAAGCTCCTATTAAACGCATGCAGGATATTTATACATTAACACTGCATTAAATGCAAATATATTTTTTAATTTAATCAATTAATTTTTAACTAATCACTTTGAACTCAATTAACATTAATTATTTGCATCGAGTTTGACTTAATTTGGACTTTTGTGTCCAAATTTTGTAGGTTCTTTTTTGGTCTCGAAGCATATACGTCTTTCCAAGAAACTTTGAATTACTTGTTAAAGTCTTGCCTTGGAAGTTACGAATTCTTCCTTCCATTCAATGAAAATAACAAGCATAATTGGCCAAAATCTCCTTTCCATTGTCTAGAATTGCAACATTACATGTTGAAGAACAAACACAATTATTGCATACTTGTGTTTAAGACCACGCTAGTAGCTTGCGTACAACATTTGTATATTGCCTTCACTTCAATGCTAGGCCAATTAGTTATCACAAATGGTTGTGTAATATAATTTCTATTACTAAAAAATGGTAAGTATAAGATATCAGTCAGATCAAGTCAAGATTTAAAAATATACTTATCCTAGATCTAGTTTGACCTTAAAAATTATTTTTATATTAATATTTATATATTTTTATTATTAAATTTAAATATTTTATCAATTAAATAATAATTCAAGCAAAACTAAACCAATCTCAATTGAAAATCTCTTCTCTAACACTCAATCTAATTCGAGTTGAATTAGACAAACATCTCAATCTTTAGACATGTTTAATTTAGGATTTACGTTAATTTTATATAAGATGCATTTTTCTAAAACTATATTATACACTAATTTAAATATAATTGTTCCCTATATAAAGCAAAATCACATATTTTGTCACTAATAAAAGTGAAATTATTATATTTTAATTTTTTCAAAACCATTAGTTAGTTTTTCTGGTCAGAACTCAAAACATCAGTTTGCTTTTTGTATTTGGAATTTGGATGCAGAGTTTTCTTTTTAAACTTTTCGTTTCAGAAACAAAAACAAAATAAAAAGTAACAAAAATAAAAATTAAATAGAACCTAAACAATTTAAATGTCAATAGCTACAGCGAATAAAGCCTAGACTAAAGATAAATGATTGCAACTTCCTACTTTGCATCAGGAAATATTACCAGGTTGAAGGGAGTTGCAAGCCTCCTTCAGAGATTTGATGAGAAAAGAAGAGATAATATTAATTAAAGGGAGGGCCTTTATTAATATGGAGAAAATGTTAGAAATGAAATAAAAATTAAATTACAAAATTAATTAAATATCTTAATATACCCCCCACCAAAAAAAAAAAACACCTGACAAAAGACCGTGGTTTAAGCAAACATGTGAAAAAGATCATAAAAATATTGTATTTATGAGGTAAGACTATGACGTAGGTGTAAAAGTTTCATCGGGGTTGATCACAATTCCATGAACAGGTCCTCTCCGGCCTAACAAGTTTCGGGTAGTACCCGCTCGAGAAGCCATCGGTTGAAAATTATGAGGTAGTGGAATTTCAGCAGAATGACCCGAAATGCAGAGTGCCCCAGATTCATCTTGCTCCCAGTAGACTTCAACCATTATACCTCTAGGATTCTCAGCAGATTCTGTTCCTGGAATCCCAACAAACCTTGCTCCTACCCGTATCTGAATTTCAAGGATTTAGTTAAATTTCTGCTAAATTTCCTTTTAGTTTTTATATACACAAAATTCTATCATCAGATGATTGCACTTACCAGAACCGATGCTCCTGATGTTGTCGTCAAAGTGACGAGTCGTCCTTCAGCTGCAGCACTTTCTAACTCTGCTTGCCTTGCGATATTCAAGAAAACTTCTTCAAGGGTTGTAAGACCAAGTTGTATATCTGCTATACCAAATTCTTCTTCTCTATCTTGCAGCTCCTTGAAAAATTTCTGTTTGAGATTATAAATGCAAAGAAAAGAACATCGTAAACAAGCAAAGCAAAAAAAATAATAATAAAAAGAGAGAGATTTTGTTCCATAAGAAATTAAGAAGTGCTTACCGTCAGGAGTTTTTCTCTATCATGAGGAATAACAAAAGTCAAGAAAGCTCTGTTCTCCTCCTTTGGCACCACGTCCAGATGCTGAAAAAGTGGAGTCCAAATGAGAAACCAACTCTTTAAAATTCGATGAAATATTTAAATCCGTTGGAATTATACAACATACATCTTTAAAGAACTGCTTTACAGACTCTAGTTGGTAAGTTGTGTCGACCGCATCTCCATTGGGAGGGCTAAGTCCACTATTGCTTCCAGTGAGGCTAACAGTAGCAATGAAACCAGTACCAAACCGTGACTTCAACCGGATTGAGGTTCCAATGCAGCGGAGCCTGCCCTTTGCCATGATTCCTATGCGGTCACTTAAAACATCAGCTTCTTCCATAGAGTGCGTTGTCAAGACAATGGCACGGCCCCTCTTTGCACTCTCAATTATGTCCCATACATGCCTTCTGGTTATGGGATCCATACCAGTAGTCTGCAGTCATAAGAAAGGAAATAAATACAATGTAGCAGGGAAAGAGAAGCACTTGAACATGCTAGAAAGGAAACAAAAGCACTTGCAAAGTAGATTGAGCACATCAACATGATGGAAAGGTCTGATTGACATACTGGTTCATCCAGAATGACTAACTTGGGATCCCCCAGAAGGGCAGCTGCTACACTGAGACGACGCCTCATTCCTCCACTGTAACTCCCGGCTCTCACTTTGGTAGCTTCTGTGAGTCTGACCTCAGCCAATGACTTCTGTACTACCTGAATTTTGAGCAAATAAATTAAGCTTTTTGGGTAGGATAGCCATAGAGTCTTTCTGGTGCAAAAGATTTTATCTGGCATGCTAGTAAATATTTTATATGATTAAATATATCGAAGGTGAATGCCAGATTAATAACTGGGCCGATTCAGAAGTAAACAAATGCAAGAAGAAAGTTGGGTAGAGATTATTTCTACTGAATTTATGTGGTCCATACCGACTTGATTGTAGCTGGAGGTAGGCCTTTGACACTAGCAAACAGCTCAAGGTGCTCTTGACCAGATAGAGCATTCCAAAGGATATCAAACTACAAAAACACATAATTGGAAAAAAAAAAAAAAAAAAAAAAGAAAAAGTTAAGATCCAAACTGAATGACCATTGATATTATATGTTTAATTAGACAATGCTGAAAATGGCATGCTGTGACACACATGCCAACCATGCAAGCCTGCATGCCAGAGAGAGTTACCTGAGGACAAACTCCTATGATTCTTCGAATATTTGCCATACCAACAGAGCTTCGAACAGAATAACCATAGATCAAGGCTGTTTACACAGCAATTTATACCATATTGTTACTTCCCTTGATGATTCATCCTGATGATTCATATGCATCAAGATAAAAGATTCGAGGAACAAGGCATCTTACCATCTCCGTTAGTCACAGGAGTTATGCCAGTCAAGCAGTTGATTGCTGTGGTTTTTCCAGCTCCATTGGGTCCAAGAAGACAAAACAGCTGATCCTTTGCAAAGTTCACCCATAGGCCCTGAAGACAAGTTTAGAAGTAAGCAGTAGATTTTATATAAATCTCCACTTACAGCCGAAATCTAAATGCATATCCACATTACATTTTCCATCCCTTGCCTTACAGTTGATACTCTGTTAATATAATGGGAAAAGGACTAGTTGTTGAATATATTCAAGAAAGAGAACAAATGTAGTAAGGTAAGAACATCCCCTAGGAGCCACAATGATGTACTGCATGAATTCTGACTCAACCAATTGCTCAAAAGGGTGCTAGCAGGTCCAAACCCAGCAAATTAAATAACTCTTACCATCCTAAATGACCCAACATGGCAATACTGAGCCAAGAAATTTCCTTTTAAAGGAATATTAGGAAAAATGGTACCTTGGAAAGAGAAAATCATTTAGGTTCTGGTACTTAAATTTAGACAACATAGGGAAGAAGAAGCGTAGTCTTCTTAGTCCAGGCAGAAAACTAAGGCTGGAAAGGGATTGCTTACCTTAACAGCATGGTATGCTGAAGTCTTCTTGCATTTACAGCAGCAACCAATCTTTGTGGACCCAGGATACGTCTTTGCGAGACCACGTATCTGAACTGCAATATTTGGATCAACCGTACCTTCCCTTGCTTGCGTTTTAACAAGGTTTTCCTCTTCAAGGACATCTTCATCATCAGGAGTAGTATGCTCCACTGGTGGAGCTGAACGAATACAACTACAAATGCCACCCTCTATGACGAGAAAACCAGAATACTATAAGTTAGGCACATTATTAGCTCAATAGGAAAAATTCTTGACCATAAATTGAATTTGGAATTTATTTACCTCTTTCCTTTCCACCTTTCCCTGTCCAATACCCAGGCCTCAAAAAGTAAAATAATGACTTTCTCACACCAGATGCATTTGGAATTATGTTATCAAAGTAGATAGCTAAAACAAACCATACAAAAAATGTAGCCACCAACCATATGTAGATATCATTCTGTCAAGAACATGCAAAATAAAGTGTAAATGACAATAACTTCACTATCCAAAATGATTGTGAGCCTGAAGAAAGGATAACAAAGATGACATGAAGGAAAGAGGAAGTGACTGTTATATGGAAGATATAATGGGAAAGATTCTCAAAAACGTAAATTTTCAATTTTGGATCATGGACGTACAATTGTTATTACACACTCCTCATCATTTGGAGCACATTGTGTTCGTCTACTCCAGCTAACTCCGATGTCTTCGGGAGTGGACGTAGCATCAGAAAGAAGCTTTAGCGCTTGGGCAAGAAGATTGGGTGGGAACAATGACCACACATTTTGAAGACCTTGACTGAAACTTTGATCGTAGGGGAATCCAGCAGTCGTAACAATCTGCGATAAATAAGTAAGATCCATAAATATAATTGAACTTATAATTCCAAATCAAGAAGTTTAGGATTGGAACATTACCTGAGTAAAAAAGCCAACTATAAAAATGGAGAAACCAACTGTCGTGGCTGAAGATGACTTGCTAATGAAGGATGACAGCATGAATGCAAAACCAACCTGCCATCAAGCGTGACAAATCAAGAGTTAAAATGATAAGACTACATTTACTTAATTAAGAGCAGAAATCAACAGAAACAATTATAGACACAGACAAATCATTTGTATCAAGGAACATGTTTTTACCATGTTGAGTTGGAAAAGGAAGAAGAGAAGGAAGAGAACAGCAAAATTGTTGTTCAAGAAAAAATCAAACTGAAACATCATCCCAAACAGAACTATGAAGAGTGAAGAAAGAAGTGTCATGATTCCCTCCCATGAAAGCCATGATAACCAATAGGCAGAATCAAGAAGACCCATCATGGTCATAGCCTGTTGGGAAGAAACAGAAAGTCAACAAAGAGGATCAATGTTATTTCTGTAAGAAGATTGCAAAGCTTATCTCAATTTAAACAAAAAAACTTCAAGACCTGCCGAAGCTTGAGTTCTTTCTCTGTCACTAACGATCCAATCTGAAACACGAAACTAAACATTGCAATCGCAAGGAAAAAAGTAGGCCCAACAATAGCTATCGCAGAAAGTGTTTCCATTGCAGGGTGCGCAAATTCCTTGAGTTCAACAGTCCACCTAAAGTTTGGATCTGTATTATTATATAAACCAATAAGACAACCATATACAACTAACCTCCCGCAGACAGATTTTCTTGAAAGGAGAACTTAGTACCTCCAATTAGTGACCTAGCAATCTCACGTTCTGCAGCAATTTGAAGTGGAATTTGGAATTTAAGTGTGGGATCCTCAAATCTTCCCCGTCGTGCAAGTGGAGTAGAATTAGTCTGTAGGCCATAGCTAATCACACTTGCATTAACTTCTGCAAAATGCAAAGCCCCCGGCACATGCATAGGATTATTGAAAAGCCATTCATCTACTTCATCAGCTGTCCTAAACGACTTAACCTGCAAAAAAAAAAAATACATGAAGATATTGGTTCTATACACTCAGGCTGAAATAACAGAACCCTAACAAATTCCCTATTTCCCTTCCTCATTGTTCTCAATTTTTGAGCAATCCCCCCCTCCCAAAAAAGGAAAAAACCTCCCGTGTTCATCATAAATCACCAATTAGGGTAAGAAAAAAATGTATTAATTGGCTAATTATATAAATACCATTCACTTCATATTTGTACTGCGAAAAACATTTCATTTCAATTAATCAAATTGCGATCTTTAGAACTAAAAGAAAACAGAATTCATAGTTTCGTAGGAGAAATTGGTATTCATTAACAGCGAATAGAAAATAGTTTTACCTTACTCTCGGGAATGGGTCTGCCGGGATTATTCTCTCTAATGGCTCCAACGATCCCGTTAACCGTCTGGCTCCCATTCCCGCTCCACACGAAGTCGAAGCAAGGTAGCTTGACAAAGAACTTATCCTCGCAGGGAGGGATCGCCGGAGCCACCAACGGCTTGGGGTCCCGAACAACCTCGTACGCCGTGGTGTTGGCGTTCTGAGCATCGGTGGATTTCTGGATACAGAAGATGAGGAAAACGAAGAAGAGCGAAGAGAAGAGTTGGAGAAACGTCGCTCTCTTGTTCCGCCATGAGAGTAACAGATTCTTCTTCAACAAAGCCTTGAATTGCAGATAAAGCAGTGCGAATCCTCTCATGTCCTTTTTTCCTTCAGAACTACAAAATTTCTTTTTTTTTTAATAATTTTCCGTCTGATTTTTTTCTTTGTAAGACTTGTTGGATTTATAGCAGCCGAAAAAGCGCGGTTTTTCGGTGATGATGTAAGAAAGTTAATGCTAGATTAAATGGCCTTGAAGTTTGCGATATCTTCTGTTTTGCCACTAAGGGAGAATTTCTTGGAATGTTACTATTTTCTTTACAGGAAATTTTGATGCGTATGAATTTGAGATTCTTCCCATTTAATTAATTGCTAAGTTGATTGACTAACCATCAAGAAATCCCCCCCCCCCCAAAAAAAAGTTGACTGACTAAACTTTAAAAAGGTAAGATTAATTAAGTCAATAAATATACAAAAAAATTTTATAAAAAAATTATTTTCGGTAATTATATTTCTATTCAAATCAACTACGTAAAAAAAATTTATCACCATTTTTGGTAACTATATTTCTATTCAAATCATCTATGTTTCATTAAAATATTAATTAAAAAATTATAAAAAATAATTATTCAGAGTTTGACATGTGTCACCTTTAATTTAAATCAAGCTACATAAGAACATTCTTAAAATATATTAATTTTTTATTAAAAATTAAATGTAATAATTAAATAATAAATATTTATTTTAATAACTTATTAATGATTTCTTTTGTAATAAATCATTGATTTTTTAAAAATAATATTTGCTATTGAGTGCTAGAAAGCACTTTTAAGATTGCTATTTAATACATTAAAAATAATGAATAAAATTATTAAATATTTTATTCAATACAATTTTATTAGTATAAGCAATATATTAACTAATATTAATTCTTAAAGAGTGCCATAAAGTTATTTGTTTAACAAAATATATATATATTTTTTAATATGAATATGATTTAAATAGAAATGACATATATACATTTTTTCTCTCACAAAAAATATTGATTTGGAAGGCTAATCAATTAAACACTTGCCATTTCTATTAAGTACATTTAACAATTACTAAATGGAGCTACCAATTCAATTAAAAAAAATGGTAGATAATTAAAGACTTAGAAAACAAACCAACCAAAAAAAGGCCCTTGAATTTGATTTTCATTACATCCTTTGCAATTTGAATTTATCAAAAGTTTCATAACCTTTAGGGGGTTAATTAAATTGATGTCGTGGAAATATTTTATTTGAAAAATAAAGCAATCAAATTTCGATAGAGTTGTATTAGTAATTTAATTGTTGAAGAATGGACAAAATTCTTTATTTTTAAATGTGAAAATGCATTTTTCTTACAAAGACTATTCCAATAGATCACCACCATAGAGAAAAGGTCCATTTCTTAATTCATATTTATTTTAAATTTAATAACTTTAGATATGATACGATTATATTATATAAATATGATATATAAAAATTAAAATATAACACAATAAGAAAAAATAATATGAACACGATATTAGTAAACGAACGTGTTAAATCTATATAATATGATCAAAATTTATATAAATATATAATACTTTAAATATTATTATGATACATAAAAAGACACACACATAACTAAACTCTACAGATAGTCTAATCTAATTTATATATAAGAATTGCATGAATGATCATAGAAATTGTAATACTATGGTTCCATTGCTTCAAACAACAGGAAAGAACTTTTCTCTTTCCAAAACGCCATCGCTTTCAAAGCCAAAATGGTAGTCTGGTCAATTAAACTCACTTCGAAGGGCAGTTTGGTCACATTAAAAAACAGAAAAGTTGACTTGAATTTTTTTGAAAGAGAATTTTGGCTTCACAAAAATGCAATTATGTTCAAACTTAT
>JBBYHK010000004.1:2250585-2261100 GCA_038382065.1 Adansonia grandidieri
TTTTTTTTTTTTTTTTGTATGCGTGTGTGTTTAAAAAACGGTTGATGGCAACGCCTTGACCGTTGAAATTTGAGGTTTTGCCCTTTGCAATTACATCCAAATTGATGACATCATCAGACAAACAAAGGCCACCATATACAGACAAAAAGAACGTCCAAAACAGAACCCACCGTCTTGGAATAATATATGATCAAATAGAACAAGGTTTCAAGTTCAAATACTACTGCTACTAATAATAATAAGACGAAGGTTTCAAAGGTTGGTTTGATTGTTATTTTTTCAAAGTTACATAAATGCAAAAGAAAATCTAAATAAAAGTCTGTAAAATGATAAAATATACTAAAATCTTATTTTTATGTATATTATTTTAAAATTTTTGAGTAATTAATTTTCATGAATTACGTGAAAAATTAAATAAAAATTATTTTTACCATTAATATTAAATTAAAAGGTATTTAGACCATTTCACTTAAAAATAATTAACTTTTCATTTTCAAAAGAAATTATTTAATCTTCTTATTTCAAAATAAAAAATTATTCATTTTTTAAATGCATTATTATTTTTCTCAAAAGATAAAGAAAAAAAACATTATTCGCCCATATATTAGATACGTCAAATTCTAATTATTATTAAAATGTATGACTAAATTTGATATCATCAATCCAGTGACACGAGTATAATAAAAAATAACTAAATATTAAATTAAATAAAAAATTATTTTTTGACAAAATATCCAATTGGAAAAAATTTTTCCAATGTACCATCAATAGAAAAAATTAGTTGCACCCATGTGCAAATTCGAATGGAAATTTCCATGGGAAATTAATTTCCCTCTTCCAATTAATTAAACGGAATAATTCTGTCACACAATACAGTAATTTATCCTTAAACGTTTTAATCTTTTTCGATAAAATTACTAGAAAATAATTTCAATGAAAATGTTTTACAGTGTATTTAATTCATTATAATAAGAATTTTACTGTAGTTATATTTCAGCACATGCAACAGTAATATGATTGTTTGATTTGCAAAATAGTTATTGTGTGGAGTAAGGCTATAATAGTTATTTTTGTGCACCCACTAAATGACTATTCTAACTTAAGTGGAATAAAATATTATTTAAGGAGATTCGAATCTAAGTTAATTAATGGATAAAACTTTGGTATTAATCATTGTATTATTTTTTTTCCTATGCTGCTATATGACTACTTTATATATAAATGCTTATGTTTCCTTTTTCTTCATCCTTCCTCTTCCTTTCTTTCCAAAAAGAATATTCATGTTTAGGTACATGTTTTAAGACTTAGAATGTGTTTGGTTGGGTGAAAAAGTAAAAAATATGGATACATGTGGGTGAAAAAGTGAAAAAAAAAATAAATTTTAGATATATTTAGTTGGAAAAAGGTGAGAGTAAAGAAAATTGGAAGGTTATCATTTTTCACACTTAATAATAAAAATAAATTATTTTAAATTGAAAAGAAAAAAAGAAAGAAAATGAAAGTGGTATGCATCAGATGGGTTTATATTGATTACCCTTAGAAAATGAAAGTGGTATGCATCAGATGGGTTTATATATGAGATTATCCTTTTTTTTAATTTTATTTTTTTATTTTAACTTGTAATGGATATAATTATAAAACTATATACTTTTTATTTTTTCCTCTCATTTTTCAATAACACCAATTAACGAAAGGAAAGAAAATTATTTTTTCTTTTCACTTTCTATCTTTTCTACTAAGTACACCAAAGAAAAGAAAAAAATATATTTTTCTATTGTTTCATTTTTCTCCTCCTTTAACTTTTTATCTTTTCAAATTTCTTTCCACTCTACCAAGCAAAACTTTAAGGTGGAAGTAACATTAGATACTATATTTTATTTTCCCATTTTCAACTACTATTTTTGTTTCATCTACGAATCCTCACATTTTCATGTGCTATATGTGACAACGACATTTACAAGTAACATTTGGTTGCAAAAACACATGATTCAAATTAAAATTCAATTATTTTGGTTCATACAGTTATTTTTAAAAGATAATATCTTATAAGTTTGAGTTTCAAATATTTTAATATTTACAACGCTTTTCTTTATTATTAAATTATGATCTCATTTATGCCTAAAGAAAAAAAAAATGTAGATATGAACTAGAGTATAAGACTATGTGTCATTGGAACCTTTATCATTGCCTATGCCACACGTAAAGAATACCCTTTGGCTTTGAAACAAAATAAAAAAAAAAAAAAATCAAACGAATACTTGAATACTTTATTCAAAATGCTTGCAAGTTGAAGACGGAGGTATGATGTCATGTGAAAGGAAATCTTTCATTCATAAATGTTGTCTATACTTGCTTGTATTTGTTGAACTCAAAACCCTTTTCTTATTATTATTATTATTATTATTATTATTATAATTTCTATGCTGTGGATACTTATTAGGAGATCCTTGGCCTGTTTTCAAATTCTTTTACAATCAATTGAATTTTTCCCAATGTCATTATATAATATATCTTTCACTCTGATTCTGAGTGCTGTGGCATTTGCATGACGCCTTCCTAGAAGATGCATTTCCTCCCCAAAATTTCACGCGGCATTGACTTGTCTAAATCTGGCCATGGTTTTTCAATGTATTAATTAATTGCTAAGTTCGAATGTAAAATTAATTTAGGTATTTTGTTAATTAATGTTTTAAGAATACACTTTGAATTTATTATATGTAGTAATAACTTCAAACAATATATTAAAAATAAAAAATATAAATTATTAAATTTAATATAATATTATTATTACTATAAATAACATATTAACTTATTTTTAAAACCAATACTAAAAACACTCATTAACAAAATTCTTCATTTTAATATAATAATTAACACTTTATCTAGTGTTGTCCGTATGATAGCTAGTAAATGCAATTAATTATGCGAAGAGGTGATGAAAAACACACTTAGTTAATCACCACTCTATGATATCATCGTACTAATTAAAATAATCGTTGAATTGCTGACTTCTTTTTTAATTATTTTTATCTTTACTTAATCGAAAAGATATGGTGTTGAACCAATGATGAACATTTCCCAGAAATTTAATTCAATTAAATTTTATTAGACCAATTAGAAGAATTACAAGGAATTTTTTATCTTCAAAATTATTTTTTTCATTATTTTTTATCTATTATTATTTAATATAAATTTAATTAATATATATAATATAACTTTCATAATTTATGAATAAGCTGTACAATATGATAATTATTAGTTTATTGAAAGGTGATAGATAGAAAAAGAAAAAAAATAATAATATGATCATCTCAACCTTTCATTTTAATATTTTTATTGCACCAATGACATTTTGGCTATTGGCTAAGGAAACTGAGGGCGTTTTGGACTTCAGGGCTGCCCAAATCCTAAAAGAGCCCAAAACGCGTTGAGGGTACAGTAGTCACAAAACAAAGCGTAATTTCGGTTGTAGATTTTTAAAATTGCCGTGGAATGTTCGCAGTACCGCAAAATAGGATATTTTCCCGTTGTTGATGATGGGTTTACTTGGATGATCATTGATATTTTTTTAGATCATTACTTGTATTATTTGTATTAAATATATATTTTATATAAATATATTTAATTATTTTTATATTTTTTAATATTTAAAGATTATATTCATATTTATATTAGTATATATATTTATCACATGTAAAAATTAAAAAAAAAATTAAAATCTAACATGATTCATTACTGCTTCAAATATTTTTAGTATAATTTATATTTTCAACCATTAAATTTAGCATGAATTTTCATGTGTAATACAAAACTTTAATTTTATCAAATTATAAACTTTTATTATTAACAAATTAAGTCACTTATGTTAATTTCGTTAACTAATTCTAAAGAAAAGTTAACTCGGTATGCATACGTGTATATCTCTATCAATACTACCTAGATGAGATGGTAAAAAATAAATCATGTGTACATAATGAGCCACCTATTTTTGAGGCAACAAACAAGCGGGTTCAGGCAGGTTTGAATTGGGCTGTCTTTGGTTTCGGATTAGTTCGAGCTCAGATTTATCTCAGGCCCTGATCATCTTTGACTCAGATATTTTCGAGTTTGGATTTTTTAAGGTCCAGAATAATTATAGGCTTGGATAATTTGTGCTCAAGCTATCTCTAGTTCGGGCTATTTCTAATATGGGTTTTTTCAGGTACGAATTATTTCGGATTCTGATCGATTCAAGTTCAGAGGGACTTAGATAGATTCGAATCATTTTCAAATTTTATTAGCTATAAATATTGTTTAATTTCAATTTTATAATTAATTTTACTTTTCTGTAATGACAAAATACTAAAATTAAAATTTTTAAAAAAGAATAAATATTTTATTATTATTATTATTAAAAATACTATATGATGGAGATTCAAACCTTAAAAATATTACATAATATAAACATTATAATCATTTCCTCGAACCTTAAAAATATTACGTGATATAAATATTATAATCATTTTTAAATATTTGTAAAATGCTAAATTTTATACCATGGAGATTCGAATCTTGGCTTGGAAAAAAAAGTACCAAAGATTTTACCGAGTGACTTAATCTTGAATTTTGAAAAAACCTGCTACTAAAATTAAATTATATCAACTATAATAAAATATAATAATAATTTTAAAATATTTTTTAAAAATGAAATATAATAATAATTAATTATTTTAAATACCTTAACTTTTAAAAATAGAAGTAATATATAAAATAATATTTGATGACTTAATCAATTTACTTAGTTAAATCATTCTAATGACAAATTTTATTTTATTTTTATTTTACTTTTTACAAAATGATATTGTAATAAATTTATGTACTTTTGTTAATAAAGACAAATATTAAAATATAAAAAATTTTAGTATAACATAAATATACTTAGTATATAAGTATAATATGATAAAATTTATTGTATTTATAATATTTATAATATAATTATAAACATATTTGTTACTCAAAGAAAAGATTGAACCAAGAAGGGGTGAATTGGTTCTACAAAAACTTGATAAATTTAAAGTAAATTAAAAAAAGAGTTAAGGGTAAGAAAAACAAACAATCAATGTATAAATGTTCAGTCCTTGAACTCGGTACCTATGTCCTCTCTTCTTGACACTTTTTTTACCAAGGTGATTCCTACAATTTACTAATCAAATTGTTTATCTTTAAGACTAAGGTATAACCTTACACCTTTATCTTTTAAGGCTTAGTTAGAACCTTTGAATCCCTTCGAGAATTCTACCCTAAATTCTTAAATATTTTTAGTCACTTTCACACAACCCCTTTTGTGATATGAATGAGATATTTTGCAAACAAATTGAACCTCTAGTAGGTGGATGTTTGCCAAAATTTAAGTACAAGGTGAATGAGATACAAATAGACTTGGAAGAGTATAAATTTGATTCAAGTAAAATGAAGAATTTGAAGACATTTAAGCTTTTTTTGTTTAATGCTTGATTGATCTTTGTATCTCTTACTTTTTCAGCTGTTGGGAACCTCTATTTATAGCTTCAAAATAATTTATAGACGTTGGACATTTAATATGGTGGTTGGAGAGTCGTTGTAGTCTTCATAAATGCTTGTTTCTATTCAGAGTCGCACTATATTATCGATACAATACCAATGGTATCGATACAAGAATAAAAAAAATGACCATTACAACTTATTGTATCAATACAAGGGGCTCAGTATCGATATCTGCCAAGATGTATCGATACATTCGAGGGTTTCAGCCAAATCTTGGTTACCGCCAAGCATTGTATCGATACATATGGGGTAAGTATCGATACTCACTGCAATGTATCGATACAAGCTTAAAAATATCGATATAAACAAGGGTTTTAAGCATAGTATCGATACATTTGTACATTGTGTCGATACATACCTTCAAAATCCTCTGTAAAACAACCGAAGCGGAAATATGCTCATATCATATTTTTTCATTCCTAAGCCTTTCCCCACTTCATTGTTGCGATTGATTATGGATTTACTCAATACATTACACCAATTGCCACCAAAACTTACCGCCCACAACCTGTTCGACCATTTTCCCCAACCAACCTGTCCTTAGCACTTTATCCACTCGACCTATTCCATGACCACCATCGAAAAACATCATCGAAACCCAATCCCACCTCATCCGAAACCCACTAAATCACATCAAACACTTCACCAACATCAATCCTCTCTTCCACTTGTTCGAACCACCTTCAAATTCTACTGTGCCACCACCTGCTCGACAAATGTCCTCAATCACTTTCAAACACAACCATACCTCCCAATACCAAACAAATAGCTTGTCATCAAGGTCTCGTCCCCCATGCTTCCATGTCTTTTGCTCATCAACCACCTTCAGCCCAAAATAAGTCATACTTTGACTTATGTTTTTGTGATGCACGGGCTCGTGAGCGGTTCACCACCATCTATGCCCGTATGCCCATCCAACAATGTCAAGTCATCGACTTTCCCTTTCTCTGGTCCATTAGTTATCCTTACCTTTAGATTTTTGAAACCCCGTATGCCCATCCAACAATGTCAAGTCATCGACTTTCCCTTTCTCTGGTCCATTAGTTATCCTTACCTCTAGATTTTTGAAACCTTCGGATAGACCAAATTTCTTTCTCTAAATGTTTTGATTTACGAAAACCTTGTCCCTGTATTCTTCAGTAATGCCTCCCTTATTATTGATGATCACGATCGTGTCGTTGCTATTCGGTCCTATCTTTTGGGATAGGATCTCGTCATCAACTTGACTTCTCTCGCATCTACCTTCAATTTTTTGAATGAAGGTGTAATCCATGAAGGTTTGACTCCTGTCGCCTTGCGCACCCCGAACAACAAAACCATGCTCCTTCCTCCGGTCAATCGCTTACTCCATCTTATTATCTCACATGTGCTCTGTCCATACGGCACCAAACATACCTTGATTAGCGACGCGGGCTATTGGTGGCTTCATATAATTCAAACTGAAAATCGTCCAAACTTAGCCCATTTCATTTTTGTGGATCTTGTTCTATGCATTCGTGGTTGTCATAGCCTCCTCTACGGCATGGCCTTGAGTTACTACTTCGACACTTGAGGTCTTGATCTTTCATGTGACATCGGGATTATGGTAATCACTTACCATTACATTGGTTGCAAATCCATTGGCCTCGCCGGGTATGAAATTCAAGGCGCCGACTTCATTCCTAAGGCTCATCGACAACCAACGCTTGAGCAACAGAATGTTCTCGCTCCCAATGATCATAATGATACAGACATGATAAGCCTCCCTCACCTTCAGCTCCCTCTACCCCCTCATCCGCGCCCATGGACATTCACACTATGTACGCTTTTATTATATGACGTCTTGATTCATGGGAGGGACGATTCGATCATCGCTTCGACACTATTGATGCTCGCCTTTCTACTCTTGAGCATAGTCATTAGGCTTTGACAGAGCAATTCCATGCTTTTTTGGCTGCTTTTCCTCGTGCCTCTCTGCCTACTTCTCCACCTGTCGAGGATCTTTCGATCGATGATGCTTAGTCCAATTAGGCTCATTTTAGGATATCTTTTACGTTTTTAGGACTTTATGATCCTTCGCTTACTTTATGTTTTGCATTCCTTTGAATATCTTTTGCTTATGTTATTAAATATATTTAACATCTTGTGCTTAATAAGTTCATCTTTGCTTGTGCCTACTCTCATTGCATTTCCTCCATTGCTTTGAATTACTCATCTTTGAATTCTGTTTTGATATAACAAAAAAGGGGAGAAATGCCATAAATTTGCAATGTGTTGCTATATATTCTTCTATGAATTTATTATGCACATTGATCATGATTATATTACCATGTTGGAACCCAAATAACATGTTGATATTGAACATTAGCTTGATTTTTAATCTTGGGCAATACTATCCATTTAAAATGTTGCAGCTTTAAAGGACCCAATTTACTCAAATTAAAACCTTTGAAAACCATTGCTTTATTGAGGGGGAGTTATTTTTCTTTAATCTCAAAGCAAATTTATATTAAGTTTTGTTATATCAAAAAGGGAAAGATTGTTAACTTTGATTTCGATTTTAATATAATAAACAACTTAAGCTAAATTAATACTTAACTTGGTATTTGTGTTCAAATTGAAAAACATTTTGAAAAGTACTAAGTTTGTAATATATCAAAAAAAATATATGCTCCAAAATGTATATTTATACTTAGAATATTTTTGAGATAGGTTTGAGTCAAGAAAAATCATTTTACAAACTTTTTTGAAGGTTTGTATCGATACAAAGAACAAATGTATCGATTCTATGCTTAAAACCTTCAAATGTATCGATACAAGTGTGTCATATCGATATAGCCTACTTGGTATCGATACTCACCCCATGTGTATCAATACAAGGCTTGATAGTAGCCAAAGTTTGGCTGAAACTCTTAAATGTATCGATACAAGTGTATCTATATCGATACAGCCTGCTTGGTATCGATACTCACCCTATGTGTATCAATACAAGGCTTGGCAGTAGCCAAGGCTTGGCAGTAGCCAAGGCTTAGCAGTAGCCAAGGTTTGGCTGAAACCCTCAAATGTATCGCTACAAGCGTGTTTGTATCGATACTCAGTTCCCTGTATTGATACAACATGCTGTAATGGTCATTTTTTTTATTCCTGTATCGATACTATTAGTATCGTATCGATACTATAGCGCGGGTCTAAAAGGAAACAAGCATTTATGAAGGCTACAATGGCTCTCCAACCACCACATTAAATGCCCAACATTTACGAATCAATTTCAAGCTATAAATGGAGGTTCCCAACAGCTGAAGAAGTAGAGATACAAAAAATCATTGAATCATTGAACAACAAAAGCTCAAAAATCTCTAAAATCTTCATTTTTTACTTGTATCAAATTTATACTCTTCAAGCCTATTTGTATCTCATTCATCTTGTACTTACATTCCAACAAACATCTACCTACTAGAGGTTCAATCTATTTGCAAAATACTTTATTTATATCACAAAAGGGGTTGTGTGAAAGTGAGCGAAAATATTTGAGAATTTAGGATAGAATTCTCAAAAGGATTGAAAAGTTCTATATAAGCCTTAAAAGATAGTGGTGTATGGTTATACCTTAGTCTTAAAGGTAATGATTTGTTTAGTGAATTGTAGGAATCACCTTGGTAAAAAAGTACCAAGAAGAGAGGACATAGGTGCCAAGTTCAAGGACCGAACCTTTATACATTGATTGTTTGTTTTTCTTACCCTTAACTTATTTTTATTATCAATTTACTTCAAATTTATCAAGTCTTTATAAGAATCGATTCACCCCTTCTTGGTTCAATATTTTCCTTAAGCTAACACATTATTTAGTACAAAATATTTGCATCCAAAAGGATGAAAATAGCTAATGTTAGGTTCTCTTCCTTTAAAAAGTTCATATGAAGTTTTCTTTAGGATTGGCCTAACCATAGCTCTATTTGTAATGTAGCAAGAAATGTTAATGGCTTCTGCCCAAAAATATCTTGGTAAATAATTTTCACAAAGCATGGTTCTAGCCATTTCTTCCAAGATTTTATTTTTTTCTTTCAACAACTCCATTTTGTTGAGGAGTTCTAGGTGCAGAGAAATTATGGCTAATGCCATTTTTATTTACAAAATTTATCAAAACCAAGATTTTTAAATTTTTTTCCATGATCACTTCTTACACTTGAAATAGAATAACCTTTTTCATAATTTTACAAAAAGTAATGAATTTTTCTAAGGCTTCATCTTTAGAGCTTAAAAAGAGAACTTAAGTAAACCTAGAGTAATCATCTACAATGACAAACCCATATTGTTTAACTCCTAAGCTTAATGTCCTAGTAGGACCCAATAGAGCAATATGAATAAGTTGTAATACTCTAGTAGTTGAAACAATATTAATTGGTTTGAAGAAGCTCTTCTATGTTTCCCTTGAACACATGCATCACATATTCTATCATTATCAAATTTCATTTTTGGCAATCCACCAACAAGGTCTTTTCTAGATAGTTTAGAAATTACATTCATACTAGCATGTCCTAATCTCCTATGCCACAGCCAAGACAAGTCATCATTATTAGCAATAAAACAAACATTTTGAGAAGACAAGTCATCTAGATGCACAACATAAACATTTCATTTTCTATGTCCTATAAAAACAATTTATTTGACTTAACATCAACAATTTAACAATTCATTGATTCAAAAATAACTTTCATGCCTTTATCACACAATTGACTAATACTAAGAAGATTATGTTTGAGATCTTTGATAAATAGAACATTTTCAATGTTAGATGAAGAGTTGTTACCTATGGTTCCAATACCTTCAATTTATCCTTTTGAGTTATCACCAAAAGTAACACCTCCTCCATCCTTAGGCCTTAGTTCCATGAATTGAATTTTGTCACCGGTCATGTGTCTTGAGCATCCACTATCAAGGTACCAAGAATTCTCCCTTGTTGAATTTGCCTTGAAG
>JBBYHK010000004.1:2264071-2276917 GCA_038382065.1 Adansonia grandidieri
CATAAATTCTAAATTGTTGATTTCATTAACCTTTCAATGTTTAATCCCAGGTGGCAGCAAAGGATTTGCTGATGTTAACTGGACTGTCAAAAGTTACAAAAAAGATAGCCATGTAACATTTACATACGATAGTCTGGATGGTGAAGAAGGTAATTATCATACATTGTTGTTTTTAAAGTAATTTTATAATGTTCAAGAATTAATTACAAAATAAGAGACTTTTGAGAATGAGATAAGAGATTGTAAAAATAAAATATCTTCTTTATTTTGATTTTAATAATACTCGTATAAATGTCGTCTCTAATTTAATAGTATTAGAGATAAATATTGTTTTTAAAATATTTTAAAAACAGTTTTAAATGATGATTTTTTGTTAGAATTTTTTATTTAAAGTTTTTAGAGATGATTTTCTGTCTTTAAAATTTTTAGAGATAATTTTTGATCTTTTGAAGATGGTTATTAATCCTCTTTTATTTCTTTAAATTTTATAGTGATCGTTGCCAACATTAAAATTTTTCAGGCTTTCCCGGAGTTCTTTCAGTTTCAGTGACCTATATGCTTATTGGGACGAACAAGCTAGGTGTAAAAATGGTGGCCAAGCCTCTCAACAAGCCCACCCCCGTGAATTTAGCCTTGCACACCTACTGGAACCTTGGTGGCCACAGCAGTGGCGATATCCTGTCGCACAAAGTTCAGCTCTTTGGGTCTAGCATCACCCCAGTCAACGATGAACTAATCCCGATAGGCGAAATCGTTCCGGTTCAAGGCACGCCCTATGATTTTCGCCAACCTCGTGAAATCGGCAGCAAGTTCAACCAGTTGCCTGATGGATATGACATAAACTATGTGCTCGATGAATCGAGTCCGAAACACCTGAGGAAGGTGGCTGTTTTGCAGGAAAGCAAATCTGGAAGAAAAATGGAACTGTGGACAAATATGCCAGGGGTTCAGTTCTATACAAGTAACATGTTGAAGAATGAGAAAGGGAAAGATGGATTCGTTTATTCAATTCATGCAGGACTTTGCTTCGAGACTCAAGGGTTCCCTGATGCAGTGAATCACCCAAAATTTCCACCTCAGATTGTAAATCCTGATGAAACTTACAAGCATTTTATGGTTTACAGGTTCACTGCCCATTAGGCAATTACAGTACGTCCAATATTAAAGGTTGGAACAGGTCCCATTTTTTTTTTTTCCATTTCCTTTGAATTGGTTTAGTTATCTAACTAAGTTGGTCATCCATGCAATGTAATGCATGGGTTAATTTTACTTATTCATTTATATGGTTATGCAATATAATGCATGGGTTACTCGTGTGTTATAATTTTATGTTTATATTATTAATTTAGTATATAAAAATTTATATATGTAAAAGAAGATAAATTTATGAATTCATTAAAATTTTAGCTTTGGTTTTGAAAATCTTGGGGTATGATTTGTTTATTGCATGAAGAAGTTACTTTATGTTTTGAGTAATAATTGGTACACATTATGGCATTTATATTAACAAAAATTTATTTATTATTTTGAATTTTATTCATAATTTTTTTTAGTAAACTATTTGATAGATTTTTTATTTTAGTAAAGGCTATCATTCAAACTTTTTTATTGATTTAATAATAACATTTGTCTTTAAATAATTAATTATATTAAAAAAGTTATTTTATTCAAATATATAGTTGATAAAATAATTATTTAAAGGATTTCAGGAGATGATTATTTTTAATAAAATAAAGATAATTTATTATTTATTTTATTAATTGGAGCATATATTCATTAAAGGAATTTTAAAAAATATAAATATGTGGATATATATAATATAATCTTTTTAATTATAATCAATGTTTTAGCAACTGTATATAAACATGAAATTTACGAATGAATACCAAATTAAATAAAAAAAGAATAATATTAAACATTCAGGCATTTGGCTTATTCTCATGTAGTAATCCTTGATTAAAATTTCCACACATAATAAAACTTGTGATTGGTAGTAGAAACATTGATTCCCCTGTTGAGATCTAATCGATCCTCATTGATTTTGAAAATATTTTCTTATGAAGTTTTGTTTTAATATCTATAATCGCCTTAGGTCTAAACAGCCCAGCAAATATACATCCTTAGAATTAGCTTATCGACTTAAATATTAATCTTAAATTTTTATTTCATATAATTTTAAATTAAACCTATCAAACAAATCTTAAAATTTTAATTAATGTAATTTTAAATTATATATGTCAAATAAATAGGTTGTCCATGTAAACAAATATGTCAGCAAGGTATACACAAGCACGATGTAACATGTTATATTATATATATGATTTGGTCTTGTTCAATACGAAAAATTTCGAAGTACTTTGATTTTGAGAAATCATCTCATCTATTGCAAGTGAAATTATAGATTTTACGAGTGAATTAATAGTATGACTAATCAATTAATGGTATATTTTTTATTAAAAAAATGCTTGTCTTCTTATCTTTGATGAAATAGGGTTTTGAATTTCATTTGTGTTTGAATTTCAAATCATATCTAAATTCCGGTCATACTGGAATTCCATTTGTTTGAACTTTGAAGAATGATTTTTGGGATAAGAATTCTTAGTGTATAGAGACTTCCTTTAGTGTACAGAGGCTTTTGAAAATGGTTTTAAAGGGAAGTTTCACATGGTGCAAAATACAAGAGAAAGGAAGGATTTAAGGCGTAAAATCCAAAAATCCCACTCTAGGTTTCTGAAAGGATAAATTTGATATCTTTTGTTTGAAATTAGACTTGTTAATTGAGTAGGTCGAGTTGGATTCGGATCGAGTTAATTTGAATGGATTATTTTTTGTTTCAAGGTTCGAGTAATTTCAGTTTCAAGTTATTTCACTTTCGTATTATCTAGTGTTCAGTTCATTCCAAGTTCGGGTCATTCTGGATTCAAATCATATTAGTTTTGAGTCAATCAAGTTTAGCACTAAGATTAATCAGTTTTGGGTCAATTATATTAGCACTAGGGTTTATTAGGTTTGGTTATTTTGGGTTCGGGTCAATTTGAATTAATTGTTTGAGTCAATTCGAGTTTAGAACATTTCAAGTTCAGGTTATTTTGGGTTCATGGCATTTCGAGTTATTGGTCATTTTGAGTTATTGACTTTTTTTAGTCAAATCGGATTGGATCAAGTTTGGATTCGACGAGTTAATCGAATTTTTCAAGTTCAAGTAGAAATTGATAGATCTATTTGAAATGCACCTTTTGACTCCTTTCAAAAATTATTTGTGAATATAAAAATACATAACTACCCTCAAATAATTTAAAAATAAATATTTTGATATTAATTACATAATGATGAAAACAATTTTTATAATTAAATTTGATGAAAGAATTTTTTATAATATTTTAATGATAAAAAAAATTTTATTTAAATTTATTAACTCATAAGAAAAATTAAAAATAGATCTATGATTATAAAAAAAAAAAAAAGAAAATTACAAGAAAAGGGAATTAGTTAATATTATTTTATTAAAAACAAAAGCACATAATTTTCAAATAAAAATTAATCTAAATGAAAATCATTATTCCAATTAAAGTTGAAGGGAAAGTGGAGAAAATATAAAATAAAAAAGAATTAAAAAATTATACCAAGTTTAAATAATTGGGTATAATATTAACTAATTCACTTTTCTTCTATTTTCATAATCATGGAACTCTTTTTATTTGCTTATGAATCCATAAACTTGAATATATATATATATATATATATATATAATTCATTATTGCTTTATTAATAAAAATATTTCCATCACAATTTGATTAACTTTTTTAATTTCTTAGAATAAAATCAACTTGTACAGCAAGCATAATTCTTTTAATTTTAATCTAAGTAGCTTTCAGTATATTAGTATAGTTCTTGTTTGATTTAAATCAAGATAAAGCATATAACTAAATTGTTGAAATAAACTTAACCAATGTTGCAAACTAAAAATAATTGAAAAAAGCACTTTCTATTTTATAGTCTTAGATTTGTAAAATGAATCGTTTGACCTGTTAGATGTGATTACAAAACTAAGTAATTTTATGTCATTCAACACATACACAAAAAGTTCGGTTTCACATGATCTACAAAACAGGTTGCAGTTTGTTGAAGCCGTAGAAAATGTTTAACAGCAGCGGACAGCAAACCCTGAAGTTCAATGAGCAGAGTGAGTTGTAGCAGTTGTCTTCTTAAAATCGATTTTGTCGACTTTGACCTCTCCATCAATGAGTTCATAGACATAGACCACGACACGTAGCCCATCGATGTCCATGAGGACAAAACTAGGGTTGACATCATAAGTGACACTGCTATATGCACCCGTAGCAGACCCTGGGTTTATAACAACTCCGCCTTCGTGTTTGTAAGCAGTAAACTGGTGGGTGTGACCTGTCACAAGTACGTCTACATCCAGCTGCCTCTGTAGCATAGCCAAGGAGTCTAGGTCTCCCCAGGGAATAACCTTGATGCATCAAGTCACATTAAGACGGATTAGTATTGGCTGAAATGTGCAGATCACATCATTGGCATGAATTCACATATTTTTCAAAGCAGCAGGGTATGCATACTTCATTACTATGTTATTCAGACTCGGATGTAGGTGTCAGATACAGATATATATCTGACTCTTTTTCCATGTGTTTGAAGGGTACATGGAGGTTTACATCCTCATATCCACGTCCGAATTTGTGTCCAACACATAAGTCAGACATGAGTACTTAAAGAAAATGAAGAGTCGTAGCAATATAATTTCATTAAAATTCACATCTATAACAAACTAATTACTGATTTAAAATGCATAAAAAAATTAAAGCCCCTTCAAGATATCGTCCAATACTACATACCCCGAAAAGGGGGGAAAAAGCAATTAAAGGGACAGAAGAAACAATACCTGATGACCATGGCACACTCCCAACTTGAATTGTCCAATAGTTAGCGTTTTGGTCTCAGGATATCTTGTTTCTTCATCGTATTCACCTCTGGTAATATGCAAGTCAGGACAAAGAGTCTTCAAGTAATCTTGAACTTCCTGAGATTGTAGTCAGAATTTGCTGAGCGTAATTTAAAAAGATAAATGGAAACCATAAAACGTCAATTGTTAGAAATTTACAATGAGGTAGCTTCCATAAAGCTAAAGCTAACAAATCAACTCATTCAAATTCTTCATGGACTACGCAAATAAGAGAAAGACAGCTAAAACAATAAGCTAGTAACCTTCTACAGATTTCTACGTTTAAACTATCCACTTCAACCCTACTTTGAGAAAATGCAACCAGATAGCAAAAAATTAGTAGATAACTACTTACATGTAGTCATCCAGAACTTCATTTTCCCTAAAGTATCCATATCCAACACGTGCTTGACACAGATATCGACATGGGCATGGGGTTTGATCCTCCAAATATATGAATAAATTTAGAAAAAATTGATAATACTCATGACGGGTACATTCCTATATCTGTCACTTACCCTGAGTCTAGATAACATAGCTTACATGCATTTGAGCCCAAACATGGCAGGAGAACAGTAACATCGCAGACGACAAAGCTTAAGATAACAAATGCTAAAAACAATATAAGGCAGGCAGCAGCGGATATTCGGATAAAATTAGAATGATCAAATGAAACAATTGTTGATTGTGTATATGGTAGCTTCAGCTGCTTTTCCCAAATTCAAACTAGAAACATGAAAAATAAAAGGAGAATCTTGAGTATACTGTTGGAATAAATAAAGTAGCAAATAATATATCTTCCCATATTTGCAGCTCCAAAAGAAAAAAAGGGTGGGGAGCAAAGACATGAAATCCAGATTAAATTAGGCATAGATTTAGCATTCACAGACTAGGAATGAATAATCCATAACTATCACAAAGAACAGCTTCCCTCCGTTTGGTTCCTCGGAATAAATTACAATATACTAAAATTTGATCCTTAATAGTTACAAATGATTCAGTCCCAAGGAATAAAGAAAAAAGGAAAGACTAATTTAACAAAGTCGATTGCTTCAAATTAGACTCAGCCCAGGAACCAGATTTTCAGCTACAAAATAACCCTAAAAATGAAAAACCGAGATAGGAAAAGAAAGATGGGATACCTTTATGCAGAGATTGCCCGTACAAATGATGTGTTGGATCTTGCCAGGAACTAACATGGACTTGAACTTTGGAGGGAGATCAGCCGCCCGATGAGGGATATGCAAATCCCCCAGAGCCAAAACCAGCACCATCTTCTTCTAATATTTACCAACAACTACACAATTCATAAACAAATCCGGATCAAGAAAAGAAACCCAACTGCTAGACACGAAATGGAGTGAAATTTTTTGATTACCAGAGAAGGATTTCGATTGAATCTTTGATAGGAAGCCCAGAAATGCAAGAGGTCTCTAGTACTCTTATTCTTTCGTGTTTCTCTCCCTCGTCGAATAGAATCTTACGATTTGTTCCTCAAAACTGTTAGATGCCCTGGAGTTCACAAAGCAGGCCGAACCAGAAAATCAATCCGAGCGATTAACGTATATTTGATTCGATTCAGGTTGATGTAAAAGGTTAAAAAACCCAATTTTTTTTAAAAAAAATAAAATTAGAAAAAAATTTAAATTAAAAACAAAATCAGAATTTAAAAAGTTTAAAATTGATATGACTGCCTAATATCGATCCAAAAATTCTAAAAATCTATATTTATAATTGAAACAACTTAAACTATAATTATATAATTTTATTTTGAATAAAAATTTTTTATTTATGAAAATATATTTATAATTGTTAAATAGTTATATGAATAATGTATTATCAATAAAAATAATTATTAATGAATCTTTAATTAGATTATTAAATAAAAATTATTTTAAAAATATTAAATATGAATTTAATAGTTTTTAGTGCTAATATTATATTTATAACAATTAATTTCAACATTTGATTTATTATAAAATAATCAAATAAGATATATTATTATACTTATAAAATAATCAATAAAAGTAATTAATAATCCTGTACAATATAATCATAAAAGGTAAAAATAAAAAATAATGTTATTAATTTAATATTTGATTTATTATAAAATAATCATGCCCAATATATTAATATACTTATTTTGTAATATTTAAATTAAGAAACATACATTTAGCCATTATTGATCAAGAACGCAATCTCACTCTAAGTACTTAAAAACGAACACCCGTATAAGCCTTCTAGTCTATTTTTTTTATTTTTTGATAATTACCTTATGATGGTACACAGGCAATTTATATAGACTAGACTAGAGACCTATACTAGAAGATTAATTAAAGTTGTATCCTACCATCAAGGAGTTTGTATTCTAATTAGTTACTGAAGTAGAGTTTAACTCTTACCACTAGAGTAGGTAAACTGAATTATGATTTACTTTATAATTTTAGCTTAATAATTTGATTTAATTATTTTAGTCCATTTATTATCATGTGGGCCACATAAAATCCAACATTCCTCCACTTAGCCCACATGATAAAGTAAGAAGTCGAATAAGTGATAATTAAATTCAAAACTTTAATATGTCCATAAGTTACTCTAGCCAAACTTTCACTCAATTAAAGATTCACAAAGCGCAAATCATGGCGGTAGCATTCTAAAACGAATTTTCCCTTCCATGTATTATAATGCATGATCATCTTTAAAAGAGCATTTTATGTGATAATACTTTATGAATGAATTTTCTGTAATCATTCAAGGTCCACTTGACGTGTAAACTTTATGTGCACAAACTGAAACTTGTCTATAAACTCTAAGAATGTGAAATTAACACAATCAAAGAAGCCAAAATACATCTTGACAGAATTTAACTAACCCCATATGATCCACATGAATTTTAAACTATTTTCTCGACAATGCTTTAGTCAATGGATCTGCTATCACTAAATCTATACTAATGTGTTGGATATTCACTTTTTGCTTCTTTATAGAGTCTCTAACAACAAGCTACTTTATATTTATTTGCTTCCTGTGACTCCCATTTTATCATTCGTAGAAAAGCATACTGCATAAGAGTTGTTATAATAGATCTTTACTGGCCTTGTTAACAATTCTTAAACTGGAGATAAAATATCTCAAATTTATTACCTATGATATTACTTTGTAACATAATTCCTTTGACAGCTTTCATAGTCTAAGGCCAAAATTACTCTAATATCTGCCAAGCACTTCTACTATAAACTTTATGTCAAGTTTTGTATAAACCTGATCATATATAAGACTCACAATAATATATGCATATTTAATACCTTTCATATGCTTTTTTCCATATTATTTAGAGATACTGGCTCAAATTGAAACATCCTTATAAGTGAATAGCTTTGCATCTTAATTCTTCCCAAAACTGTCTTGATATAAGCTTCCAAAGATAGACTTATTGTCTTTTCAAACATATCTTTATGAATCTTTATGCCTATGACATATGAAGTTTCAGCTGAATTCTTCATATCAAGTTTTGAGAAAGAAAACATTTATCTCATACAACAAAGCTGAATCACTTCTTGCAAAGAGAAAATCACCAACATATAAGGCTATATTATGACTTTACTCCCACTGACTTTAAGATATAAACAATGATTAACAACAATTTTAGTAAAACCAAATGATCTCTCAACATTGTTAAACTTTACATATCATTGGTGGGATGCTTGTTTTAGTATATATATGGATCTTTCAAAGAAACATTCAAGTAGAATCATGTATACCTCTTCTCAAGATCTTTATTCAAGCAAATTGTTTTCACTACCATTTAATGTAACTTCCAATAAAAAATGAGCTACAAAAGCTATGATAATTCTTAATGAAACTTTCATAAAAAACTGGAGAGAAAGTTTCATGGTAATCAATACCTCTTTTGAGTGAAACCTTTGACCATTAGTTTTATTTTATATCGTTCAAAATTGCCAAAAGATAATTCAAGGGGTTATTAGACCAGATTATTGGCCATTGGTTCCATCTCTTTTATCATAGCTTTATGTCAAAATGTAAAATTTTCAATATTCATGGCTAGTGAAAACGAGATCATTTTTATGTTCAATTATCCAAATTAAACTTTTATAGGCATACAACCAAGTCATAGAAATGGTTAGTTTCTTACCCATTGGATCTCTTAATTCTATAATCGTTTGTACAATTTGTACATCTTTAGTCAGTGAGATAAATTATTTATTGTAAAGGTTGTACTTGATTTAATTTCTCTCCAGTTAATTCTGTATGTTTATTTTGAGAAACAATCAAGTCTTTTACAAAAGATCAATCTAAATAATTTATTCCTAAATATCAACCTTACAAGGAAAGTCACTCCCACTGGACTTATGATCCATAAGAAACTTAGCATTCCTAGCTTTAACAATGCTAATTCGAATATGAGAGACATTTAAGGCCTTTACCCTTTTAAGTTAATTGCATTGCCTATAACTGCTAACTGTTCTTGGATCCAGCCCTCACTTTAACAGGACAACCCAAGTTTGAAATATCTTAAGCTGGATTCGAACTATTCTGTAATTCTAAAAAAATTTAAAAAATAATTTAGTTGGCACTTTAATAAAGACATCAATAGCAGTTTTAATGCATCAATCTATAAACTTAAGGAAAGGTGTATAATCTCTAAATATTATAGTGCTTTCTTTAGCTCCTTTTAGTGGATTGTTAGTTTGCTTTTTCTTCAATGCAACTAATTTAAGTGTTAAACTCAAGTGTTTCAAGAACTCCATTATCGTCAATTTTCTTAAATTTTTATATGGAGATGTGACATAATCTTTATACTACAACTTTAAAGGAGTTTTATCTGTAGCGCATCCTTATTACCAGAAATCATGTAAATAGTTAACACACTTATCCTCAAAATCAAGATCCAAGTTAATGATGAAAAATATAATAGAAAACTCTCTTTTGAAATTTCAACAAAAAATTTAAAAAATTTAAATTCAAAACTCTTTTTACCTAAAAAATTTCCAAAACAACGATGAAACCCCTTTTTTTAAGGTTTAAAACAAATATTGATTTAAAAAATGATCCTGATAGTCCTTAGTGATTTCTGTAATAGATGTTCTTCCCATTTTTCCTTTGATTTCTTAACTTTATGAAACCTTAAATAGTTATAGAAATATAATTCATTGAACATCAGTTTAACCACCATGTATTTTTAGAAACATCATAAAAAAAAATTCATACAAAATGAGTTTACCTTTATTTTTTAGTCTTTTTTTATACTTTAGGTAATCTTTCCTTATGTGTCAGAGTTAAAACAAAATGAAGGACATGATGCCATTTTTTTTATTAGCATTTTTTCTTTTTCACCTTTATAACACATTTGCCTACTTATCACTTTTTACCTTGAGTTACTAGGCTAACTGAATCTAGTTCCTCATTCTTTAATCTATTTTCTTCTTGAACATATATAACTGAGAGTTCATTAATAGACCATTTTTTTAATATGTGTTTTTCATGGTCATACTCATTAAGAAAAAAGTTGAATATGAAAGTGATAAGAAATTTACTCGAAAAAACTCAATTCCAAAGATTTAAGTTAAGCAACAGTATCTCGTAAATCTCATAATATGCTCATGCATGATTTTAGAATTGTGGCACTTTATTCTTGAAAGCTTCCTGACTAGGGTGAAAGCCAAAACCTTATCGGATTTAACAATATAGTCTTCAGTGACTTTGTAATAATCCTTGACCTTATAGCAATTAGGGAAATCCCAAATTGATTTACTAATATAGATTTGATGTACATCATAGTTAATGGTTAGATTGCTCCGACTGTACATCAAAGTCTATTTTTCTTTTTACGCACTTTATTCGTTAACGATAAGTTGTCCACTTGAAATGCTAAACCAAGGTTCTTACACCCAAAATAGCTTGATTAACTCTTTTATTAGAGTAATTTTTCATCATCGGATAGCATTTAATTCGAGCAGCCTTACTAATCATAATAGTAGAAATTGCTGCAAAACATAATGAACTATACTTTAATTGAATAGAATATTTTATATTCAAATGTAAATCCAAACCTTTCTGTGGGTAAAGGTGTATCGTGCATATGAATTTACATAACTTTAATAATAAAATAATAATTTTAAATCACTAAAATTAAATAATCTATACTTGTGGGCCTAGGAAAATTTAACTTTAATGTTATATTATTTTATTCTTTAACCATTTTACAAAATTAAATATTTCCATGTTGGGCCAAATAACTAATTTCATGGTCTAACACTTTATGGATGTCATTTTCTTTACTTAGTTTTAAATAACTACTATTTTATCTAAATCAATTAACTCAAGATTCTGTGACTAATCTTAAGTTAATGATTTAGAACTTAATAATAACATCTGATATATATACATAAAACTTATTGCATATCATAAATATATTCTTTGTCGATGTCATTTTCTTATGTAGTTATTTAAAGAAAACTTTATTTTAAATAACTATCAATTGTCATATAAATCAACTAACTTAAATTGTTGTGGCTACTCTTAAGCTAGCGATTTGAAACTTTAATAATGACATCCTTAATATATATAGAATTGTTTATTGCATATTAATAATTGTAGTGGAATATAATATTAAATCATATTAACTTATTGCAATTATAGCATAAATAATTACATATTAATATCACCCTCCGTATGTAGTTATTTAAAAAAAAACTTTACTTTAAATAACTACTAATTTAACTAAATCAATCAACGTAAGATGCTGCGGCTATTCCCAAGCAATTAATTTAGATTTTTTATAATGACATAATATATTTATACCATAAATAATTGTATACATGATTTAATAACTCCAATATATACCAAATAAATTCATGGCATATAACTTAATTGATGTTTACCTTATGTAGTTATTTAAAGAAAAATTTCTTATTCTAAATAACTATCAATTTATCTAAATCATGTAACTTAAAAAGCTTTGGCTAATACGAAGCTAGTGATTTAGATCCTTAATAACATCGATTCTTTATATAGTAAAAACTTACATACTACAACAAAATTTTTAATTGTAATGCTATAAATGATTTTAAAAAAATGGCATAATATATGACATGCATCCTTAAGTCACATAAAAATATGCATAAGATCATAATGTATTTATTTCATGACATATAAATGTGCACATTTACATTG
The DNA here is from genome assembly GCA_038382065.1 of Adansonia grandidieri. Taxonomy (NCBI): domain Eukaryota; kingdom Viridiplantae; phylum Streptophyta; class Magnoliopsida; order Malvales; family Malvaceae; genus Adansonia; species Adansonia grandidieri. Next base: position 2,276,232 of record JBBYHK010000004.1, read on the forward strand.
TAATTCCAATAACACTTTATCATACATATATGCACTTAACTTTTAGGTTGAGAGTATGAATTTTCAGAAACTATTTAGGGAGAGTACATATTGTCAAAATATTCTAACATATCAAAATATTTCACCATGAAATTAAATCACTGAATATTTATGTATAAACATATTTATTATTTAATTAAACACTAATACTAAATAATAAATATTTCATGTGACCAAAAAAATCCAAAATAATCACTAAAAAATAAAAAATCATAAAATATTTTAGTCTAAAAAATCTGGGACCAAAAAGACCATTGGATGTTGGGACTTTGTCCCAACCTTTCTTTTTCCTCCAACCGGGTCGGGTACGACCCGATTAGGTTTTTCTTGACCCATTCCGGTCTGCTTGATGTTCCAGGGCCAATTTTTGTGTTTTTGGATCAATTTTCACGTAATAAATGACGTAAAACCATGATTTTATGCTAGATTTATATGACCATTCATCAATTTTAATCAAAAACACAAAAATCATCATCAAACATTCAAGATTACTTAAATTTTATGAAACAATATTATACCCGTTTTAGTATACCATAAAGTTTTCTTGTTCTAATCATCTTTTCTTTAATTTTAAGGCTCAATAACATATGTAGATGATTAAACTATCAAAATCCTTCATCAATCTTGGTTTTTCATGAATTAATCAA